>VZQC01014667.1:908713-924270 GCA_009823505.1 Rhizomys pruinosus
TGTCATCCTTGCGCAGGGGCCATGCTAATCTTCTCTGTATCGTTCCAATTTTAGTATATGTGCTGCCGAAGCGAGCACAGGAATGAGTTTATCTTTTGCTACACCTTTGATAAAGAGACATAACTGGATTGTTAAGTTCTGTAAGATGTGACAAGTCAGCAAGTAGTGAAGTACATAAGTGGATGATGTTCTTTTCCTTTTTTTTTTTTTTTTGTCTCTTTGAGACAGGGTCTCCCTGTAGCCCCAGGCTGTCCTGGAACTCACTCTGTAGACCAGGCTGGCCTTGAACTCACAAAGATCCACCTGCTAGGATTAAAGGTGTGCGACACCACGCCCGGCTATGATGTTCTTTTATCTCTGCATTTGCACCTTGGAATTTCCTGACAGGACCTGTTTTCTGAACCTGGATTACCCCAGCACTATAGGACCAGGAATCCATGTACCTTGTTGATTGATTTTTCTATTTTACCACCTGACCTCTGATTTCAATGGGTCCATGGTAAGGCATCCTCTAGGAAGAAAGAGCAGCATAGTATGTCTAGCATTGCACAACTCCATAGAAGCTGTCCAAACCTTTGGTGGGTATGAGAAGCTCCTGAAGATGAAGACAAAAGAGGACCGAGGACGCCCCCCCAGCCCACCTCAATGCATCTAATATCCATTTCCCTTGTCAGGCATCCAAATGATAGTCACATTCATCTACACAGCTTAGTGACATATGTGTCAGAAGCAGGAGTCTGGAACCAGGTACCCTGGGACCAAATTCTTCTGAGTCTCCATTTCTAAATTTGACGTATGGGTAAAAGTAATACATACTTTCTATGTTCACATGACCATGAAAAATGCATGTTATATACTTTCTGTGTTTATAATTACAACATTGATGAAAATTTTGTGTCTGTGTCATAAAGAAAAAACTGGATAAATTATATGGTAGTAAGTACACCTTCTATATTTTTGGCCTTCAACTCTGTGAGTTTTCAGTCTTATTGAGGTAGGTGGCACTGTAGGGGCAGATGGCAAAAAGGAATATGCCTTCTCCATTTCAGCAAATAGATAAAAGGAAAATCAATAGTGCTAAGTGTGGGCCTGCCCATGTTTCTATGGCACAGTGACATTAGAATACCTTGGCTTCAAACCTAGTCCTTGTGACATTCTGAATCTGATCTCTTTTTTTTTTTTTCCTTTTGATCCTTATGAGACCCAATAACTCCACTGGGATGCTTAAAGTTCACTGCCCTTAAGTGGATGTTTGAGATTGGCTCAGATCCCAGCCTCCTCACTCTCTGGTCATCTGGATGGTTTATGAATAGCATTGAGTTTTTTGGACTTATTTATCTGGGGCTTCATTTAGAAATTTCTTTCCTGGGCTGGAGAGATGGCCTAGTGGTTAAGAGCACCGACTGCTCTTGCAGAGGACCCGGGTTCGATCCCCAGCACCCACATGGCAGCTGAGAACCGTCTTTAACTCCAGTTCCAAGGGAATCCGACACCCTCTTCTGACCTCCGAGGCATTGCACAACATGGGGGCACAGACCTACGTGCAGACAGTACATTCATACACATAAAAATAAATAATAAATGAATGAATGAATAAAAAAATAAGATTTTAGAAAAGAAACTTCTTTCCAGGGTTGGAGAGACGGATCAGTGGGTAAGAGCGCTCACTGCTCTTCCAGAGGACCAGAGTTCAGTTCCCAGCACTCACAATGGGCAGCTCACAACAGCCTGTAATTCCAGCTTCAGAAGATCAGATACCCTCTTATGGTCTTTGACGGGCACCCACACACACATTCACACAGACACAGACAGACAGACAGACAGAGACACAATTATAAAAAAATAAATCTTTAAAAAAAAACACAAAATGTTTTTATATGCATTTGAACTAGAAAGTCAGTTTCATGCTAGGACAATACTGCTAGAAAGAGATTTTAAAATGATATTCACTGGTCAGTGGCTGAGAAAAAGCAAGAACATAGACTACAGCATGGATGTTGGTTTTGGACATGCTACAATTTTTCCTAGGCTTCTATTTTCTCATCTACCAAGTGGACATATTCATAGGAAGTACTGCATAGTCCGTATATAAAAGGAATCATCCCAGTGAAGCACAGCCTCATCTATAGAAAGTCCCGTAGTGATGTGTTGTTTTCTGGATTTGATGCTATCTGTGCTTCAGCTCACTTCCACATTTTTGCAACAAAATACTTGAATAAAGCAACCTGAAGAAGGAAAGATTGATTGCAGCTCATAGCTGAAGGATACAGTCCATCATAGTGAGAAGGGGCAGCAGGGTATTGAGGAGGCAGCTGCTCAGTGCATCCACAGCTGGGAGCCGTAAACACTGGTGCTCAGCCTGCTTGCCCTCTTCATTCAGCCTTGGATCCCAGCCCATGGTATAGTGATAGGGCCGCACACAGGTAGGGTGGGTTTTCCCACCTCAGTTAACCTAATCAAGCTAATTCTCCACAGGCGTGCCCAGACTCTTGTTTCCTAGGGGGTTCTAGACTGTGTTCTGTTGACAGTAGTAACCATCACAAATGAAGACATTTGTTCCCAGATTAGCTCAATAGACATACAAGCCACTTTGTGATTATTACATCAATCTTAAGGCATTTGATAGGGTTTCACTGTGAAAATGGTACTTGTAGACCAAACCTCTCCATTATAGGTTGAGCTAGGGCTTTATCCATAGATTAGCCCTGTCATATATTGTTTATATTCATCTGTCCAATTTTGATTGACACAAAAAAGTATGCAATACACCACCCATAACTGATTTTTTTTTATTTCTACACATGCTAGCAGTGACCTCCCATGTACACTGACCTTTTCTTTTAACTCTTTTAGGGTTCGATGCTTATTTTACATCCCGAACACTTGAAAACAACAGGAGAAATGTATGGTTTGCTGAATACTGGGAGGAAAACTTCAACTGCAAGTTGACGATTAGTGGATCCAAAAAAGAAGACACTGATCGCAAATGCACAGGTAATTTCATTCCCGTTGTCCTTCTCGGTGACTTTACGTGGGCGGCATTGAGATGTCTGCATAGCTGACAGAAGGAGGCCTGGCTGGAGACAAATTGAAATAGTAAATTGAATTTTACTAGGTTGTTCAGAAAATAGAACAGGAATATAAGTCTTGCAGGTCAAGAGAGGAACAGACAAGAATGTATTCTTTTCTGCCTGTCCATCTCACAGTAATTGACATTTCCACTGATTCCTTGAATTCAGAAGGGTCTTGTTCTTTCAAACACTCCTGTTGATAAACATTAGTTCATGTTTCAGCCAGGAGAATGGAGTCATTTTTACATAAACAAAAGTCCTTACAAAATCTCATAGCAGAACTAGTGCAAGTGATTACCGGGCACAGTATATCTGATTAAGATTACACAGTGCTTGAGTAAAATAATGAAAATTTTCAATGATTTTCACAATGTATAAGGAGCCACTTGCTGATTAAAATGTGCTTAAAATATTCATTCTTCCTCATATAAAGACTTGCATGATTTTTTCCCCACCAAAGTATACATTCGAAAATAGACAAGGAAAACACAGATTAATTCATTTATTCATTCATAAATATTGATCAAGTATTCAGGTACTCTGCTTTCATGAGGCTTAGAGTCCAGCATGTTAGTAGGGGGAGGACCTTTGACATTATTCTCATGATCTCTCTAGTGAATGTGTCCTTATAAACTAGAAAATGTGAGCTGAAGGTTACAAGGATGTGTAACAAAGGAATTTTACTCACAGTGAAGGTGCAAGCTTTCTCTAAAGACTTCCTGCTGAATGATATTTGAACTAACATCTGAAGATATATAGGCATTGGCTGATTAAGAAAGGAGAAAAGGGCTGGAGAGATGGCTCAGCAGTTAAGAGCACCAACTGCTCTTACAGAAGACCCTGGTTCGATTCCCAGCACCCACATAGCAGCTAAGAACCGTCTTTAACTCCAATTCCAGGGGAATCCGATGCCTTCTTCTGACCCCCGAGGCATTGCATGACACGGGGCGCACCAACCTACATGCAGACAGTATACTCATACACATAAAAAACTAATAAATAAAAAAATTAAGGGCTGGAGAGATGGCCTAGCAGTTGAGAGCACCAGCTGCTCTTGCAGAGGACCTGGGTTTGATCCCCAGCACTCACATGGCAGCTGAGAACCGTCTTTAACTCCAGTTCCAGGGGAATCCAACACCCTCTTCTGACCTCCACAGCACTGCACAACACAGGTGCACAAACCTGCATGCAGGCAGTATATTCATACACATACAAAAAAAATTAAAAAACAGAGAAAAATGGGTGTGGAGTCACTGAAAAAGAATTAACATGGAAAAAAAAAAGAATTAACATGGCACAGTGGGGTGGAGAGATGGCTCAGCAGTTAAGAGCACTTGTTGCTCTTGCAGTGGACTTGGTTCAGTTCTCAGTACCCACATGATGGCTCACAACCATATGGAACTCCAGTTCTAAGGGATCTAATGCAGAATCTATAGGATGCATACATTGGAGACTAGGGGGTTATCTAGAATGACAGAACAGGGGAACCGTGTGCTCTGCTCAGACCACATAAAATATCCTTAGAAACATGGTCTGGCTACTATTGGAGAGAAAAGAACTACAGATAATTCAGTGTTGACCATATCTAGGTGACACAAAGAATTCAAGTAGAGACTGAAAAAATTAGTTTGACATCTGGATAATTTGTCCATAAGACAGGGAACACTTGAAGGTTCCTTGGTATACAGATGATGGATAACAGTTTCCGAGTTCTCTCAAATGCCTGATGTTTCATAGAAAGGCTCCAGTGGGATGGATTACCAGGTGCAATTTAGCTGTTCCTCTTGAAGGCTGAGCTTTATCTTTTTTGCATGTTCTAACCCAGGGTGTTCTATCAAAAACCATNCTTTAACTCCAGTTCCAGGGGAATCCAACACCCTCTTCTGACCTCCACAGCACTGCACAACACAGGTGCACAAACCTGCATGCAGGCAGTATATTCATACACATACAAAAAAAATTAAAAAACAGAGAAAAATGGGTGTGGAGTCACTGAAAAAGAATTAACATGGAAAAAAAAAAGAATTAACATGGCACAGTGGGGTGGAGAGATGGCTCAGCAGTTAAGAGCACTTGTTGCTCTTGCAGTGGACTTGGTTCAGTTCTCAGTACCCACATGATGGCTCACAACCATATGGAACTCCAGTTCTAAGGGATCTAATGCAGAATCTATAGGATGCATACATTGGAGGCTAGGGGGTTATCTAGAATGACAGAACAGGGGAACCGTGTGCTCTGCTCAGACCACATAAAATATCCTTAGAAACATGGTCTGGCTACTATTGGAGAGAAAAGAACTACAGATAATTCAGTGTTGACCATATCTAGGTGACACAAAGAATTCAAGTAGAGACTGAAAAAATTAGTTTGACATCTGGATAATTTGTCCATAAGACAGGGAACACTTGAAGGTTCCTTGGTATACAGATGATGGATAACAGTTTCCGAGTTCTCTCAGATGCCTGATGTTTCATAGAAAGGCTCCAGTGGGATGGATTACCAGGTGCAATTTAGCTGTTCCTCTTGAAGGCTGAGCTTTATCTTTTTTGCATGTTCTAACCCAGGGTGTTCTATCAAAAACCATTTGTTAGTACTGAGCATAGACTATTTGGATTTATAAACAGAAATATGGCCAAACTAACACCTTCTAGATATGGAAGAGATGTTTTGTGACTTTCTGTGATACTCTTTATATGTGCAGAATAGGTGATTTGGGATTGGATTTACTAAATTACCCCTGGTCTGTGGTTATTCACTTGTTCTTACATATTCCTTTTAATCAGGGAAGGATCTCCATAGAAAAATAAAACACATATATGTATATTAAGAGGCTTACATGATAGGGACTGAGGAGATGAACAATGGGCATCTGCACACTGGAGAGACTGAGAATTTGGAAGCTGCTCAGCCCATGGAGATGGAGGCCTCAACTGTCCCAGTCTGGAGCTGAGGCCTGGATACCTCCTGGAAGGATGTTGGTCCTCAGGCCATGTGGAAGTCTAAAGAAGATAGAGTCTAATATCAGTCAGGGGTAGCAACAGCAACAGCTATAGATGTGCTTGCTCAGAAGCAAAAGCAACCAGCCACTGATTTGACTTTGAACTTCTTCAAATCAGAACCATTCTTTGCAATGTCCCCTCTCTTAAGAATGAGTCTTATGCTTTTAATTTCCAGAAACATCCTCATAGACACATCCGAATGCTTGTCTTCTAGTTCATTCCAGCATCTGTCAAGCTGACAATCAAGGTCATTTATCACATGTCTTTGAACTTCTCCTGTAGTAAGACATACTATATTGAGCGGCAGCAAATACTGTTACTATCGTTTTCGATTATCCAGATGGTAGAGAGAAATACATGGAAGGATGCATGAGTTTTGCTTTCTTCCTTGTCCTCTATTTTTAATTTTTAAAAATTTATTTTTACTTTATGTGTTATGCCTGCGTGTATATAAGTGCGCCTCTGCCATTGCAGTGCCCACGGAAGTCAGGAAATCAGGAAAGGGCATTGGATCCCTTGGAACTGAAATTATGTATAGATGTTAACCACTATGTGAGCTCTGGGATACAAACCCAGGTGTACTGCAAGAGCCGCCAGTGCTCTTAATCGTGGAGCCGTCTCTCCAGCCCCCACCCCTTGTCCTCCTTTATATGAAACCCAACTAAAGTCTTATGCTGCCGCATTAGCATCCCAAAACAGTATTTACAGTATCTCAACATTCAGACACCTCCATCTTGTAAGCAGAATGTGGTGGGAAAAGTTATGCTGACTCACTGGTCTGGAGGGGAAGAAGAATTGGCATAAAGATGTGAGATTTCTTGGTGATAAGTCTCTGAGATCGGTCTGAGAAACTCAATCTTAACCAGGAAAGAACTTGAACAGGTAAAGGAAACAATGTTAGGTTTAAGCATATGGAAGATGGAAGGGAAAGCTGTTTGCTGACAAGATTTTGAAACACTCAGAGAGCGATGATGTCAGATAGAAGCATTCAGGTGAGAAGACAATGGCATTATCTACTGCCCTTATCAACTGAGAGCAAAAAACAGTAGATGCTTTGGTCTGAAAACTACAGAAAGCAGCCTTCTTCATATACTCCTGTGAATGGGTTCCATTTAAGAATAAGCCAGCACCAGGTGTGGTGGCACCTGCCTTTAATCCGAGCACTTGTGAGAGAGAGAGAGACAAGAAGTCTCTGTGAGATCAAGCCCAGTCTGGTCCACAAAACAAGTTCCAGGCCAGCTAGGGCTATTGGGAGACCCTGTCTCAAATAAATAAATAAATAAATAAATAAATAAATAAATAAATAAATAAATAAAAGAAATCCTTCTATTCTGGATTGGAATACACCTAAAATATTTTTATATATTTATTCTGAGCTGTGAAACCTCTTTAGCTGTAAGGAATTATTGAAGCTCCATGCAGACCAACATGGAATCACTGATAGGGTTTTCAGAATGAAGAATGAGATCTCTAGTATTTGGAGAAAACAGGTTCCCAGTATGATAGTGTTATAATAACTTCTAGAATCCCAGACAAGTAACACACTGTGAAAGGAAAATCATTGTTGAGAAACTACTGAGATAGAATAACTTTTGGCTTCTGTTTAATTTGTGGGTGGGAAGGTTCAGAGATATGACAGATATCCTGATAAACCATGTCATCATCTTTCTGGTATGTTACCACATTTACACATGTACACACACACACACACACACACACACACACACACACACCAGGCAAAGAACATGTCCATATACTGTTCCATATTTTAACAGTATTCCAAATTTCCTGAGTGCTGAATCCTTAAATTTCTCAACTCCGCTAAGTAACTTCGTATTAGTGTCCCCTACAATTATTTCGTTTTCACAGATGGAAAGCAAGCATTGGTAGCAAGTGATTCTGCTCATGTCTTCTTTTGGTTACCATCTTGGAAGGGGACATGCAATTGAGCAAACATACGGTGGTCCAAACTTTTGCAGACGGCAGAGACCCCACATGGCAAGTGTTAATACCATTCATGGTGTTTCCAATTAGAGCTGCATAATCTTGTAATCTCATAGAGACAGTTTTAGATCTGCACACTAGGAAGCAAAGCCCACTAGACAGTTTGATGAGGTACATCTATTCTTCAGAAGTAGAAATATCATATCTTCTGTGTTTCAGTTTTACTTGTGTTCTCTGAATCAAAGCCTACAAACTCAAAGTGTTCTTCTTGAGATAAAGCACAGTACTACTAACACAGACCTGGTCAAAGTCTCATCTTGCTGTGTATGATGCCTCTGTGGAGGTATGAAGGTGAGAAGGAAAATGAAATGATGTCTCTCAAAAAGAGGTAGAGGCCATTTCAGTCAGGAAAATGTCCCTCTCAAATAGTTACTGGTTTCAGAATCAAAGAGGCTAGAGTTTGGCACTGAGTGCTATCCATGACTCTATCACTTAACTTTTCTTTTTTTCTTTTTTTATTTATTTATTTTATGTGTATAAATGTACTGCCTGCATGTAGGTTTGCGCACCCGTGTTGTGCAATGCCGTGGAGGTCAGAAGAGGGCGTCGGATCACCCTGGAACTGTAGTTCTCCTGGAATCGGAGTTACAGACGGTTCTCAGCCGCCATGTGGGTGCTGGGGATCGAACCCTGGTCCTCTGCAAGAGCAGTCGGTGCTCTTAACCGCTAGGCCATCTCTCCAGCTCCATCTTTTCAAAACCATCTTCTGAAATTGCTATGGGGATTAAGTTAGATAATTCAAAGTGGAGACACTGAAGTGATAAAACTATTTATCCCAGCTTATTATCACTAGCAATGACCCCGAGTTCCATTTGAAAGCCATTACCTGTAGACAGTTCATGATGATCCTCTTGTTTATGAGTCCCAGGGAAGGGGAAAGCATATACCAAACTTCAGTGGGAAAATAAAACCACAGGTTCCACCAAACACAGATATATAGACAAGAGCTGTTCATGACATGCACATTGTGTGTGATAGAATGAGGCACCACAAAGGATGCATACGCTGTGCCGAGCTCTGAGGAGAAGATGCAACTCAAGATCTGAGGAGGTGTAGCACCATATTGGTGTGTCATACACGGCATCATCTGGCCCTGTGCTCGCCTAAATCCTCATTTCCCAGTTTTTGCCCATTTTCCCCAATGAGTGATTTTATAGCTTTTTCAAGGTAGCAGCTCTCAAATCCATTCTTCCAACTCAGTAGGACATTCAAGGAATCTAAATGTGTTTGCCAGTGGTAGTCATAAAAAATATCAGTCTGTCATGTCTTATGGCTTGCACAGAATATTTGTCTAAGTAACATTACTGCTCTGCCAGTTGCCACTTTGTGCTACTGATTCATCAGAGGTGTCTCCTCAGTGAAAGGAAGAACTCGGCATTTAAGAATCCATCATCCTACGAAGGGCCAATTTGACTGTTTGAGATTTGTTTTCCTTTGGAGATGACAGAGGTTAAATAAATTGGTAATATATGTATTTTTGTAGCAGCCTGTTGTAGTTCGTCCTTCTTTTTTCATGTCATGTAATAGGCAAATTTAGTTTGATTTGTGTCATGAACCAATGTCCACTGTAGAAAGATGACAAGGGCTAACTAGCAGGCTCTATGGAATGTTTACTTGTTTTGTGTTCAAGACACTATCTGTCTGTATAATCTGGGTGGCCTGTTCTTTGTGCTGTCAAGGCTGGCCTTGAACTTGGAGAAATCCTGCATCAGCCTCCAAAGTACTTGGCTTATTGGTGTGCACCACCACATCCAGTTTTGAATCTCCAAATTTTACAAAGTCAGAATCTGAAAGCTGAGTTCTTCTCAAAGTCAATAGTTTAAGTAAAATTCTCTTCTTTTTAAAGTCTTGTTAATAAATAAGGTCCATGAATAAGTCATGTCTTTCTTAAATATTTTATTTTTGCTGTAACTTGTCCACTATCTATATAATTTGTTAACGAGCAAAGGAATTACACTTAAAATTCATATACTGAGACTATAGATGTGGAAAAATTTTATGACTGCTAACTAGTCCCTGTCACTTTATCATTCTATTATGAGTTGATCATTAATTGTTATACAGATGTTGCTTTGTAGCACATAATTTATGTAATGTGATTATTAAAGAGTCCACATCTGTCTATCTATCTATCTATCTATCTATCTATCTATCTATCTATCATCTATCTATAGTTCCAAGAGTTTTTGAAGCTATTTTGATGAGCAGCAATAACATTTTTATACCCTCATAATATCTTAAAATAGATGCTTTACATAAGCTATGATTTATGATTTATTTCATGTATTAAAGGATTATAAGTTAATAAAGTTCTTTGTTTTTATTTTTTTCTTTTTTGGTACTTTTGAGACAGGGCCTTTAAGTCCCAGCTGTCCTGGAGCTCACTCTGTAATCAAGGCTGGCCTTGAACTCACAGAGATGTGCCTGCCTCTGCCTCCTGAGTGCTAGGATTAAAGGTATGCACCACCACGCCCAACTCTTTGTTAATTTTTTAATAACTTGACTCATCTCAGGATCTCTTGGATTTGAATCTCTTTCTCTTGTACCCCCAAAATCTATCTCCCTACCTGCCTCCTAAATGGTCAGTTTCTATTGTGGAAAATGGAATCCTCCAGATTGTTTTGACTTTTTATTTGTTAACTTATTGGATGGTAACCATTAAGAATTAAATATATCTAAGCTGTCACATAAAGATTAAGGTATGTTACTTTGGATTTAATGTGTGTGGCATTTTACAGCAACTGCCTGGGTGAGTTTGCCTTTGGGACATTGATAGGTGCAGTTGCAGCTCACATGGGATTTATTATTCCCTAAATTGAAGTGAATTGAAAGTAACATCAGAAATCCTCCCTCATCTTAGAAACTACCTTGATTGAATAAAAAAAAGTCTCACATACATAAAACTTGACTATGTTCCTAGACTTTGGGTTTTCCTATGTAATAAATAGAAAGACTTCAATTTTACATCAAATCATATTAAATGTCATATTTCTTTGTTTGTATGTATGTGTTTGCATGTGCATGGGGGTTGCACATGTACATGCGTGAGCATGTGTATGGAGGCCAGAGGTTAATGTCAGGTCTCTTCCTCAGTTATTCTCCATCTTACCTTTCGAGACAGGGTCATTCACTGAAGCCAGCCAGCTCTCACTGATATGCTACACTGACTGGCCACACTGCTTGGCCAGTCTGGGGATCTGCCTGTTTCCATCACCCATTTGTTAGGGTTATAGATGTGTGTGAATTCCCCAGTTAGTTTTTATTTGAGTGGTGGGGATCCAGATACAGGTCCTCAGGCTTCTAGAAGGTATTTTATCCACTGGGCTAGCTCCCCAGCCTGTCCTGTCATTTCTATGGCTTTGCTTTTAATTAATTCATATAGGAAAGTTTATTTCCTTGTATTAGTTTATGCTGATAAAGTTGCCTTCTAGAGGGCATTTAAGAACTAAAGGGGGGGCTGGAGAGATGGCTCAGCAGTTAAGAGCACCAACTGCTCTTGCAGAGGCTCCAGGTTCGATTCCCAGCACCCACATGGCAGCTTTGAACTGTCTTTAACTCCGGTTCCAGGGGAATCCAACGCCCTCTTCTGACCTCCATGGTATTGCATGACACAGGTGCACCAACCTACATGCAGACAGTATACTCATACACATTAAAAATAAAAATTTTTTAAATTTTTAAAAATTAAAAAAGAACTAAAGGGCAATTAACATCTTCCTATGACAGTTTATTCCCAGCTGTGCCAATGGTCAGCTATTCAGTGGTTGAATCTGAGAGAAGAGAGGCAAGATGATTAGACCAGGCTGGACTGCAATGGCAAACATTAGTGTCACTTTCCTGTCAGTATATATGTAACTGTTAAGTTACAAACCAACATGCTTATCAATGCAAAAAACACAACTTTTGATCGTTTTCTATGATTTCCTATTGTTTTTATGTTTTCCAGTGCATTGTAGAACAATGCCTAGCCTCTCTGCGTTCCCTCTTTCCTCTGACTTCAGAAATCTACCCATGATTCTCTCTGCCCACATACCTGTCATCAGGATATACCTTATCTGTTCTCCCCTTGGTACTGAAGCCATGGGAGTTGAAAGCTTGGCATAAACACCCAATTTTGGATCCAGAATATTTCTCAGTCTGAGTCTGCTTTGGTGACTATGACCTTTGTTAGTGGAAGTTTCAAAGCCAAGGACCTTTTCAGAGTTTCCCGCCAGCTGTTAACTTTGTTGTGGCTCCTACCCCATTCATTTGTCATCTTCTATTAATAAATATCTTTGTAGAATCTGGGAAAGGGGAATCTCTCACCTCCTGTCATGTCTGCCTAGATCCTTGGTACATGTCATATACCTAATGTCCTGAGCACTTCATGGATTCATCTTTTAGAGCTTAGAATCTAGGACTGACCATATAATCCTGGCGTTTTAAACTGATATGTCCTTTATTTATGCTATTCTTCTGTATTTCGTTATAAACATCCTTTCCGTAAGGTTACAGTTTAGAATCCAGCATAGAAAAAACTAATAAATTTTTGAAAGACTAAAAGGCTTATATATTAATATAACATAGTATGTTAGAATGTGACTGTATGCCATCAAAGTAGATCTGAGGTAGAAAAGTGTGCACAAGGAAGACCATTGTCTTTATACAAACATCTGATCATTGCTTTAAACATAGACAGAAACTGATTTTCCTAGAAGGCCAGGGTAGGGCTGATTTCTTCAACCTTATGTGACAGAGAGTTATAAATATTTTCTTATTTAGTGAATGAGCTCCTTCTTCCTCCATCAACACCCCATGAAAAGTGGTCTTTGCTACCCACCACTTAGATTCAGGGGACAGTCCCCCAAATTCCTCTGACCACATCAGACATCACATCATCCATAGGCTGTGCATTTCATTCTGTGCAGAAACTGGCCAACAGAGGGACATGACACTGAAAACCAAGAAGTATCCAAGTAACCTGGACTGCCTAAATGCTACAAGCCATAATTATTTGAGCTGCATGTCATTTCTTTCTCATTAACTCTGGCATTGAGTAGCTTTAAAAGTGGGAATTACAGCCTTTCCATATTAAGAAAGTCTGTCAGGCCAGGTCATTAATGAAAAGGAATGCCTGATCTAGGGGAATTAATGCACATGACTCTTGTAGCAGTAGTCTGTAAACAAAGTGCCTCTTAGGAGCAACATAAGCGTTATAAATTGGATGCTTAGAGTCATTTTAGTAGGCAAAAGAAAGGGCTGTTGAATGGCTTACCAAGTGTCATTAACAAGTTGGAATGGGATATAGCTTTCCTTAGGAAGAGCTTCTGGTAATAGCATTGTCAATGGCCCCCTTTCCACCCTCAGAGAAAAATATGGACACTTAATGCCTTTTAGGATTTCATAGTGTGTGGGTGTCATAATCATTTTTAAGAGAATATAAATGTGCTCACTAGATAAATATCAACCAGACATAAAAACCCAGATAAAAATTTTCTAGAGCTACTTCTAACTTTGTCTGCCTAGTCGCCTCGTTCCATGAAGGCAAGCGGATGCCTGGAAGGCTTCTAACCTCCTAGTCCTCAAACTCTTCTGAGCAGAGACACCCACCCCCCCGCCACCTACTTTACACAACCTCTGCTGTATAGAGACACGGGCTCCATGCTGAGGCTGCAGTGTCCCTAACATCTGATTTGCAGGAATACAATGTATGGAAAACAGCATCTTCTTCGGTAGCTGAATTACCCTGCCTGCATCCCCTCATCTGTAATGTCAGGAGAACAACAGTTCCTACAAGCTGAGATCATCTGCATGAATTAGACAGAATGAGTTGGGTGGAGATCCTCAGTGGGGTTAGAGACCCTCTTGGTGGACATTGTTGATGGTGGTGATTGAGGTAAAATTTGCCTTTGTGGAAAAAATTATGGTCTGCCATGACTGTTCTTTATTTTCATTTCCACCCTTATTCTTTCTCCTAGACATCCCTTCCCTTATAGACTGAGATGTATAAAGAACAGTACCCTCCTATACATGTAGAACATTCTGTTTGATCATCCAACTCTGTGAGCTAGAAACAGGAGAGATTATCTGCCTTTTACAGATAAAAGCAAACCAAAACCCAACCTGGAAGTTAAGCTGCATGACTCCCCTGAGAGCATAGCTGCTAATGAGCAAAACACAAGAACTGCAGCTCCTGCGTGCACAGCCACTTCCTCCTGTGCTCACTCATTCATTACATTTGCAAAATCTATACCAACAAATATATATTGATTTGTGGTATCACTCAGGCCATTTGGTGGACCAGGGGTTCTAGATGAGATCTTTGGTTTCATGGAGTTTATTTTCCATGGAGACCGAAAGAAAAGCATGTACATTTCTGTTAAATTAGCACAAGTTGCATCTAGTGAAGAATTGAAAATCCGAGTTGGAAAACAAGCAGCTGTTCCAGAAACATGAACTCTGTAGATCACATCCTGACAGCCAGCCTTGTGTATATCTACTGATGTAAAGTTTTCACTGTATAGATGCTGAAAAGGTGATAAGATACACCAGCCAAGTGCAAATGCATCTATTTTTCCAGCCTTTTTCTCTTCTGCTGCCTACTTGCCTTCCAGGTCCCTTGGGGAATTGAATGTGAACAGCTCTTTCTTCTTTGGGGCTCGTTCCAGGGGTCACTTTCACAGAAGTTCTTTTGTATTATGACACAGTGTCTTGAAGGGCTCTTAAGAGCTCATGTTTTATAGGGATCCCTCAAATGATCAATCTAGTTCCTTATTACAAAACTGCTTAGTGGAGACATTAGCTGACCTATCCCCACTGCCTTTACTTAAAATAGGGTAATATTTTCCAATCTATATTAAAATTTATTGATGAAAAGCTAGAAAGAAGCTTGCCCAAAGAGTAAATGAATCATTATTATATACAAGAGGGAACTGTAGCCATGGTAGAAAGCTCTCTGAATTTTCCTCCTTCCTTGGGTCATTCTTGGGAAGGGCACAGTCTTTTTGAAACAGATGGTGGAACGTGAAAAAGTGAGAAACTCGGGCAGTCCATAAGAATTTATCTGTAGGGCCCCATGTGGTGGCACACACATCTTTAATCCCAGCGCTACGAAGGCAGAGGCAGGGGGATCTCCGAGAGTTCCAGGCCAGCTTGGTCTACAAAGTAAGTTCCAGGGAAGCTGGGGCTACATGGCAGAGGGCAGCCTGATCTGTGTAGTAAGTTCCAAAGCATCTGGGGCTATAGGGAGACCTTGTCTCCAAAAGACAGAAGAAGATGAAAGGAGGAGAAAAGGGAGAGAAAAAATGAGATGGAGAAGGAGGAGGAGGAAGAGGAGGAGGAGAAGGAAAAGAAGGAGAAGGAGAAGGAGGAGAAGGAGAAGGAGAGAAGGAGGAGGAGGAGGAGGAGGAGGAGGAGAAGAAGAAGAAGAAGAAGAAGAAGAAGAAGAAGAAGAAGAAGAAGAAGGAGGAGGAGGAGGAGGAGGAGGAGGAGGAGAAGGAGGATG
>VZQC01014667.1:924825-997750 GCA_009823505.1 Rhizomys pruinosus
CATAAGATAGAATTGCTTTTCCTTTTGAGAAACACCAGGGAGTCATGTGTAAGTCTCCGGCAAGTTTGTAACATGGTTAGACTGTAGTCTACTTGTGCAGAAACAGTTTGTTTTCCCCTCTGCAAATTAAAGAATTAAAAGCAAAAAAGATCTGGGAGTGGTGGTGCATGCCTTTAATCTCAGCACTCAGGGTGCACAGGAAGGCAAATCTCTGTGGGTTCAAGGCCAGCCTGGTCTATATAGCAAGTTCCAGGCCAGCTGGAGCTACAAGGAGACCCTGTCTCAACAAGAACAACAACAAAAATCCAGAAAGAAATGTTGCCAAAATCTTGGGGAGTCCCAGCAGAGTCATCATATGATGCCTGGGAAATTGGGGTCCCATCTTATGGTTCTTAGTCTAGTTAATAAAAAATCGACACAAACAGAAGCTTGAGGACAAGGAACAGAATTCAGAGGGAAGCTTCAGGAAGATGGACTAGAGTGCAAAGGGAAAACCTCAGGGCAGGAAAATATAAATCTTGCGGTTGCCTGGAAGGGAGGCGGAGAATAGAGAAGTGAAGGAACAGAAGCCAAACAGAGTGGAGGTCAGCAGCCTGGGGAGGCAGCACACACTGGAGAGGGGAGCTTTAGAAAGAGAGTCGAGAAGCCCCAAAAGTTACTTGGAGAGTTTAAAACATATTTAGGCTCTGGCCAGCATCTGAAAGAACAGGACAGAAGAGAATAGAAAGAAATAGTGACACATTTCTGAAGAAAGTTGGACAGACTCATCCTATCCTCAGGGTGTCTCAGCTCAGAGGAACTGCCCTTGAAGTGGGAATTTTGAGGAAAAATAGACTATGATTGTGAGGTAAATCTGCTTTCCTGGGAGTCAGTTGTTACTATCCAGTGACATTCCATTAACCCTTCAGGGAGGATGAGATGGCATGTCTCTACACAGAGCTGCATTCCATTCTTTCCAGTTGCATGTTTGACACAGGATTTGGAGCAATGAAGCTGGAACTGACCTGGAAGCCACCTCTCCTAAAAGGTAGCTCTCCTGAAAGGAAGCCACCTCTCCTGAAAGGTAGCTCTCATAGCTTTGGAGTGAGCATCAGTAAATGATCCAACTCCAGATCTAAGGCCTAATAGTCACAACAATGACTGACACAGCAAACTACATATTGGTACAGTAGTGGCGCTTCTATCTTGGAAGTAATACATAGCTACCTAATTGGACTTAAAACCCACTCAATGTGTGGTTCTGTAAACATAGTCAAATACACATGGAGGAAGAGGTCATAGACCTTAGGAAAGCCCAAGGCTGTCAGTCTCACCTGTACTAAGATCCCATAACCATATGAGTTTGTGGTCTTATGTCTGACTTTGCCCTTCTTCCTTCCTGCATGACTCTTATCTCTGCTTTTGATGATATTCTAACAATATTCTTTAGGGAAATGTCAACAAATATCTACTCACTCCAGATAGAGAACTGACAAGAGACCAATGTAAGGATATCACCAAAGTCCAACTTGGTGAGCCAATGTCTTTATTGGAGTTCTTTACAAGAATATGAATGAGTGGTTAATTACAGGACCAGAAATGACTCAAAAAGATGCTGATTCACCAAAGGCCCACCCCAGCATGGACAACAGTGCATCAAAGCTGGAGTCCTGGAGTTCTCTGTAGGACTTGCAGGCAGCTCCAAAGGCCAGAGAGTCCTTCCTCCTTAGCAGCATTTCCTGTTTACATAACATTGGGGAAGGAGGAGTCTTATGAATAAGTGACTTCCATAGATATGTGTCACTTATTTCCTGAGTCATAAAGAGCCTCCCTTTATAGCATCCTGAGTCTTAAGGATGTCCCTTTGTCCTAAGGAGTCCCTGTAACAATTTCCTTAGTCTTAAGGAGCTTCCTGTTAGAACTTCTTGTTCTTGGGTGCTGGAGAGATTGCTCAGTGGTTCAGAGCACTGCTGATTCTTGCAACAGATCTGGGTTCAATTGTCACCACCCATATGGCACCTAACAAACATCTGAAACCACAGTTCCAGGAATCCTGATATCCTCCTCTATCCTCCACAGGCACTGCAGGACATGGGTGCACTTACATATATGTAGGCATATTTGTACAAATAAAATATTAAATTAAATTAAATTTTTAAAAAAAGGAACTTTCCAAGTCTTAAGGAAACTCCTGTTGGAACTTCCTTGGTATTAAGAGGCTTCCCATTAGAATTTTTGGGTTTTATGTGGCTTCCTGTTAGAATTTCCTGGATTTTAGGGGGCTTCCTGTTAGAACTTCCTGAGTCTTAAGAGGCTTCCTATTAGAATTTTCTGAGTCTTGGGGAGCTTCCTTTAGAAGTTCCTGGGTATTAAGGGGCTTCCTGTTAGAATTTCCTGGGTCTTAATTGGCTTCCTGTTAGAACTTCCTGGGTCTTAAGGGGCTTTTCCTGTTAGAATTTCTTGAGTCTTAGGGAGCTTCCTTTAGAACTTCCTGGGTCTTAAGGGGCTTTTCCTGTTAGAATTTCCTGAGTCTTGAGGGGTTTCCATGTCAGATGCAATGTTTTCACTTCAGAGAAAATTGGGACACAAGAGTAAGCTCCCAGCTTAAGGAAATTAGGTAGCCACATCTCTTGGTTGTTCTCACTTTCAATCCTAGTCCACTATCTGGCTTAAATTGTATTTAGTAAATTATTGTTAAGGTGTTTCTCACGCTGAAAAAAAGTCTACTTGTCATGAAGCATTTCAATGCACATGGGAAGGGGGAAGAAAGAAGAAATGGACTAACATGAGTGACCCAGTCGTCTATTAATTGGACATCTGAGTTAGACTTCAGCTTCTAAGAAGAGCCCCTTGCTGAAGACTTGTTTGTACTGTGTCTGTCATTCAGTGATGGAGCTCCTTTTCACACATGAGTCAGGGAGAAATGTGGCCAAAGGAAAAATTACTGTCCTTGAAAGGCAGGTGTCACCTCTCAGTTGGAGAAAGATGACACATGCCATCAACTCTAGCAGTGTGCTGTGCTCCTTCTCACAGCACAGCCTATCTGATAAGATATGCCTCTTTAATATCTTCTGATTTTAATGCTAGAGTGTGTGCTCTATTCAAAGTCTGAACTGTCAGGCTCTTTCATAGCTTCTCTCTAAGGCATGTAATCCTGCTTTCTCGTTCCTAGGTAGATGTGTGTGCACACCATATTAGGATCCTATGGAAAACTTACAGTGTTGGCTCAGGAGGAACAAAACTTCCTGTAATCTCATGCGTCCAATGCAATGATAAAAAAATTGATATAGTTTTGTTTCTGGTTCTGTTTGGGGCTTTGTTGCTCTTTTAGTTAGTTGTTTTGTTTTGTTTTTTAAATTTTTGGCAGCATGTGAATCTGAAGCTGGTTTTCAAGTTGGTGTGTAACCCAGGCTGGCCTCAAACTTGCAATCTTCTTGCCTCCCAGGCACTGCCAGTACAGATATGTGCCAATACACCCAACTCTACATACTTGTTCATCATTTTCCATATAAATTTACAGTTCGTAATCACTTTATCTATTGTTAATTTGATAGTTATAGAAAATCCTTTGGTTTTGATGTACAATAATTTGCTGAGTATTAAAATTTATTGTTTGTAAAGTTTTATATAGAGCATATTACAAGTTACCTTCAATGTCCTGGCTTTTCCATCTCTGGGATACATTTCTAGAAGGTGTGAACTGATGTAAGAATATGATTTCAAAGCCCAGTCACCTTAAATCAATGTCAGTGCCTACCTCACACCAGCCATGAAGCAACTGTCATCTCTGTGACTCTTTGCTCATTTGTAAAACCTTCTAATGATAATAATTGCCTGATAGGCTTTATTTTTTTCCTCTTAAAAATTATATTTTTATTTTTGTTTTTTTTTATTTTTATTGAGCTTTTGTGCATGTCATACAACCTTTCCCAATCAAATTTAGACCTGTTTCCCCATCCATGCCCCTCACCAGAGCTCATGCATTCTGCCATACTTGTTAAGTCCTGTCTTGCACCTTTTTCTTAGTTTTTTTTTTTTAACTTTTCAACCTAGAAGTTTACTATTTTGGTCAAATTTTGAGCAAGTCTTTTGTTGGTGTTCCCTTTAGTTTTATATTACTATATATATATATATATATTCCATACATATACCAAATGACAGAGTCTGAAAATAAACTATAGGTTAATTCCAAAAACACATTTGGGATTCATATTTTAACAGTAATGTTGCATGCAGGTAAAAAGAAATAGAACTTTACATTCCTAAGTTACCTAGCAAGTTGATGTACATTTTAATGTACCTTTAAAGAAGAGATTTACTAAGTTCTCAAGCTTTATGTCTGCAGTACAGTTTCTCTGGTCTTACTGATTATTTATTTCTGATTGTACTTTCCTTTTGGATGCTTAAGGCCACACAGTTACCCCAGATTAACCAAGGTTTTTGTTTTCTCAAGGTCAGTTAAGGATCTGGTCCTCAGGGGTCTCTTGGGATTTTGGGGGGGGAGGAGGATGGGAGCCCCTTACTCCTTTCAGCTTTTCATTTACCAGTTTCATCCACTCGAACACAAAATCAGGTTTTGCTAGACCAGGCTTCATTTTCTGAAGCATGAGCAGACTTTCCTCTTTATAGACTGAACACTGGCTGAATCCTCCAAACCTTCAATGCCAGATGGGGACTACTGAGATACCCAGCTTGTAGACTAAACAGCTAAGGGGATTTCAGCCTTGTCAGAATATAGACTGCCATTGTTGGACTGCCTGGGCTGTATCATGGAGGCCAGTACAAGGGAATCAAGACATGTGTGTGCTTACTGTACTTCATTTGGGGGACCATGGGAGGGAAAGACCCCAACGTGGAGCAAAAGTGCAGGATTGATGGTTGTTTGGGATTGCCAAGGAGGGAACTTCAAGTACTTCCTTAAGGAAAACATGACATTTTTTAGGAAAAAAAATCCTCCAATTCAAATGATACGTATATGTGTATGTGTGTATGTATATATTTATGTATATATAACTATGTATGTATATATGTATATATACTGTAGCAGTACAAGTTGGAGAGAACAACAACAAAAGAACTGAAAAAAACTCTGGAAAGAATCAGAAAAAGATGCAGGACATGTGTGGCAGAGTGCAGGGACTCAGGTGGGGTGGGGGACATGGAAAGGGAAGTGACTCTAAATTCGATTGAGAAATGATGTATGACTTACAGAAAAAGTTTAATAACAATAAAAAAAATTGAAAACAAGCAAAAAAGAAGGGATTTATTCTTTCTCATAGATCTTAGGAAAATAGAGAAATAAACTTCTAGTTATATCTATAGTGCCTTCAGTCAATGTCGTACAATTTTTACTAAAAAATTACCCAGCTTGACTTACATATAAGGATTTGGTGTAAGGATCCACAAATCCTATTTGTTTTTCTAAGACTGTATTACTTCACTTAGCATAATGGCTTCTAGTTCTATCCATTTAACAGCAATTTTGTTTGTTTGTTTGTTTTTCTAAGACTGTGTTACTTCACTTAGCATAATGGCTTCTGTTTCCATCCATTTNCTCAGCGGTTAAGAGCACCGGCTGCAGGGGCTCCAGCACAAGTGGCAGCAAACAACCACCCCTAACTCCAGTTCTAGAGGAAATTGACACCTTATTTTCCTCTCTACAGACATTGTATGATATGGGAGCACTTATATGTATGGAGGCAATATACTCATGCACACACAAAAATAATAAATAGAACGTTTTAATTTTAATTTTTATTTATTTTTTTAGTGCATGAGTGTACTGTCTGCATGTAGGTTGGTGCACCTGTGTGGTGCAATGCTGCAGAGGTCAGAAGAGGGCATCAGATTCTCCTGGAACTGGTTAAAGATGGTTCTTAGCCGACATGTGGGTGCTGGGAAATGAACCCGGGTCCTCTGCAAGATCAGTAAGCATTCTTAATGGCTGAGCCATCTCTCCAACCCCAATAAAAATTTTTTAAATATATTTTCTAATTAGATGTAACTTTTTTTTGAAAGATAGTATGTCATGATCATGAATAGTTTACATTAGGTATGTAGGCTTGCTTAATGCTTGAAAATCAATCAATGCAAGTGATTACAACTGAAGACAATCATATGATCTTCTCTGTGGATATGAGAGTATCTTTTGATAGAATTCATGCAGCCATATTAAAACTCAGAAAACCAAGAAGACAAAGAAATTTGTCTGTATAAAAAATACAAAAAGAATATATACAAACACTTATGAAACCTCTCTAGCTAAGATCATAGGCAAGACTGATTTATCACAAGATTAGGAACAAGGTAAAATATTATCATTACTTTTAGGTAATAGTGTTTCGGGGTTTGAATCCAAATTAGTTTGATGAAAAAAACACAAACAATATGCATTGAAATTAGAAATCACTGTGTCTCAAGTGACATCAATGACAAAAGTTACCACAATCTTCAACAACTAATTTTTCTTATATGTTATTATTCTACTGAATGGTTATAGTAGAATTCGAACATTCATTCTACTTATAATGGACAACTTGGATGTTACAAATTTGCCTTAATGATGTTCACTGATCAAATAACTTATTTAAAACTATATAATCATTAAGTGATATTTGACAGCACCACAACTTCCTCTATGTCTTAAACTCTACCCAGTTCTTTTTCACTTAATATATCTTTTAAGGGTATAATTAAACTATGTATTTTAAAAATATTTTATTGAAGTTTTGTGCACTTCATAGAGCATTTCTTAGTCCAATTTAGACTCATTTCTGTTTCTGTGCTCCCCATCCCACCTGAGAACATGCATTCTGCTATACATGTCTTGCATCTTTTCTCAGTCTTTTTAAATATTTCTATGCAGAAGTTTATTGTTTTGGGCAGAAATGTACTGTTTCGGTCAGTTCTTTGACCCAGTCCTTTTGTTGTTGTTGTACCCTCCAATTTTTATTGCTCCAAAATATGCATATATGCTCTTCACACATCTGCCAAAATTATGACGACATCTGAAAGTAAACTGTATGTTAATTCCAAAACATGTATAGGAATTCACATTTTCCCTTTAATTTTATATTATTCTAAAATATGCATACATTCCCTGCACACATATACCAAAATTACAAAGTCTGAAAATAAGTGGTAGGTTAATTCTAGAGTCCATTAAGGGATTCACCTTATAATAAATAGCTCAGTTGCTTTTAGATAAAAAGAAATATAACATTAACATTGCTCAGTTTGCCCTACAACTAAGGATTTGGTGCTAGCATCCACATATGAGGGCTACCATTCATTGTTTGTTTTTCTGGGACTGTTATTTCACTTAGCATAATGACTTCTGGTTCCATCCATTTTCTGGGTAAGTTCATGATGTAGTCTTTTTTTACTGCTGCATAGAACTCCATTGGATAGACTGGGTCAGGTGGTAGGCTCCTTTGGAGTCTTTTAAGGGTTCTCCATACTGCTTTTCATGGTCGTTTTATGAGTTTGCATTCCCACCAGCAGTGGATGAGTATTCCCCTTTCCCCATAACCTCTCTAGCATTTGGTGTCCTTTGTTTTCTTGATCATAGGTATTCTTACTGGAATGAGATGAAATCTTAAGGTGGTTTTAATTTGCATTTCCTTAATTATTAGTGATGTTGAACAGTCTTTAAGATGTTTCTCAACCATCTTTACTTCTTCATTTGTGAAGTCTCTGTTCAGCTCTTGACTCCATCTTTTGAGTGGGTCATTTGTTTTCTTCCTCCTTTGTTTTTTGAGTAGTTTATCTACTCTGGAGGTTAATGCTCTATCAGATGTATCACTGATGAAGGTTTCCTCCAACAATGTGAGTTTTCTCTTCACTTCTCTGATGATTTTTTTCACTGTACAAAAGCTCTTGAGTTTAATAAGGTTCCATTTGTCAATTGTTAACCTTTTTTTTTCAGCTGCTGTCTGATTTAGAAAGTCTTTTCCTATACCTATGTCATGTAGGTTACTATCAACATTTTCTTCTATCATTTTCAGACTTTCATGTTTCATACTAAGGTCTTTGATCCACTTGGAGTTGATTTTTGTAAATGGTGAGAGGTAAGGGTTTAGTTTTATTCTTCTACAAGTGGTGATCCAATTATGCCAACACCATTTGCTGAAGATGCTCTCTTTCCTCCATTAAGTCTTCTTGGTCCTTTTGTCGAAAATGAGGTGGCTGAAATTGGATGTGCTCAGGTTCAGATCTTCAATTTTTGTTCCTTTGATCTATGGGTCTGTTTCGTGCCAATACCAGGCTGTTTTTATGACTGTAGCCCTGTAATATAGTTTGAAGTCTAGTATAGTAATCCCCCCTGCATTGCTCTTTTTGCTCAGGGTTGCTTGGCTATCCAGGGTCTTTTGTTTTTCCATATGAATTTTAGGATTTTTTTCTAAGTCTGTGAAGAATGTCATGGGATTTTAATTGGGATTGCATTGAATCTGTATATTACTTTGGGCAGGATGTTCATTTTTAGTATATTCATTCTTCCAATCCATGAGCATAGGAGGTCCTTCCATCTTCTGGTATCTTCCTCAATCTCCTTCTTGAGGGATTTAAAATTTCCACTTTAGAGATTTTTAATGTCTTTTGTCAGGTTTTTTTCCTATTATTATTATTGGAGGCTATTATGAATGGGAAAATCACTGTGTATTCCTTCTCCAGGTACTTGTTATTGGTATAAAGAAAGGCTACTGATTTTTCTACGTTAATTTTGAATCTCATCCTCTCACTGAACCTGTTAATTGTTTCTAGAAGTTTTTTGGTGGAGTTTCTGGAATCCTTTAGGTAAACTATTATGTCATCTGAAAAAAGGGATAGTTTGACCTCCTCTTTTCCAATTAGTACTCCTTTAATTCCCATTTCCTGTCTTATTTGTCGTGGGAGCATTTCAAGCATTATATTGAAAAGGAGTGGGGAAAGGGGCAGCCTTGCCAGATTCCTGACTGTAAGGGGAACACTTCTAATTTTTCCCCATTTAGGATGATGTTGGCTGTGGATTTGTTGTATATGACTTTAATTATGTTGAAGAATGTTCCTCCCAGTCTAATTCCATCTAGGACTTTAAACATGAAGGCATGTTGAATTTTGTGAGGGCCTTTTCCACATCTATTGAGATGACCATGTGGTTTTTGTCTTTCAGTCCATTTATGTGCTTTAAGACATTTATTGATTTTTGTATGTTGAACCATCCCTGCATAGCTATGTATTTTATTCTGTGGCTTTGAAATGAGCTAACAGAAACATCTCCTATTCTCCCAAGGGATTGAATGGTTACAGGGAAAAGTTGGGCAGTATTTATATATGTATATATACATATGCATATATATATACATATATACATATACATATATATGTGTATATATAATATATATACACAAATATACATGTATATATGCATATATATACATATATGCATATATATACATATATATGCATATATATAATATACATATATATGTATATTATATATATGCATATATATACATATATATGCATATATGTATATATATGCATATATACATGTATATTTGTGTATATATATTATATATACACATATATATGTATATGTATATATATGCATATGTATATATACATATATAAATACTGCCCAACTTTTCCCTGTAACCATTCAATCCCTTGGGAGAATAGGAGATGTTTCTGTTAGCTCATTTCAAAGCCACAGAATAAAATACATAGCTATGCAGGGATGGTTCAACATACAAAAATCAATAAATGTCTTAAAGCACATAAATGGACTGAAAGACAAAAACCACATGGTCATCTCAATCGATGTGGAAAAGGCCCTCACAAAATTCAACATGCCTTCATGTTTAAAGTCCTAGATGGAATTAGACTGGGAGGAACATTCTTCAACATAATTAAAGTCATATACAACAAATCCACAGCCAACATCATCCTAAATGGGGAAAAATTAGAAGTGTTCCCCTTACAGTCAGGAATCTGGCAAGGCTGCCCCTTTCCCCACTCCTTTTCAATATAATGCTTGAAATGCTCCCACGACAAATAAGACAGGAAATGGGAATTAAAGGAGTACTAATTGGAAAAGAGGAGGTCAAACTATCCCTTTTTTCAGATGACATAATAGTTTACCTAAAGGATTCCAGAAACTCCACCAAAAAACTTCTAGAAACAATTAACAGGTTCAGTGAGAGGATGAGATTCAAAATTAACGTAGAAAAATCAGTAGCCTTTCTTTATACCAATAACAAGTACCTGGAGAAGGAATACACAGTGATTTTCCCATTCATAATAGCCTCCAATAATAATAATAGGAAAAAAACCTGACAAAAGACATTAAAAATCTCTAAAGTGGAAATTTTAAATCCCTCAAGAAGGAGATTGAGGAAGATACCAGAAGATGGAAGGACCTCCTATGCTCATGGATTGGAAGAATGAATATACTAAAAATGAACATCCTGCCCAAAGTAATATACAGATTCAATGCAATCCCAATTAAAATCCCATGACATTCTTCACAGACTTAGAAAAAAATCCTAAAATTCATATGGAAAAACAAAAGACCCTGGATAGCCAAGCAACCCTGAGCAAAAAGAGCAATGCAGGGGGGATTACTATACTAGACTTCAAACTATATTACAGGGCTACAGTCATAAAAATAGCCTGGTATTGGCACGAAACAGACCCATAGATCAAAGGAACAAAAATTGAAGATCTGAACCTGAGCACATCCAATTTCAGCCACCTCATTTTCGACAAAAGGACCAAGAAGACTTAATGGAGGAAAGAGAGCATCTTCAGCAAATGGTGTTGGCATAATTGGATCACCACTTGTAGAAGAATAAAACTAAACCCTTACCTCTCACCATTTACAAAAATCAACTCCAAGTGGATCAAAGACCTTAGTATGAAACATGAAAGTCTGAAAATGATAGAAGAAAATGTTGATAGTAACCTACATGACATAGGTATAGGAAAAGACTTTCTAAATCAGACAGCAGCTGAAAAAAAAAGGTTAACAATTGACAAATGGAACCTTATTAAACTCAAGAGCTTTTGTACAGTGAAAAAAATCATCAGAGAAGTGAAGAGAAAACTCACATTGTTGGATGAAACCTTCATCAGTGATACATCTGATAGAGCATTAACCTCCAGAGTAGATAAACTACTCAAAAAACAAAGGAGGAAGTAAACAAATGACCCACTCAAAAGATGGAGTCAAGAGCTGAACAGAGACTTCACAAATGAAGAAGTAAAGATGGTTGAGAAACATCTTAAAGACTGTTCAACATCACTAATAATTAAGGAAA
This sequence comes from Rhizomys pruinosus, assembly GCA_009823505.1. Lineage (NCBI taxonomy): Eukaryota > Metazoa > Chordata > Mammalia > Rodentia > Spalacidae > Rhizomys > Rhizomys pruinosus. Next base: position 936,105 of record VZQC01014667.1, read on the forward strand.
TGCAAATTAAAACCACCTTAAGATTTCATCTCATTCCAGTAAGAATACCTATGATCAAGAAAACAAAGGACACCAAATGCTAGAGAGGTTATGGGGAAAGGGGAATACTCATCCACTGCTGGTGGGAATGCAAACTCATAAAACGACCATGAAAAGCAGTATGGAGAACCCTTAAAAGACTCCAAAGGAGCCTACCACCTGACCCAGTCTATCCAATGGAGTTCTATGCAGCAGTAAAAAAAGACTACATCATGAACTTACCCAGAAAATGGATGGAACCAGAAGTCATTATGCTAAGTGAAATAACAGTCCCAGAAAAACAAACAATGAATGGTAGCCCTCATATGTGGATGCTAGCACCAAATCCTTAGTTGTAGGGCAAACTGAGCAATGTTAATGTTATATTTCTTTTTATCTAAAAGCAACTGAGCTATTTATTATAAGGTGAATCCCTTAATGGACTCTAGAATTAACCTACCACTTATTTTCAGACTTTGTAATTTTGGTATATGTGTGCAGGGAATGTATGCATATTTTAGAATAATATAAAATTAAAGGGAAAATGTGAATTCCTATACATGTTTTGGAATTAACATACAGTTTACTTTCAGATGTCGTCATAATTTTGGCAGATGTGTGAAGAGCATATATGCAGATTTTGGAGCAATAAAAATTGGAGGGTACAACAACAACAAAAGGACTGGGTCAAAGAACTGACCGAAACAGTACATTTCTGCCCAAAACAATAAACTTCTGCATAGAAATATTTAAAAAGACTGAGAAAAGATGCAAGACATGTATAGCAGAATGCATGTTCTCAGGTGGGATGGGGAGCACAGAAACAGAAATGAGTCTAAATTGGACTAAGAAATGCTCTATGAAGTGCACAAAACTTCAATAAAATATTTTTAAAATACATAGTTTAATTATACCCTTAAAAGATATATTAAGTGAAAAAGAACTGGGTAGAGTTTAAGACATAGAGGAAGTTGTGGTGCTGTCAAATATCATTTAATGATTATATAGTTTTAAATAAGTTATTTGATCAGTGAACATCATTAAGGCAAATTTGTAACATCCAAGTTGTCCATTATAAGTAGAATGAATGTTCGAATTCTACTATAACCATTCAGTAGAATAATAACATATAAGAAAAATTAGTTGTTGAAGATTGTGGTAACTTTTGTCATTGATGTCACTTGAGACACAGTGATTTCTAATTTCAATGCATATTGTTTGTGTTTTTTCATCAAACTAATTTGGATTCAAACCCCGAAACACTATTACCTAAAAGTAATGATAATATTTTACCTTGTTCCTAATCTTGTGATAAATCAGTCTTGCCTATGATCTTAGCTAGAGAGGTTTCATAAGTGTTTGTATATATTCTTTTTGTATTTTTTATACAGACAAATTTCTTTGTCTTTTTGGTTTTCTGAGTTTTAATATGGCTGCATGAATTCTATCAAAAGATACTCTCATATCCACAGAGAAGATCATATGATTGTCTTCAGTTGTAATCACTTGCATTGATTGATTTTCAAGCATTAAGCAAGCCTACATACCTAATGTAAACTATTCATGATCATGACATACTATCTTTCAAAAAAAAGTTACATCTAATTAGAAAATATATTTAAAAAATTTTTATTGGGGTTGGAGAGATGGCTCAGCCATTAAGAATGCTTACTGATCTTGCAGAGGACCCGGGTTCATTTCCCAGCACCCACATGTCGGCTAAGAACCATCTTTAACCAGTTCCAGGAGAATCTGATGCCCTCTTCTGACCTCTGCAGCATTGCACCACACAGGTGCACCAACCTACATGCAGACAGTACACTCATGCACTAAAAAAATAAATAAAAATTAAAATTAAAACGTTCTATTTATTATTTTTGTGTGTGCATGAGTATATTGCCTCCATACATATAAGTGCTCCCATATCATACAATGTCTGTAGAGAGGAAAATAAGGTGTCAATTTCCTCTAGAACTGGAGTTAGGGGTGGTTGTTTGCTGCCACTTGTGCTGGGGCCCCTGCAGCCGGTGCTCTTAACCGCTGAGCCATCTCTCCAGCCCCTAATTAGATAATATATTAAGAAGCATTTCTCTTGTTCTAGTATTTTTTTTCTGTTGTCATAAACAGTATGACCAAAGCACCTTGTGGAGGAAAAGCTTCCTTCATCTTACCTTCCAAGTAACAGTTCATCAGTGAGGGAAGTCATGGGGAATTTCGGTGGTAGGAACTGAAGCAGAGACCATGGAGGAATGCTGCTTGTTGGCTCACGGTCCTTGACTGGCTCCCTCTCTAGTTTGCTCAACTGCTTTTTATGTGAATTTCATGCATGAGTATTGTCTTTGCATTACTTCTGTCCCTCGCAGACCCCAACCATCCTCCATGTTCCATGTCCCCCATTTCCCTTTTAATGTCTTATCCTTTTCTTTGATTATTACTGTTAAATATATCGAATATATATTATATATCTAATATATATATATATATATGATGCACTGAACCATTTAGTGCTCCTGTTTGCCTGTGTTTAGAATTATTCATTTGGAAGTGCACAACCTTTCAGGGACATAAACCCTGGAGAAAACTGATTCTCAAGTTGTGGTCACATGTCATTTCTAACAATGTTTTCAAAACTCAAAAGAACATTATTAGATTATATTCCTTCCAAAAAATATGCCCTGAGCATTAAAATCAAGAGCCCACTCTGGGTTATGGTTTTCTTATCTCCAGCCCTTCATATGCTTCCCTTTACCTAAGTGTACAGACCTACAAGCTTCTTGGTTTATTATGTATATTTATGTGGTGTGGACAAAGCAACTCTGAATTCTGTCATGTTCTTCTGAAGATTATTAAATGTATGGGTAGGTGATGAAGTTAGAGAATGGAACTGCCAGCTTCCCATCTCTTTGCCAAATACCCTGCCACTTGTGTTTGTTTCCTCAGTCTGCCGTCTGTGGGACCCCTCTACACCTGGGCCCTTGTGCTTTCAGTCCTTTTAGGGGAGGAGAGGGTGCTCACCTGCCTATGCTCCCACTGTATTGAAAACCCTATGTTGCAGTTTATCTCTGGACTTCTGAATCTATAGACTTGCTCCAGTCTGGTTAAAATTTTAATTAAGATTTTGTATTTGATATTTAATTTGGAACCTGAAGATCATGTCAATTGATTTTATGGCTTCCATGATTTCAACAGAACCAAAGGCACACTCTTTATAGTTATTATTTCTCTTTTACACCAGCTCTTGCTTAAGAATCTTATTCTTCATTATTTCCTTTAAGAGAACATTCATACAACTCCTAAATGGCAGAGGGAAGATTTAAAAATAGCTCTATAACACAAAGCCAACCTCATCAAATCTAGATGTTTATTTCTTATTTTTTAAATGTTATGACATAAACTGTAGAGTCTCTCTCCCCTCCTGGCTTCATTCATTATGTACTACATCCAATTTTGTTAACAAGATTCACTTAGTCTTCTATGAAAACACGGCATTCATCTATCAAATATTTATTCTGCTGGATCCTGCAGAGGGCAGTTGATGCTCAGTGCTGCACCTTTAGATTGTAGTAACCTCAATCCATGCCTTAACTTAGTCTGTGATGGATAATCTTATTGTTAACTTGATGACATTTAGAATATTCATGGAAACACATCTCTGGGTGTGTCTGTGAGGATGCTTCCAGAAAGGTTTAACTGATGAGGGAAGACCCACTCTGAACATGGCAGTAATGTCTCAGGGGCTGGAGTCCTGGGTTAAATAAAAAAGGATAAAGCAAGGTAAGTATCAAAATTGAGTTTTCTCTGCTTCCTGAGTAGGGATACAGTGTGATCAATGCCTCATGTGCCTGTCAGCCTGACTCACCATCTATGACAGATTGCATCTTCTATTAACCCATGAGCCAAGCTAAGTCTTTCCTTTCTTAGATTGATTTTTGCCATATATAGTACTAACTAGTGATTCTGTTTCAGTCACAGCAATTGGATTGACCATGCCAACCTGGTCTTTTCTTTGTCCTCTCTACGCTTAAGCTTAGGCTTATTGCTTATTATTTTCCTCAGAGGATAACTTTCTCTTCTTATTTTCTTGTTACTGATTTAGTCTGCCTTTTATCCTTCTGTTTTCTTTTGTATTTCTTCTTCTCCTTCTACATTATCTTACTCTTTTCATCTGTTTTTTTCCTCCTTTGTTTGTTTCTTTCCTGAAACTGCGGTAGATTGTTTAATTGGTTTTATTTTTGTACAGCCCAGTACTCATCAGAAACAAGTAAAGAAATGAGAGGAAAATCAAACTCTGGAAATCAATGGAGGCCTAAGCTAAAATTCAAGAGTAGCTATAAACAAGCTTGGAAATAATTTTCTAAACACAAGAACTCAACATGTACTTATAATTTACCCACACACACACACACGCACACACACGCGCGCACACACACACACACAACAATTCAGTCAATCCTTTTTTAATGGATGGGAAGGAAAACTAATGCCTAACATGGGCTAGAGAGATGGCTCAGGAGTTCTTCTTACAGAAGACCTGGGTTCAAATCCCAGCACCCACATGGCTGCTAATAACCATCTATAACTCCAGTTCCAGGGGATCTGACATCCTCTTCTGGCCTCTATGGGCAATTGCAGGACACAGATTCACTTACACACATGCAGGTATAACACTCATACACAAAATAAAAAGAAATAAATAAAAATATTTTAAAATTTCTAAAATAACGTTGTAGACTGTGAGCCTTGTAGACTGTGTTAATATTAAGGGCTTCCTTGTAAGTGATGTAGGGAATAGGTGAGGGAGTTTAATCAGGGAAATGATGTGGCCTGGCTTTGCAATTTTAAAATATGAATCTGACTATCTGACTCTTTCAAAACAATTGTATGGAAGGGAATTCATGGACTGTATTGTGAGACCAGTTGAGGAGTCAACACAGCTACCCATGTAGGAAAAGATGAGTTAGATTAGCATGGTGCCACAGAGTTGAAGGGAAGGAGACAATTTTGGCCAGTTCAGTGTTTCGTAATCATCTTTCTGCAACTTTTTCATAGATGACATTTCAAACATTAAAGCAATGCAGATTACCATACCATTCCCTACGTGAACAACCAGATCTGTCAATCAGAGTTTTCACAGACAATGGTGGTGCATTGTAATAGTACTTTTAACAGAAAGTCTCATAATGGAACAATGGACCAAAGGGTTGAAGCCGTTTCTTCAGAAGACAACAAAGGATAGGGCAGTACCTCTGCCCTAATGACAGGGGGCGCCATTTCCACTTCTATAGAGGAAAAAGAAGCTGAGGGAATGGCTCCTAGGAATCTCGGAATCCACCCGTAATGTAAAGCTACTTTATATGGAAGTAGCCACTTCCATAAGACTCACTCCTGTGCCTGCCAGTGGCCGCCCTTGGCCAAGCTAACAGGATGCCAAAAGATACGACAACCTCTATATTCAGCAGTCATTCAGCATTTAGATAATGTCCAATCTAGAAGATAGGAATGGAAAGAATTTGTAGAGTTTTAACCTGTTGTATAAATTATACCAACAGGACACACCCAAAATTATGAAGGCCATTTAAATAATCAGTGTAGAATGCAGCAGTCTATACTTCAGATCCGAAATACAGACTTTATCTGCAGATAGTGGTTAATCTTATCAGGATAGATAAGGTTGTCCAGGAATGGGGGAATGTGAGGAGAAGATTTCCAAACCTCTTGGCTAAAACTCTGCTCAAGAGAATGAGCACTGTTGGAAAACCTTCTCTGTGGATCTTCACGGTTCTGGCATCTTGTGAGAGCAGACGATGGCCACTTTGGTTCACATCATTATTTCAAGGTGGTTATTTCAATGCCAAGAGCTCCTGAAGACAAACATAGTATCCCCCTTCATAGTTAAGATCAGCATATGGTCTCAGACATACAGTTGAACTTAAAAAAAATCAAGTTTCCCAAATTCAGGTTCTTCCTCTTGTAACGCAGTCCACTATGGCACTCAGCCGTCCATCTGTCACTCATTGGTAATTTGAACTCAGGACAACAGAACCAGAAATGCCACTAATTCAGACTCTGCTTCTGTAATGGCATCTTTTGTCTTGGAGTCATGTGTCCTGTGTCCTCTCCCAACAGCTGTGAACATATGACAGACTGACTTGTAAATATGTTGCTAAAAGTTTCTGACAAATGAGTCAATACCAATGGTCAAGGAATATAAAAGTCAAAGAAACAGAACTTTATTTTTTATTTTCCTTTTTAAGGAGACCATCAGAAATTGAAGTTCATCCTTAGTGCCATAAAGAGTTCAAGGCTACCCTTTATCAAAGACCATAGAGATCATGGTCTCTCCAGCACCTCACATGAAGATATCTTGGTCAACGTGAATTTAGAGATGTCTCTGACTCAGAACTAAACCTGAAAAACAAGAATGAAAGATTTTAAAACCCCAATTTGATCACTGTTCTCTGTGCCAATTGTGAAAGTGTGATTCTTTCCATTGTCTATGAGATAGAGCAAAATAAGAGGGAGGCAGTAAGTAGGTATCATGAGAGAGAAAATGACCATTGTGACTCCAGAAGGGCTTGTGAGGGTTAAAAGTCAACCATGAAATTTACTTCTAACAAAGAGGACCTGGTTCCTAGAAAGCCAGCAACAAACACATGGTGCTCACAGTGCAGTAGCCTACTGTGAAGCTATCAGTGCCTTCACACCTCACTCATCCCATTCAATTCTCACCCATCCTCACCTGCAAATAGAGGCACAGGAACTTGGTAGGCTGCTTGGCAAAATTCAGACCTTCTCCCATCTCTTAATGAAATATATAGATGTGTGTGTGTGTGTGTGTGTGTGTATGTGTGTGTCTGTATGTGTGTTGCAAAGCTTTGAAGTATTACTCCACAATTCTTTGAATGTAGTCACTATGAAAGTTGACTGATGTAGATGTCTGTGATTATTGAATCTTCTATTGCTGTTAATAAGATCTTCACAACCAGCCATATACACTTATGAAAGTAAAATGCAAGTCTGTGGCTATTTACTTACTAATCTAATTATATTTAAAGGATGGATGGCAATAAGTGCTTAAATTCTGCTGGGCTACCAGAGAGTTTTCAGCACACTAAACCATTTCCAAACACTCCAGCCGCTACACTGCCCTTCTGTCCTGCATCCTCTCTCTACTCAGAATCTGCCACTTTTATTACAACTAGAATAGATACTAGATCTGCTTTTAAATTCTTTGTAACATATTATTTGAAGTGATCTAAATATAAGTGAAAGACCTAAATCTCAAGAAACATTTGAGGGTTTATTTTAAATAAAATAAATGTACATAGCACAAGATTTTGAAGCACTGTCAGGAGGGCTAGAGAGATGCTCAGTGATTAAGAGTTACTTGTAGCTCTTGCAGAGGACTGGGATTTGGCTCCTATCACCAGCTCCAGTTCCACGGGATATGATGCCCTCTGGCCTCTGCAGGCACCCAAACACAGATGGTGTACATAAACTCATATGCATAAATAAAAAATAAATCTTTGCCAGGCATGGTTGGCACACATCTTTAATCCCAACACTAAGGAGGAAGAGACAAGCAGACCTCTGTGAGTTTGAGGCCAGACCGATCCACATAATGAGAATTTATCTGAAGAAAATGCTATCAGGCCTGGGAAGATGACACAGTAACTAAAGGACTTCCCCTTCACCCACATAACAGGAGACATAAATTGTGCATCTATAATCCCAGCGCTCCTAAAGTAAGATGGTAGGAAGAAAGGAGAATCCCTATATCCCTGAAAGAGCACAGGCTAGATACCCTGGCATATGCACCAGTAAAAAAAGAGAGCCTGTTTCAAACAAGATGGAAAATAAGGACTGACTGGCACCATATGTACACACCTGCCCTCACACAGGCGAGAGAGAGAGAGAGAGAGAGAGAGAGAGAGAGAGAGAGAGAGAGAGAGAAAGAATGTGCTGTCAAAGAATTGTCTTTGGCACAGTCAGCATCACACCCTTCTCCTAAAAGTGCTGTCAGCACAAAGCATGCATGGCTTCAGAGAGCAAATAACTTCAACTAAACTTGAAGGCAAAATGAAACTCACAGTTGTTCATTCCTTTATAAACATCTGGTTAGCTGTCCACCAGCCGTGATTGTCTACTGAGGCTTCCTAGCATCTGTGTACTTCCATGTGGAAGAGAAATGATTGGTCACTATACCAAGCTCCTGACCCCATCTCCTTTAAATTTTCCCATTGAGGCAATATTGTTTATATTAAAAAACCGGGTCCACAGTTTCTTTCATTTTTCCATATCTGTCGGCCTACTAATTTGCATATGCATAACTAATACGTATCTGCTGAGAAAGTGGACCAGCTGAGCTTGTCCTTCAAAGGAAAGGCTCTGCAACAGAATAAACACTAGACATTCTGATAGTAAAAGCAAGAACGAATTACGCTTTGGGGGGGCAACCGATCCTCATTCTATAACAAGTTGAGTGTACATTTAAGAAATAAATACTGGGCTGGAGAGATGGCCTAGCCTTTAAGAGCGCCGACCACTCTTACAGAGGACCCGGGTTCGATCCCCAGCACCCTCATGGCGGCCGGGAACCGTCTGAAACTCCAATTCCAGGAGAACTCCAGTTCCAGGGGAATCCGACACCCTCCTCTAACCTCCGCGGCATTGCACAACACGGGGTGCACAAATCTGCATGCAGACAGTATATTGATACACGTACAGAAATAAATAAAATTTAAAAAAATTTTAAAAAAAGAAATAAATACTGGACTCTGGGTTAAAGTCATAAAGAAGTAAAAAGTCAGGACATGTGGAAAGGTAAGCTTCATCACATGCAGGTCTCATTTTATCCAATATGCAGAGATTTTTCTCAGGAAACATGATAGAATGAATGAAGTAAAGCAAAGGAAAAAATGAGCAGCATTTCATTTAATTGGAAAAGTTAAAGGAATTGGGTGTTCACCAGGAATTTTTTTTTCACCAGGAATTAAAAAAAAATGCTTTCACAATTCTACTTTAAGCTTTGCTAGTGAATTGCAAATGTTAATTAACATTGCATTTCAGTACAGGTGTTTTGGGTGCTTAATTCTTTCATCATGCTTTAATGTGGTATATAAAAGTAGTGGTTAAGTAAACCTAGAAAATACTTAATATCAAGCTTTAGTTAATGAATCAACCATTTAGCTGAATTGATCTATCCTTGTCTGATTCCCAGCTCAGGTGCATTTTTGTGTCTCTGCCTCATGTTGTGTGGTATATGCTGTACCGTTTCCTCATTCCTTTGGGACTACAGGATGATGAGGAATTGCATGGTTTGGGGAGAGTGATTGGGACAATTGTGCGACAACTGGCTAATGTCTTCATCAGAGCAAATAAATGTTCTCCGAAGTTTGTAAAGAAACTCTTTCCTGCTGTTTCTTTGGCTAGTATTGTACCATGGCAGTTTTCTATATCATTCCGTGGAAAGCGTTGTGTAACTTTTGTTAGAGAAATGGGATGTGAAAAAAAATGACAGATGAGACACACCAAAGAAGCGCTTTCACCCCAGTGTGGCTTTGTGGCATCCCACACAGTAGAATGGTGATGGGTAACTTAGGTGAGCATGTTTCATCCAAAAAAGCCTACCCCAGCATGGGTGACAACTCCTAAAAACTCGTAAAAGCGAAAACCCATACAACTAGAGCTCCACATGACTTGCAGGAAGTTCTGCTGCCTAAAGTCCCTCCACAGCATTGGGACTGTTCTTACAACCTAGGGAATGATCTTATAAACTTCAGGAGTTTCCTTAAACTTGAGAGTTTATTTCCTGAACCTTATGAGTTATATTTCCTTTTTAAGTCTTTAGGAGCCTTCCTCCACAGGGAAATATTTCAGCTAGAGGAAATCCCTCAATAACCGAAGTGGAATGGGATTTAACACAGAAGGTAGACTCTGAATACTTAGGGGGGATTCAGCAGTCCTCATTCCCCCTGATTACCACAGATATTGGAACACATTCAGATTTCTTAGGAGAGGAACCAGGAGCCCAAATAGGAGCTCATGAATAGACCAAGACTCCAAAGTTGGCAAATAATTGTGGCTGCCTATTGTGGTTTAAATTTGACACGTACCCCTTAGACACATGTCTCAAATGTGTGGGGTGAAGATTATGGCACTATTATAGTACATTCTGAAACTTTGGGAGATAAGGTATAGCTGGAGTACATAGGTTCTCTTGTGCAGGTCATTGATACTCTCAAAATATACTTATTATACCTCCTACTTCCTGATAGTCTCTGCTTCCTGGTCCACACTGATGTGAATAGCTGTCTTCTGCCCCAGGTATCCTACAGACTGAAACATCTGAATCTATGGGCCAAACTCAATCTTCCCTTGTTAAGTTGTCTGCATCAAGTTATGTGGTCACAATGATGTAAGAGTAATATACTGCCACCCTAGGAAGTAAATGTGTGAATCATTTTTGAAACTGTTAAATGAACTCACAACTTCTGCTTTCCTAAATACAAGGACTTATTTTTCAAGTTCTGCTAGTTTGACAAATTTAATCTTCAAGTCTTCTCAGAGCCTTTAATATGTTAATGTACCTGGTGACTCTCCAAGAAAGGCATAAAGTCTGAAGTATTTCTCAAGTAATAAAATATTTCATTATTGAAAATAGTTCAATTATTTTTCAAAGGTTTCTTTCTGGGATGAATATATGTATTAAAGCAGTTTCAAAACCATTCTCCTATGTTATTAGTCTGAAGTCATTTTATAGTGTGAATTTTATAGTGGTCATAATACCTTCAATATTGCCTTTTGTAAGAACTATAAAAACAGGAGAAATTTGCAAAATATCATGTTATAAAATTAATTTTAAAAGTGAATAGCCTTATAAAATAAGTAAAATGGTGATGTTAGAATAGTAAACACTACAGAACAGCAACAGAGTGAAACTGAGATCTAATTGCTTGGCCTGCTCTAAAGTTCTTTCGACTTTGATTTCTGTTTAAGATTTTTATAATAAAAAGTTGGAATAAGATAGAATAGGCACAGTATAACTTTTATATAGACAAACAAAACCAATGAGAATATGCTTGGAAAATAAAATAGATATACATAGTAGTGAAACTGCCTAACTATAGCAGAATCTTCTAAAAGCACTTCAAACTTATATGAGGAAGAAAAAATTGTAAATATCCTTGAAAGAGGTAAAAGCATACTCAAGCAAATGAAATTATGTGTGGAAAGTCTTATTACTATTTCTGTCCTGGGTAAATTTATCTTAAAACATCAAAAATTTCAATAACCTTACCATCCAGTTGTTTCTTTGTTTTCTTTCTTCTTTCTTTCTTTCTTTCGAGTTTTTTGGAGTTCATTTCAGGAAATAAGAATAATCAGAGACATAGGAATGGTGGCCCCCACGTGTAATCCCATCACCTGGGAGGCAGTGTTCAGAGAATGGCTCCATGCTCACAGCCAGCCTGATCTACCTAGCAAATTCCTGGAGAAAGTTCCAGGCTAGCCAAGGGCTAGGAACTATCTTTAGTAGATATTTAAATATGTTATCAAGCCTTTATAACTGAAAGTTCAGTTAGTGTGTGAAAAGACATATTAAACAAAGTTTAAACTAGAACCAGATACAATTACATAAGGAAATGGGATATGAAATGAAAATCAACAGAATATGCCTGTTGTATGTAAGAAAAATAATATCTAATAGTAACATTTAGATTAGTCAGGTGGTGGAACATAAGATTTTGCCTCATTCTCCATACTATTCACCAGAATCCTTTGCAGAAATAGATCCATTATTTAAATCTTAAAATACAAACTTACACAAGTAATGATTTGTCATGGTGGCACATGCTTAAAATTCTAGCCCTGGGAAGAGGAGGCAGGAAGATCACAAGTCTCAGGCCATGTCAAAAAATAGGTGTAATTATGGGGCTGGAGAGCTGGCTCAGCAGTTAAGAGCACTTGCTGGTCATCAGAAGGCGAGGACATTTCTGGAGACTTACAATTCCCTCCATCATCAGTTCCAGGGGATCTGCTGCCCTCTTCTGGTCAATGTAGTCATTGCATACATGTGGTGTGCATACAAACAAAAGGCACACATACACAAACATATTTTTTTAATGATCATAATTAGGGGCTGAAGAGATAGCTCAGCAGTTAAGAACATGGATTGCTCTTGTAAAAGACCCAGGTTCTATTTCCAGCACCCACATGGCAGCTAACAATGATCCATAATTCCAGTTCCAGGGGAGCCAACACTCTCTAACTTCCGAAGGCAATGGACAACACAGGTGCACTTACATGCATGCAGGCAATACACATGTACGCAGAAAACAAAATTAAATGAAAATAATTAAGTTTTACTTATTTACTTACTCTATAAGTGCTACAAGAAGCAGCACAGATAAAAGTCTCGTCCTCTCGAGTTGGAAACATCTTTTTGAACATGAGTTACCAAACAGAAGTTTCACTAGAAAAAAACTAGGGGGATGAAGAAATGGATCAGTGGTTAAAAGCAATAGCTACTCTTGCAGTGAACCTGGGTTCAATTCCCAGCACCCACGTAGCAGCTAACAATCATCCATAATTCCAATGCCAGGGGTTCCAAGACTCTCTTTGACATCTATGGGCATTTCATGGCACAGGCGCACTTGCATACATTTATGCACATAAAATGAAAATAAAATGTTTTTAAAATTAATAAAATATATTTGGATATAGAGACATAAAAGAAAATGGCAAAATATGGGAAGTATTTGCAATTTATTCTAAGATTCTATAATAGAGTTTTTCTTTTTATAATTTATTGTTTAATATATTTTTTCTGTACAAGATTATGTTACAAATCTAATCTAGACCCATGTCCACCTCCCAACCCACCCCGCCAGATTCACCGTTTCAGTTAGTTCTTTGATGCAGTCTTTTCTCTTGTTGGTGTTGGTGTTGTTGTTCTTTCCAATATGGATCACTCCCAACAAGGAATATTTACAACTAGGTTATTGGTGCTAGCATTCACAAATGAGGGATACCATTCGTCATTTGTTTTTTCTGGGACTGTGTTACTTTGCTTAACATTATATCTTCTAGTTCCATCCATTTACCTGCAAAGCTCATGATGTTGTCTTTTTTTACTGCTGCATAGAACTCCATTGTGTAGATGTACCACATTTTCTCTATCCACTCATCAATTGAGGAGCATTTGGGTTGGTTCCAGCTTTTTGCTATTGTGAAGTGAATTGCAATAAATATAGCTGTGCATGTATCTCTGCAGTAAGACAAGTCTTGTGGGTATATACCCAGGAGTGGTATGACTGGGTCAGGTGGTGTGGTGGTCTGAAAGAGAATGTCCCCCACAGGCTTTAAGTATTCAGATATTTTGTCCCCAGTTGGTGGCACTGTTTGGGGAGATCTTAGAAGGTGTGGCCATGCTAGAGGAAGTACATCACTGGGGGAAGGCTTAGAGAGCTTAACAAGCCTTGCTAGTCTCCAGAGGCTCTCTCTTGACTTCCTGTACTCATTGTGAGATGTGAACTTCGGCTCCAGCCCTGGCCACCATGCCTCCTGCCACAATGGACTCTAATTCCCTGGAACTGTCAATAGTAAGTTCAAATAAACTCTTCCTTTTATAAGTTCCCTTGGTTATGGTAGTTTTATCACAGCAACAGAAAAGTGACTAATATGGGTGGTAAGCTCATTTTGAGTCTTCCAAGGGTTCTCCACACTGCCTTCCATAGTGGTTGTACAAGTTTACATTCTTACCAGCAGTGAATGAGTGTTCCCCTTTCCCCACAACCTCTCCAGCACTTGGTATCATTTGTTTTCTTGATTCTAGCCAATCTTACTGGAGTGAGATGATTTCTTAAAGTGGTTTTGATTTGCATTCCCTTAATTATTAGTGACGTTGAACACTTTTTAAGATGTTTCTCAGCCATCTCTAATTCCTCACTTGTGAAGTCTCTGTTCAGCTCTTTGCTCCATCTTTTGAGTGATTCATTTGTTTTCTTTCTTCTTTGTTTTTTGAGTAGTTTATATACTCTGGAAATCAAAGCCTTATCAGATGTATGTGAGGTGAAGGTTTCCTCCCACTCTGTGGGTTTTCTCTTCACTTCTTTGATTCTTTTGATGTACAGAAGGTTTTGAGTTTAATGAGGTCCCATTTGTCAATTGTTGACCTTAATTCTTGTGCAGCTGCTGTCTGATTTAGGAAGTCTTTTCCTATGCCTATGTCTTGTAATCTGCTGCCAACTTTTTCTTAAAATGGAGAAGGAGCTGGGTGTGGTGGTGCACGCCTTTGATCCTAGCACTTGGGAGGCAAAGGCAGGTGGATCTTTGCGAGTTCAAGGCCAGCCTGGTCTACAGAGTGAGTTCCAGGACAGCTGGGGGCTATAGGGAGACCCTGTCTCAAAAAGACCTAAAAAAGATAAGGAAATTAGTCTTTTTAGTAACATTTGGCTAGATTGTGTGATCAGTTTGATTCTTCTTCATACAAGGATGCTCAACTTTTCACATGAGGAAACTATACATAGTGGCCTGGGGAGACTGCTTGGTGGGCAGTGTTGGCTGTGCAAGCCTGATGACCTGAGTTCAAATCCCATGCACTAATGTAAAAATCACACACATATATGAGAGAGAGAAAGAGAGAGAGAGAGAGAGAGAATGTGCAAATGAAAATGGAAGTCAGAATCTTTTCTCCTGTGTCTGATGAATGCATGTAGAATTTTAAAATTATTTACTTATTTTATGTGTACCAGTGTATTTATTTATGACTATAAGTGTTTTTCCTGTATGCATGTAGGAGCATCCATACATGCAGTGCCCATGGAGTCCAGAAGAGGGTGTAAGATCCCCTGGAACTAGAGTTACAGACTGTTGTTGGCATCCATGTGGGTGCTGGGAACTGAACCCAGGTCCTCTGCAAGAGCAGCCAGTGCTCTCCCGCCCTGCATATAGAAACTTGGCAATGGCTCTGCTGGCAAGTAGTGGGGACATGAACATTCCTGTCTGGTGCAAGTACAATACCAAAATGATGCAACCCTTTGACAGGAGAGTTTAACAATATATAGCAATAAGAGAAATGAGTTTACCCTTGCACAAGGCAGCACCACTTCTCAGAATCTATCCCCACAATAGACAAAAGTTGGGAAAAAAAAATATCAGTACCTACTGATTTTTAACTCATTTGTTATACACGCTGCTATGTTATTCTGAGAGCATTAGAAGTGTATTATGGGGGCTGGAGAGATGGCCTAGCGGTTAAGAGCACCGACCGCTCTTACAGAGGACCCGGGTTCGATCCCCAGCACCCACATGGAGGCCGAGATCCATCTGAAACTCCAATTCCGGGAGAACTCCAGTTCCAGGGGAATCCGAGACCCTCTTCTGACCTCTGCGGCATTGCACGACACGGGTGCACAAACTTGCATGCAGACAGTACATTCATACACATCAAGAAATAAATAAAATTAAAAAAAATTTTTTTAAATAAAAAAAAGAAAATAATAAAAAAAAGAAGTGTATTATGGGATAATGTAAATGAATAACCAGGACACTGTCATTGAGAACAAACATTTCCCTTGAAAGTGAAATTAGGGAAGAGTTGAGATTAAATAAAAATCGTGTGGTCTTGCATGGACTTGAAAATAGATCTTAGCTTGTGATAAATTTTACCTTAAAGTAAAACAATCAAAATATTCTATTCTACACACACTCTGTAGCCCCAGGACAAGCAGTGAGCATGCATTTTATTGACATCTCAATGGAGCTGTAGTAAAATGTCTGATATATGAGATACCAGTGTGGATTCTCAAAAGGGAAACTGCACACTTAGGTAAAATTGCTGTACTCTGCATTGTGATGTTAAATATTAGCTCTAGTCAGAGAAACACCTGTAATCCCAGCATTCAAGACACTGAGGCAATAGGATTGTCATGAGTTCAAGACTAGCCTGGCCTATATAATTAACTCTGAGATAGCCTGGACTATAGAGTGTGATTCTGCCCTAAAAAATGACATTCAGAAAAATGAATTAAATATTTGGAGAAAGTCACCCAGTAAGGAGACCCCAAAATTGTTTCACTGAAGCAAGAGTCAAGCACCTGTGCATGTTTGCAGGAAAAATATTTGAGGTCGTAGAATTTGTACTGCTTTATCACTACACAAATATTCCAGAAGAAACAATCTATGAAATGTCACTGTAAAGTGAAACATAGTTTTTTTTTGTATTTATTCTTCATGGAGGAACAAGAGCTCTGAAGAGAGTCCTGGTATCATGTGCTTAATGAAAGCATGGTATGTCTATTTGGGGCCAGTGAGATAGGTCAGCCAACTTGGACGAACTGAGTTTGATCCCTGGGTCCCACGTGGTAGAAGAAGAGAACAACTCTTACAAAATGTTCTATGATTTCCACATACACACATAAGAATATGCGTCTAGTGTTTCCAGCATTGAAGTGAGCGGAAGAGGGTCACAACTTATTTTCTGGCTAGTGAAGAAACAGAGAACTCCAAAGGGTGGGGTAGGGTATGGTGGCCGCTCTGCAGTTTGTAAATATAAATGTGGAAGAAAGAATTCTTTGATGGAGATGTCTAACCCTGTGACCTGTTGAAAGATGAACAAATGGTTACTGGACGAGTGTTCAAAACTCTTCATGTTTCTGAGTTAGAACTGATAATATGAGAGAGTGGGGAGTAGACCCTGAGCAATCCAGGAAAAGAGACAGAGCTTCTAGCCCTAAGATCCTGGTCTCTGGTGGCCACAGGGGAGGTAGGCAGCATAACATGGGGTCGGGTATGTGATAGGCACTGACTTCAGGCCTGAGTTTAGTGGGTTCCTGTCTATCACTGTTACTATTGTCCTTTCTAGACCAAGCAATATTTGAAGATTTTAATGTAGGCATCTCGGCTCTGATCACCAAGAGCCTTGATTCTGTGAGAGCACTCTATTTTGAAATGCATGCTGGCTCACTACAGAAGCCATCAAAGAGTTCTTTTGAAGTCATACTTCTGAGGCGTGCCCGACAGAATGGTCAATGTGATGTCCTCCGGAGGAAAGTTCCACAAACTATTAGATCAGTGAGACACAGTGGCAAGTGGCAATGTTGCTGGCATTGGGACACTTCTCAAAGTTTGGATTTCTCCATGCATAATCAAAAACAGAGGCAAACATGGGCCTCCTACTCAACACCGATCTGTGTGTGTGTCGTTCTAATGTGCAGGACAGGAGCGAATTGGAAAAGACTCCAACTATGAGCAGGAGGGTAAAGTTCAGTTTGTGATCGATGCAGTCTACGCCATGGCGCACGCACTCCATCACATGAACAAGGATCTTTGTGCGGACTACCGCGGAGTGTGTCCAGAGATGGAGCAAGCCGGGGGCAAGAAGCTGCTGAAGTACATCCGCAACGTCAGCTTCAACGGTGAGTCTCCACACTGCACGCTGTTTGGAAGGCTAAGTGTTCATCGTTCCCTACTTCATAAATTACACAAATTACATAGCTGCATTGCCATTGACTCTTGAGTAGGATCAAAACCTGGTTAATTACATACTCTCAAGTGATTGAAGCATGTGTGAATGGGTGAGGGATTGAGGCTAAATAGATGAAAGACCACCTTCTTGAGGTTTGAAGTTTGTTCTCCATTTCCTGAAATGAAGATGGTTTTCTTGCATCAAGCCAGTATTCCTTGGTGAATATAGGTGAGAGAGAGAGGGGAGGAAGGGGAAGAGACAGGAAGTAGAAGGCCCCAAGATCAAGAAGGAAGGATGATTGAGTTGCTTCTTAACCTGCATCCCGGGTTATGAAGTTACTTCTCAAAGTACAAACCTCTGATAGAAGTTAATAGCCTACCTAAAAGAGGCCAGTAAACATAATGGAGAAAATACATAAATAGGGCTGAAGGCACGAGAGGCAGCCAATCTCCCTGATAATCCTTTTCCTGTCATCTGAATCTTACCATGTCTATGTGCATTACATACCAAAAACTAAAGAAAGAATTCAAATGAACCTGAATGGATAGGCAATGCAAAGTTCAATAGAGATTGTTATAAATGACTAACAGAACAACACTGAAGGGGATGAACAAGAAAAAGAGGAATGAAAGAAATATGGAGAAATGGTATATAATGATATGAATCTAGAGACAAAATAATGAGATATGGTCTCTGCACATAGCAAGTGAATTTGTGTGTTTAGGGGGATTTGATAATTTTGATGCTAACTTATTTAATAGAACCGAGAATATATTCAATATATTGAGGGTTATAAGAGTTAGGTTTGTCAGGATGGAGAGATGGCTCAGCAGTTAAGAGTGCCTACTGCTCTTGCAGAGGACTGGAGTTCAATTCCCAGCACCCACATGGTGGCTAAGAACTATCTTTAACTCCAGTTCCAGGGGAATATGACACCCTCTTCTGACCTCTGCGGTATTGCATGACACAGGTGCACCAACCTACATGCAGACAGTACACTCATACACATAAAAAATAAATAAAAGAAAAAAAGAGGTTTGTCATTGTTGAAGACAGAAATTAATAGTAAGAGTTGAGATAAACTTATAATAAACCCTGTTGTGGTTAGGGAAAAAAAGATAGCAATAGAATGCATATACACATGCAATTGATAATAGGAAAACAGTTATACATGTGGATTTGTATGTTTGTCTACTTATACCACCTATGTTTGAACACCAAGTGGGCCAGGCGGGTGATGGTATCTCTGAGCAAATAAAACTTCTAGCACTCAGTGCATATTAGAAATAGCATTCTTCAGGGCAGAGAACCAGAAATCCCTAGATAAATAATTGGATCCAGGGCCAATGTGGAGAAAGCACAATATGGGATTAATACCTGGTGTTAATAGGAGAGAGCATTGGGAGTGCAGGTGTTAGTGTTGCTGCCTTCCAGAAAGCAAGATAGTCCTCGGAACTAATGGGCTCATATGGAAAGGCTAGATAAAACAACTTGGAAGAGATCCCACTGGCTAATGATGTGATCACAATAGTTTAGAGCTCACAAAAATAGTAAGTATATACATATATATAATATGTATATATTATATATATATAATCTATATACATTATATATATAATATATATATATATATTTAGATTGAGTAACAAATACAAGAGAATAGTTGGCAGAATGAAGTGAGATGGAGATAAGAAATCACCAGTTTGCAAAGACCTCATTTAATAATCCTTATTTTGGGCAAAGACTATGGATGGGTACTAAAATTCTTGGGTTAAAGTATGGTAAGAAACTAAAGTAACTTCAGTTTCAGAAGAGAAAATAGTAGAACTGTAGTGAAGAAGATTGAAAGGTACCTCTAACCAAGTCACTTATGAACATCTCTACTAATGATATTAGCAAGAGCATGTATCTTTTTTTAAACATTTTTTTATTTATGTGTACATCTTGTGTGACTCTGGGGAGATGTGAGTAAACATTTCCCCAACACAGTTAGCAGACCAAAGTCCAACATGGTGAACCAGTGGTTATTTTAGAGTGACTTGCAGGAACAGACATGACTCAAAGACAGTGGCGTTACCAAAACCCACCCCAGCATGGGTGACAGCTCATGAAAGTTGGGAACTTGGAGTGAACTGTTGAATCTGCAGGTGGCTTATGGGTTAGGGAATTTCTATTCAGATCATCTGGGCTGCACTCTGCCTTTTCTAGACAGGTCAGCTTGTCTGAGATTCTCTCCGTGCTTCTCCCCTCTCATACACTCTTGGGGAGGGACATGCATAGTGAATCTGTGAGGTCCTGAAGCTGTTTACTTTACATTGTTTACTTCATGATTTCATGGAGCATCTCCTAGGATGGAATGTTTCACCTGCCTGCACAATGTCCTCTGGATTATCTCCAAGGATATTGCTATACAACAGTGTACATGTGTGCTGAAATATGGGCAGGCGCACCATATGCATGCAGGTGCCCTCAGAAGCCACAAGAACATGTCAGATCCCCTGGAACTACAGGTGCTGTGAGCTACCTAGTGTGGGTTCTGGGAACTATACCTGGGTTCTCTTAAATGCTGAGCCATCTCTTCAGTCCCCACGTTGTATGTCCTTAGAAGATACACTGGGAATGTTAAGAGCATCACTTCTGAGTTCTAATTGTCAAAACTGCACAGCTTAAATGTCATCATAAGGAAGCATCAGACAAATCCAAGTTTAAACATGTTTCATAAAATCACTGGGTAGGACTCTTCACAAGTGTCCAGATGAAGCCAGAGAAGTCACCCAAGTGGCACATACCTGTGGTCCCAGGTACTCAGGGTGGCAACACAGAAGAATCCTTTAAGCCCAGAAGTTCCAGGCCATTCTGGGTAACATGGTAAGACCCTGTTGCTTAAAAAAAATAATATTGTGGTCTGAAGAGATGGCTCACCATCTGCTGCTCTTTCTCCAGGGGATCTGACGCCCTCTTCTGGCCTCCTCTGTCACTCCACATACATGATCAACTTGCACACATGTAGCTAAAACATACACATAAAATAAAAACATGCAAATTATTTTCTGAGGTGTCTGAGTAAGGAGAAAATCCCATGGTAAAACAGATTCAGGGAGAGACCAAAGTTCCATTGCATTGTGGGAATATCTATTGATCCTATGCTGGAACAGGACATTAATGTATTAATAGGGCAAGGGAGGGGATTTTTCAGTAAACTTTTCATATTATTTTAATATTACTACATCAAGGTCAGTTTTCTGGGTTAGATAGTTATATTAAGGAAAACAACAGCAGTAAATTTCCTTGCTTTGCTGGCTGTTCTAAGCAGCATTTAAACCTACAGTATGCACTAGTGTCTCAAGGGTTTCCTATTAACTTGATAAAAAGTTGCAGTTTGAGTACTTTAATATTTAGAGTAGAGACAAAACTACTTTATAAAAACCATAATTCGGTGTTCTTACGAGTTGCCACTTTTGTGGAATTTTTTCTCTATTTCATAGAATCTCTTAGTGCATTAAATCAATTTTTCCATAACCAAACAAATATAAATTTCATTGTGTATCTCACAGGAAAAATTAATTTGGGACTCTGGGTTCTGCATTCTGCTTTTAATACTAGAAAGTGAACTCAGATCCTGAGCTGGGCTCTGACCTCTGATCCATGGCTGTGAACGTAATGTACAGCTAACTATTCTTTCAATTAGGACAAAATATAAAAGTCAATGTGAGAATTTCCCTGGCTATCTTCTATAATTTCTTGTCCAGAGATGGCGGTTACATACTTTGTTGAGCCTGCCTTCATTAGCAGATGTAGGAGCACACCCCTGCGATCCCAGCACTCAAGAGGCAGGAGGATTGATTGCAAGTTCAGGGTCAACACAGGCTTTATAGTGAGAGCATGTTTCAAAGAAAATATAAAAAAAGCCTGTCTTGTGAACTGAGGAGCCAGACTGTCAGAGCTTTAGAGCACACATTGGTCTTTTGTCTATGAAATTACTACTGCTGTGTGCTAGCCGCTGTGTGCTAGCCACTGTGTTAAGTACACACACACACACACACACACACACACACACACACACACACACGTATTGTATTTCCTAGGGCACTGCAGCAGGCATTCATATTAGGGTTCAAAAGTTCTTTTGGCGAGAGGGCAGGGGAAATAGATAATTAGGTAAAGTACAAATGCGAGGTGTACCATGACCTACATAAAAATATATCTGGGTGTGATTGTGTGCACTTGTGATTTCAGCCCTGGAATGACAGAGACAGGAGACTCCTGAGCTCACTGGCCAGCCTGATTAGCCTAACTGGCCATTCCAGGGCAAGGAAAGACTGTGTTTCAACAAACAAGGTAGAATGTACCTGAAGAACACAGTCAACATTGACCTCTGGCCTCCAAACCCATACAAACACATATGAACTTGCACCCCACATACATGTGCACCTGTACACACATGAATATGCACATACAAAAAAATGAGAAAGAGGAAGTGTTCTGTTCAATGTGATTAGTGACTCCCTCGCCACTCTAAGTGGTGACTGTTTAAATGACAATTTTTCATTTCTTTGTTGTGTTCATTATTAGCTGAATGAATATCTAAAGAGGAGAAAGCATTTTCCTCATACTTCACAACTAGCAAAGGACAGACCCAGTCTGAAACTGTCTGTGTCCAATCCACTATGAATTCAGCCCTTTTCCATAGCTTAGGAGGATTTTGACTTTTCTTTGTCTCAATGAGCTTGATTATATTTCTCTGTGGACTTTGGTAAAAAAAAAGAAAATCCATTTATCCCTAGGAGTTCTTCTCTAGACCTGTGGAGTACAGCTTAATAACTCTGACCTTCGCATTCACCAGTGCATTGATTTAGTTCATGATAATAGTGTCCTAAAAGTATCACTACACATTCCCCAAGCAGTTAACCTCTTGTTATGGATGGAGGGTAAGAAATAGCTAATTTGGTGTTTGCCCCTCACTCCTAGCCACTTTTCCTATATCCCACGGAGACAGGAGTCTAGTTTGTTCTAGTTTTCTCTATGTTGGCTTATAGTCCCAGATGACAATACTTCAAAATGTAACTTTTAACCATTTGGCATATAAAAATCTGAAACCATTAGTAAATTAATTTAATTAATATATTCAATTAATTTAATACAGTCAATTAATTTAGCCAGAAGTATGTCTGTTTACTTTTCCTTGCTGTGATAAAACATTCTTTTATTTTTTTTGTTTTCTTTTTTTCTATTACTTTCTTTTCATTTTTTTAACAATAAGTAATAATTTATGAGTACAAGTATCCATCATGTAAAACTAATTTGCAAGCAGTTGTGCCCAAACCCACTCAGCCCAAGGGTCCCACCATCCAGCTGGAAGGCTTGTATGTTCAATCAAGTTGATCAAATAAGTGTTCAGTCTATATTGCTGTAGTTTCACCATTCACCCCAATCACAGCCCTTACATTCTACCATGCCCCCTCTTCCGCAGATTGTTCCCTAGGCTTAGAAAAGGGGCATGGGTGGACGAGAAGTAAAACAGTCTACTTTCTCTGGAGCTGTCATTTTGGACTCTGGTCAATTCTGGCTGTTTCCTTTCATGAGCTGATAGTTTGTCCAGGAATAACCTTTCAGTCCTACTAATGAAGCACAGACAATTAGATATATAGGTATTTAAACAGTACTAATTGTTATGGTAAGTTACTTTGGTATAGACACAGATATTTGGATGGTATGTTAATCTATGAATTAGATTTTTTTCTGTAAAATATGACAGGGTCTTACTGTGGCTTATAACATCTCCTAACTGCTAGAGGATGTAAGTTTGTGGCATCAGCCATGGGCTATTCCTCCAAGGAGAGAGCTAATAGCCAATTAGATTTGGGATATATGGGCATATGGCTGCCAATGCTGCACAGTATTTCCAGGCAGGTGAGGTGTAGCTGGTGCTGAAGGAGGAGTCTTACTTGACTCAAGGAGACTTATATTTGTTTTATTGGTTTACTATCCTTTGGTAACACTCTCTGGTATTCCAGAGACCAACTGTACACTTGCAAGTGTGGTCTCAATACATCTTTCCCATGCTTACATCAGGTCTTTGACAGGAGGGCCTTATCGCCTCTCTTCTTGCAGGTATCCCAGTTTAAGGCAAGAAGTCTTTACCTTTTTTTTGGGGGGGGGGGCTGGATCCCCTAGCCTACGTCTCCTCGGTAGAATAATCCATTGCTGATATCAGAGCTCTCCTGTATTAATATATTTTGCTTAAGTGCACAGCTTAAGGAGACTTTAGTATTATATTTGGTTCTGAATGGAAAATAATCCTTTTCACAGTTCCTATGTCTATTGGTCAATTAAAGAAGGAGGTTTTACCAGTTTTATTAAAGATTACCTCTATGACAGTTGGCTCCACTTTACAGTTAGAGAACGACCTCATCATCATATTCCTCCTTGTTCTATGAAGGAGAGATAAGAAAATATCTCATTTTAAAACTTTGCGGCACCTAGAAGGTAAGTTTCATTAGGACTCATTATAAATAGTTGTTACAAGTAGGATCCAGAGGGATTTGATGCCTGTAGCAGTCTGATGCTTTTCTTCCTTTCAATGTTCAGACAGGCCATCCTTTCTGCTGGCACTTCCTGGTACATCCTACATAATGCAAAGCTATGTCTTTTCTTTCTCAGCCGTCAGTGATGTTTTGACCTGTGGGAACATACAAATCTTTTCCTGTAGTTAGTTTTAAGATTTGAATTGCAAAGTTTTTGACTTTGCATATATATCTGCATCCCACCTTTTTATTTTAGGTTTTTGTTTTTTGACCCATGAGTCTCAAAAACACTCTTAGCATAACCAACTTCGGGGGAAAAGGGTTTATTGCATCTTACATTTCCAAATGACAGTGACAGTCCATATGTTGTAGGGTCCAAATAGAGAGGCCACTCACTAGACCACATGGAATTTAAAGTAGGGTTTATTTATGGCTGGGTCCAACACTCAGCTGGGGAGGAGAGGGAGCCTCAAGGGGTGGCTTACACAGCTTTTTATAAGTGCAACACCCAATCCTAATTTAACACAACAGTTAAAGTGACTAATCAAGGGGAAGCACGCAAAGCAAGCAAGCCAATTACAGAAGTGAGAGTCAGCAGTTAAAGTTGCCAATCAAGGGGTAATGTGCAAAGTGAGCAAACCAATCATTCCTAGAATGACTGGGGAAAATGGAACTCAATGGCCTCTGAGAGCACTGTCTCTGAGGGAAGTTGGAGTGCGAACTCAAGGCAGGAACATGGAAGAAGGAGCTGAAACAGAGACCATGGAGGAGCACTGCTCACAGGCCCGTGCTCAGCCTGCTTTCTTACACAGCCTAGAACCATCTGCTGTAGGGTGGCAACACCCACCATGGGCTGGGCCCTCCCACGTCCATTAAGCCAATTGGCCATAGGCTAATCTGATGCCTCACCTGGAGTTCACAGGTATGTCCGTTGACACCTAAAGCTGTCCAGCACAATGCCTGTACTTAGATTTATGTGTTTCCAGGAAAGAAAAAGAAGTAAGGTATCTGTTGCAGAAATGAACCATCTCAGTTGTTCTTGCAATGTGCCATTTACCTTTCCTTCCTCAGGAGGTGAGACTCAGGTTCCCAGCAGTGAAACTGTGAGCCTGTGACTTGTTTGGAAAGCTATGATGTAATTTCAAAAGTATAAAAGAAATTGGCTATGGAGTGGTCCTCTTGAGATGTTTCTACTATAAACTATAACCACACTCAAAATGCCACACTGAAGGCAAATGCAAGTGTTCTGGCCACATCCCCCCTAGGACCCCTGCAACAGCCAGCATCAGCTATCACAAGAGTGAACTTCAAGCTGCCTGGCAGTGATATAGTGGACCAAGAGCCACTATCTCTCCCTACCCTGGCCTCAGTCTAAAATCCATGTTCTCAGTTCGAGCAGCATAGTTCAGGGTGTTTTGTTGGAGAACAAGGGAAACAGCAGCACATTTCCATTTCCGTGCAGCAGTTCTGGACTCTGTGCATGGTGTGGAAAACTGGGAACAGAAAGCTCGTCAGGTAAATGCTTTGATGCAGAGAATAGTTTTGTCACGTGGGCATCAGACGCCACAAGCCCTTTCTTTTCTGGGAGAAAAGGGATTTCCTTCTCAACTTATCAAGTATAGAAAATTCAGACTTGGCTGCACTCTCACCCATCCTCTGCTCCCTGCTCCTGATAGATCACAGACTCCCTAGCTGTCCCCCCTCTTTCCTAGATAGCCAGCCTCACCCCTTGGAGTCAGTCTCTTTGGATGGAGAGCCCATACAGAAGCTTGCTGTACTGTGGCTTTGTAATTCTGGTCCTCTCTCTTGCAGCCCTGAGCAAGCACAAGGCAGCTTGGAATTATAGCTTTACTTATCTGTGTAGTAGCTTTCTGCCGTGTGACTCCTGGCAGGTAGGCTAGGCCAGGCTAGGACATACAGTGTGGAGCTTGGCCCTGCTGCATCTCCCATAAACCAGTAAGAGTGAGACACTTCCTTTGACATATGGGAATTGGAGTCTCCCTCTTCAAGACCCCATTACACTACCTATGGTGAGATACTGTCTCTCCTAATGCTCTCCTTATTCAGGCCTCAACATGGCTGCCTATGACCCTGAGCCTGAAACTCTCCTGTTAAAGTTCTTGTGGGAACTGAAGACATAGCTCAGTAGTTCAGAGTGCATAATGCTATTGTAGAGAACAACATTGGATGGCTAACATTTACCTGTAACTCCAGCCCCAGGGAATCAGATTCCCTCTTCTGACCCCTCAAGGCACCTGCACTCATATGCACATACCCTCTTTGAGACATACACATATCCACATATCCACATATCCACATATTCACATATACACATATCCACATATTCATGTATCCACATATACACATATACACATATTCACATATACACACATACACTTGCCCATATACACATATTCACATATACACAAATTCACCCATATACATATATGCAAATTCACATATACACATATACACAAATTCATATATTCACATATACGCATATACACATATTCACATATGCACATATACACATGCACATATGCACATATACACATAGACACATAGACACATTCACATATACACATAGACACATATTCATATATATGCATATGCAGATATTCACAAATTCACATATACACATATACACAAATTCACAAATACACACATACTCATAGACACATAGTCACATATACATATATACACATATTCACATATATACATATACATATACACATATTCACATATACACATATACACTTATTCACATATTCACATATACTCATATACACACATGCACATATCCATGTATCCACATATTCACATATATACATATATACATATTCACATACACATATACATATATACACATATGCACATAAACATATACACATATTCACATAGTCACATATACACATATTCACATATTCACATATCCACATATTCACATATACACATATACACATAGGCACATATACACATAGACACATATTCACATATACACATATTCACATATTTGCATATGCACATATTCACATAGACACATATTCACATATACACATAGATACATATTCACATATACACATATGCACATATACTCATATTCACATATACACCTATTCACATATACACATAGACACATATTCACATATATGCATATTCACATATTCACATATACACATATTCATATATACACCTATTCACATATACACATATACACATATTCACATATTCACATATACACGTATACACATATTCACATAGACACATATTCACATATACACATAGATGCATATACACATAGACACGTAGACACATATTCACATATACACATAGACACATATTCACATATACGCATATACACATAGACACATATACACATATACACATATGCACATAGACATATAGACATATATTCACATAAATGCATATGCACATATTCACATATACACATATGCACATATTCACATATTCACATATACACATAGACACATATGCACATATATACATAGACACATAGACACATATTCACATATACACATATGCACATATTCACATATGCACATATTCACATATACACAAAACTAAAGATAAATAACATTTTTGTAAAGGGTAATTTCTTGTAAAGGACACTTTCTTTTAGTAGTTCTAACAAGGCCCACCTTGGCCCATAGTCCTGGTTTTCTTCATTAGTGCTTCTGCTTTCTGCTTCTAACACCTTACAGGAAGCCCTGCTGGTGATCACCTCACCTGTGGTATTTCCTATCTCTTCTCTGGAATTCTTTGCTGTTTTGCTTTCTTTTTTTTTTTTTTTCATATAGAGTTCATGGAGCACAATACCTATTGTTCATTTTAGTAAGTTCAAGGGACTGTTAAAAGGGAGTATAAGACAGAAGTTACTTGGAAATAATAAGCCCATTGCCTTAAAGAATCCATCCAGAAGGTCAAAGCCAGACCCTGTACTATTAGAAGTCATCACCTAAAGTATTCACCTCTTCTGCTATCATTTTTTTAATATGAACTTTAATGAGAATAGAAAAGGTGTGACAAGAATCATTTCTCACACAGGTTGTAGGGAGAAAAGACTAAATGGTGCTTCACAAGTTTTTAGGGGGGGCTGGTTCTTTTTGAGACATGGTTTCCCTGTAGCCTCAGATACCCTAGAACTCACTGGGTAGACTAGGCTGGCCTGAACTCACAGAGAAACACCTGCCTCTGCCTCCTGAGTGCTGCAATTAAAGGTGTGCGGCACCATGCCCAGCAGTGTGTCCCACTCTGGTGACTATTGAGCTGCATCCCTTAGAGCCTTTAGTGCTCCAGGCACCCAATAGCCTTTTTCTCTCAAAGAAGATGAAAAGCCGCAGTCATATAACTTAATGCATAGGAGTTGTAGAATTGAAAACAAAGCAACACGAATCCCAGTATCCAGTGTGAGCGAGACAGAAAGCTGAGTCCCTGAATGCCTTGGCACACAGTGACTGGATTTTCATTTTCTGCTAATAACATGTGATATCCCAATTTCATTTCATCTTTTCATATATGTAGATTTGCTAAGAGCAGAAAGTCACTGATGAAAACTCTCTGCTACTGTAATGCCAGGTGCTGCCGTCGCTCATTTTCATTTCACTCTGGCAAGCTTCGCCTTGATTAAGTCTTACACAGAAGGAGAAAGTTATGATAAACTGAGGTTTTTAAGATATATAATCTGTAGGGATTGTGTATAAATAAGAAGGATATTGAAATGGTTCCTTTGGCCAAAAGTAAATCCAGCCATTGACCCAAATTGGTGGGACCAAAGCAGTATTCATGGTTTATCATCCCCTTCTCCTCTCCCACTGTGGACTACACACTGCCGCTGGGAAAATATAAAGGGTTTCTCGAAATGGGGAGATTCTAATTAGTTCTTGGAAAAGCAGTGGTAGTGCACTAGAGATGCTTCAGTCTGGCTAAGAAGAAATGCCTTTCTGGACCTGCAACATCAGAAAATAAAACATTGGTAAAATCAAAACTGTTCAAAAGCATTGCTGGGCTGGAGAGATGGCTCAGCAGTTTTAAGAACACATACAGCTTTAGTACACCCAAGTTCAGTTCCCAGCATCCACATAGGGCTGAGAACAACTACTTGTAACCATAGTTCCAGTGGACCTGAGGCCCTCTCGCACTCATGAATTAAAATGAAAAATGTTGGCTGAACATTTGTTATCTAATGTTCTGAGAAAGGTATCATGAGCGACAGTATATTATGATCAAATAATTTGTTAAGCTTATAAAGATATTAAGAGGTAAACCTGGAATTTTAAATCCATTCTTGAAAATTCCAAAATCAGTTACTGGCACTTTTCCACTTGAATATCTGAGTGACTGGGACAAGTAACATTTCTTCTCTGAAGTTCTATATGAGACTTACTTGTAAAATGAAGTTCTAGTGTTCTCTGTCCTCCATAAAGATTATTAGTTTCTTATTAGCACCCCCCAAAATATCACTGTAAACTGAGCAGCTTAAACAGCACCCTGTGTTCCCTTATAGTTCTGCCCTCAGCATTGGGGATCCAGGCTCCAATTTTTGTGAAAGGAAGTCTGAGTCCTTTGGGGAATGAGGGAAAATCCATTCTCACCCCCTTTCCGGTTCCTGGAACCCATATCAACTCCTGATGCATGTCTCAAACCACTCTACCTTCTCGTCTCACTCAGCCCCCATTTTCTCCACCACCTTGGGCTCTCCTGCCTCACTCTTAAGTGGACTGCTGTGAGGACACTGGGCTGATCCACATGCTGTGAGGACACTGGGCTGACCCACATGCTGTGAGGACACTGGGCTGACCCACATGGCTCAGGAGACTTCCTTCACGTTATGGTCTTTAAGTCTCTCACATCAGCAAAGACCCTGTTCCATAGACAGTAACATTAACAATTGGGGATTTCAGGACACATATCTGGACCATTATTCAGCCCATCACAAGCTCTGGTTTTTCTTTTTGATATTAACCCCGTCATAAAACCCTGCAGTTTTTAACTCTAGGATGGTGGGCACCTGCTTAGTTTTTCCTCTCTCCTACCTGTGACATTGAACCCCAACTTCCTAGAGAGTCACATTCAACATGAGGTCACAATTCACATGGCTCTTATGGCCCAGTCTGTTATCGCTCTTTCTATACCTTTATCGTGGATTTGCTCTTGGCGTTGAGTGATCATTTGTGTAAGACCAGATGTTCTGCTGTATCTCTCTCAGTCTTATTCCCCTGAGACAGTCTTTTTGATCATGCCTGGAGCTAAGCTTGTAGCCACAGGCTCTAGTGAGTCTTTTGTCTCTGTCCCCAGCAATATAGGTGTTATATGTGTGTGGTCATGCCTAGCTTTCATGTGTGTGCTGGGGATCGGAAGTTGGGTCCACAGGCTTACATAAGTGTTTTTACCCACAGAGCCATCTCTGTGGCTCCAAATGAACATTTTTTACAATTTATTGTTTCACTTATATTTTTATTTTATGTGTATGAGTGTATTACCTGCATGTGTTTAAGTGCATTTGTGTCATGCAATTCCTGTGGAAGTCAGAAAAGGGCATCGGTTTCCTCTGGAACTGGAGTTATGGATGGTTATTAGCTTCCATGTGGATGTTGGACTCAAACCTGGGTCCTTTGAAAGAACAGCCAGTGCTCTGAACTACTGAGCCAACTCTCTCCAACTCCCCAAACGAACATTTTAAGAAGACCTAAATAGGAGCTTGAAAAAGAAGCTAGTGTTTATGGAATGCCTTCTGGGCACAATGCTAAGCATTTTTCACTAGCTATCTATCAAGTAAATTAGAAATAATCAACAAAAGCAATATTTTAATCAGTATAGAAATGCATATTTAAATAAACTAGTCTGCTTATTTACTTGCTTGTTTTTTAATGACATTTTTAAAAGTTTATAATTTTGAACTTATTCTTTTATTGAACACAATTTAGTGTTAAATAGAAACTGAAATAATAATAGCCATCATGGGCATCATAATATTAATCTGTAGCAGCATTCTGCTACCAAATAATGTTGTCTCTGAAAAATTATATGCAGCGTTTTTGTTGCTTAGAAGGGGAAAATTTGAGATGTACGTCTCCAGAAATGTGAAGAACTGAGCCATTCAAAGGAAAAGGCTCGTTGTTTTCCCATCTGTCATCATCTACCAGCTGTAGTGGTGATGTGTTTTGAACTGAAGGAGCTGACAGAGGTGAACATATCAGCAACAGAATTAGTTCCAAACTCCCTTGCTCTCCACAGATTTCTAGTTTTGCCCATAGCACAGGGGGTTGAAGGAGTCTCGCTTGACTCTTGGTCTGCCATTTTCTTTTCCCTTTCAGGTAGTGCTGGCACCCCAGTGATGTTTAACAAGAATGGGGATGCCCCAGGGCGTTATGACATCTTCCAGTACCAGACAACAAACACCACCAACCCCGGCTATCGTCTGATTGGACAGTGGACAGATGAACTTCAGCTCAATGTAAGTTCTGATTTCCCCCCTTCACTGGTGTGAAGAAATGGAATATTTATCTGCTTGATTAAACAGGTGCTTCCTGTTTATGTGTGAATGAGCATATAACTTGTTATGGAAGACAATATCCCATGATATTATAACAGTGGCAGTGGTGATGGTAAGACAGTATATGTGTTGAGTTTTATTTCTTTTACATTTATTTACTTAGTGGGGGGGCTGTGTGCAGAGGTCAGATGACAAGTCACAGGAGTTAGTTCTCTCCCTCTACCATGTGCGCTCCTGAAATTAAACTCAGGTCTTCAGGAATGGTGGGTAACAAGCACATTTACCCACTGAGCAAGCTTGACAGCCTAAACATTGAGTTTTGTATACTATATTCATTGTCACCATGAGAGCCTTCGTTTAATCTGAACCATATTCCTTAACATTTACCAGCAAACACTATTTGAAAGTCTCTGATAGTCAAACTGTTACTTTCCCTTTACTGTTCTTTCTTTCTTTCTCTTTCTCAGTAATTGGATATTTTAAATGATTTTGATAAGTCATTTTGTCTATACTACAAATACCTGAATAATTGTCTTGCTAATTCTTTCCATAATTTCTCTCCCTCTTTCCAAAAAAAAATATGTGACTTTGACTAAGGAGTCCTCCTAATCCAAGATTATGTGTATGTCCACTTTGAACAAAGGCAAAGAGAGAATTCTCTCTTGCTCCATCTTTCTGTGCTATTTGGTCTTTGAATGGATTGGATGGGACTCATACTAGCTGGGGAGGGCAAAACAATTGGAGTCACCCATTCTCTGATTTAGATGCTGCTTTTATCCAGAAACACTCTCATAGGTATGCCCAGAATCACATATAACTAAATATGTGGGCACTATGTGGTTCTGTCCTATTGAGACATAAACTGACATAAAGTCATTATCCTAGTTGTGATTTTCTGTATTTTTTCAAAAGGTAGAAACTGCATCAATACCATTTATCTGTTTACATCTCAAGAGGCATTCTGGTCACTATTTAGACTAAAGCTTCTTTTAAAAATTCTTTTTGAGTTATTTCTTTTTATGCTATGTATATGAGTGTTTTGCCTATTAGTATGTAAGTGCACCCACATTACATAATACCTACGGAGGCCAGATGAGGGCATTGCATCCCCTGGAACTGGAATAATAGGTGGTTGTGAGCCTTCATATGAGCTCTAGGCGTCAATCCTGGGTCCTCTACTATTCACCCAGTGCTCTGACCTACTGAACCATCTCTCCATCCCCAAGACCTAGGCTTTCTGTTAGTGAGAAAGCAGTGGGGTGGCAGTGTTTGGGATTTGTTTGATGAATCCTAGAAAGAGAAGAGTGTGTGGATAGGAAGTAGGGGCGCCATGGCTGTCCAGTGCTCTTATTTGCATACAACCCTGTGCTCGCTTTCTTACACCAGTCTGCTCTCCCTCCCTTGAAGCCGACCCTCCAAATGAGCTGACACCAAGATCTAGTTCAAAAGACTGTGAGCTGGCATCTGAAGATGGTTAGAGCAAGGTAGATAAGTGCCAGCCTTGGCTGACGTGGATGCCATGGAAACAAAGCCATGCAAACAGCTAAAATGAGTCCTAATTGAAGGCACACCAGATTCATATGAGGAAAAAGAAAATACAACCAAAATGAACAAAAATATTAGCAGGTAAACCTGAGCTAGATTTAACTAAATCCAGAGTTAAGTTTGAATTGCCAGCATTTGGGAGCCAGTGGGAGATGAGCATTTTTTTTTTGAGCATCAATTTTTTGAGGCTAGCCTGAGCTATAGGAGTATGACTATGTCTCGGGGCTGGGGAGATGGCCTAGCAGTTAAGAGCGCCGACCGCTCTTGCAGAGGACCCGGGTTCAATCCCCAGCACCCACATGGCGGCCGAGAGCTGTCTGAAGCTCCAGTTCCAGGAGGGCTCCAGTTCCAGGGGAATCTGAGACCCTCTTCTGACCTCCGCGGCATTGCATGACACGGGTGCACAGACTTGCATGCAGACAGTACATTCATACACATACAGAAATAAATAATAATAATAATAAATTAAAAAGAAGTATGACTATGTCTCAAGAAACTACATACTGAGAAAACAAATATGCAGAATCAAACACTATAGCCTGGCTGACTGGCATTGCCAGGGTGTGCCTTTTTGTGGTGTGATAAAAATTTGGATCATCCAGGAATGAAAGTACAAAGTAGTGTGACACACACCAGTATTACACCACCCAGGAGGGGGAATTAAGTTGGTTTATTAGTGGTGCCTCGTACAACCTTCAGTACCAGGTGTGACTTTTCTATGTACATAAAAATTTCTGACTCACACTTACCAACTAAGGTATGATCTCAGAATGCTAAAGCAAGCTAATTTTTAATATAATACTTTTATTGATGTTTTGTGTATTTCATACATCATTTTCAGTTCAATTTAGACATAATTCCCTTTCTCTCCCCCCCACCCTACCCCAATTCATGCATTCTGCCATATATGTCCTGTATCTTTCTCCCCGTCTTTTTAAAGTTTTTCTATGAGGAGGTTTGGGTAGAATTTGACTGTATTACTCTGTTCTTTGACCCAGTCCTTGTGTTGTTGTTGTTCCCTCCCATTTGTATTGATCAAAAATATGCCTATATAAACATCATATGTGTACCAGAATTATGTCCTCCAGGAATAAACTGTATGTTAACTCTGAAATATGTTCAGAAACTCATATTTTCCCTTTAATTTTTTTTTTTTGGTCTTTTCGAGACAGGGTCTCCCTGTAGCCCCAGCTGTCCTGGAACTTGCTCTGTAGACCAGGCTGGCCTTGAACTCACAAAGATCCGCCTGCCTCTGCCTCCCAAGCGCTAGGATTAAAGGCATGCACCACCACGCCCGGCTTTCCCTTTAATTTTAGATTACTCTAAGTTATGAATACGAACCTTCCACCCATATACGTTAATTACCATGTCTGAAAATAAGTGGCAATTTAATTCTAGGGCCCATTAAGAGGCTCACATTATAACAGCACAGTTGCTTCCAGATAGAAAGAAATATAACAGTAATGTCGCTCAGCTTGCCTTTCAACTAGGCATTTGGTGCTAGCATCCACAAGTGAGGGAAACCATTCCCCGTTTGTTTTGGAGGACTGTGTTGCTTTACTTAGCATAATGGCTTCCAGTTCCATCCATTTACTTGCAAAGTTCATGAAGTCATCTTTCTTTTAAGACTGCTCTCAGTGCTGGTTTTATTTTTCTTTCTTTGTGTTTATCTCTCATAAGAATGCTATAGCTTATTTTTAGACGTCATAATTTTGGTATATGTGTGACATGTATATATGCATATTTTGGGAAGATACAAATTGGAAGGAACAACAACAACAACAAAGACTGAGTCAAAGAACTGACTGAAACAGTAAACTTCTGTCCAAAACACTGCATCAAAATTTTTTAAAGACTGAGAAAAAGATGAAAGACATGTATGGCAGAATGCATGAGCTCTGGTGGGGTGGAAGGCAAGAAAGGGAAATGGATTGAAATTTGATTAAGAAATGTTGTATGAAATGCAAGAAACCTCAATTAAAAAAAAAAGAATGGTATGTGAATGGCCATTCAACAAGTTGCTTCATTTCTTAATCCTTCCTGTGAAAAGCACTATAGGGGGCAGTGGGCAGGTGCAATGGAGCAGAAACGAACATAATCCCTGTTCTCACACAAGTGACCATGTAGATGGAGCTACAAGATACATAAATGAACAAACAGGTATGCAGTAGTTCCAGTGTATGACAGAGGGACAGTAGGAGACAATAGAGGAGGGAAGGAGCCGTGAGGGAAGAATCCACCAGTATGAAAAGTGGGTATCACCATGCCGGGCCAAAGGCCGACCCGGTGAGGTGTAATTACTAAGGTGTTGAGGATAAAGAACGTAGGAGACTTGGAGGTCAGTTATATCAATGAAGTGCCTAGCACACCATGCAAGATTCTTTTTGTTTTATATCTGAGAGCATTTTTAAGCCAATAAGATGCAATTAAGCAAAGGTATAACTACATCAAAATTAAAAGTATCTTAAAATTTTTAAGTAAAATTTCTTTGAGGGGCTGGGATGACAGCTTAGTTGATAAAGTCCTTGTGAATGAGAGCCTGAGCTCGATCCCCAGAACCCACACAAAAAAAGACCATATAGAGAGGCACACATTTGTAATCTTAGGGCTGGAAAGGAGAGAAAGGCAGATTCCTAAGGCTCACTAGCTAGACCTCCTACTCTAATTGGTAAACCCCAGGTCCCAGTGAGAGATGCTGTCTCAAAAACAAAGCAGACACCTCCTGAGAAATGGTCCCAAGGTTATCAGCGCACACACACATACACACACACACACACACACACACACACACACTATACGAGTACAACAGCCCCTAAACTCACATGAATTCATGTGCACATACACATACACATTACATGAGCACAACATCCTCTAAGCTCACATGAATATGTGCACACATGAATATGTGCACACATATACACACCCCCCCCAAAGAAATTTACTTTGCAAAGAAGACCATACATTAGAGGGGGCAAGACTTGGAATAGAAAGGCCCATTGTGAGTCTTTGGCAGTTATCAGAGTAAATTAAGGGAAGCTGGTCTCAAACTCCAGCCTGCATTAGAACCATCTGCAGGCTCATAAAGCCTAGAGAGTGGAACTCATCCCGAGAGCTTGATTCATTACATCTAAAGCTAATACAGAACTGAATGTTTGCCTCTCAGAAGTCTCTGGGGAATACTGATGGTCATTCAGGAAGCACTGGTTGAGAGATGTGTGGTTGATAGTGGAAATGAAGACAAATGAGTGGTGCATGCATATTCCTCAACAGGCTTTGTGGCCGCTGGAAATAATTTAGACAAGAGAAGATGCTGGAAGTGCGAGGGGTAGAATCAAGAATGCCAGTTCAGCCGGGCGTGGTGGTGCACACCTTTAATCCTAGCACTTAGGAGGCAGAGGCAGGCGGATCTTTGTGAGTTCAAGGCCAGCCTGGTCTACAGAGTGAGTTCCAGGACAGCTGGGGCTACAGGGAGACCCTGTCTCGAAAAAAAAAAAAAAAAAAAGAATGCCCAATTCATTGCAATTATTAAATATGTGGGACTTCTAAACAAGAGAATGGTATAGAGATATAATTACATCCAAAACTACACATTTTTAACCTATAAATGACATTTAAGTCCACTAGAGAGAGAGAACAGACGATAAGAGAGAACCCCAGCCTTGAATACATCTCATAGAAAATAATATAGTCCCTTTCCAACTATTTCACACAGAACCCCAGAAAATAAAATAAAATAAAATAAAATAAAATAAAATAAAATAAAATAGTATGCTCAATGTACCTGAGGAGTTGGGCTAACTGTATACTTTGGGGGTTTATTTGGTTTCAGGAAGGCAGATAAGAAAGCTCTGTTTGGCTTGGCATTATGTGGGCATGTATTTTATTCCATCTTGCAAAGCTAAGATGTGTTAGGATGAGCAGACTGGTTTCCCAAATCTCACCTGGATGCAGTAAACTCTTGGGATTGCCTGTGAAGTAGAAGAGTAAGTTTCTGAGCCCATTCAAATAAGATAACTGGTCTGCAGAAATTACTGTGTGGAAACCTTACATCATTAATGTGAACTGAGTCAGGTTGAGCTAAGTAGGAAAGAGAAAAGGGAAAGTTATGTCCATAGCCAGTGTTGCCCCTCGCCCCTTGCACGTAGAGTCAGTCCTATCCAACGACCTGGGGATCCATCTGATAGCATCTTATCCTTGTTGGTCCTTTTGCTAAAACTATTGTGATTCCAGTTTTTTAAATCTGCTAGAATGGAATTTGAGCAAGCATTGCTTTGTCAGCTTGCTTCTCATCAGTAGAACAAAACAACATTTGAAGTAACAGCTTTACTTCTCATTTACAGACTCAAGGGTACTCTTTCAATCCCCAGCTACATCTTTTCTAGCAAATGAAAGTTTTAGGAGTGCTTTCTCTGAGGTCAGTAATTGCAAATTAGTTTCTGAGCCAGGAAAGTTTTCTCTTTGCAGCAATCCAGCTCTGCAGACCAGTGTTTGCTCATCCTTCCGGAATGTAACCTTCTGCCAT
Organism: Rhizomys pruinosus; assembly: GCA_009823505.1. Classification (NCBI taxonomy): domain Eukaryota; kingdom Metazoa; phylum Chordata; class Mammalia; order Rodentia; family Spalacidae; genus Rhizomys; species Rhizomys pruinosus. The sequence continues at coordinate 973,694 of VZQC01014667.1, forward strand.
GTGGGTATCCAGTGGTGTGCCCTCTTTTACCATGCATCTCATATACCCTTCCTATCAGCATTGTAGCTCAAAGTCCTGATTCTCCTGTGCCCTAAAAGATGACATGGCATGGTACCAGGGTATTTCTGCATCAACAACAAAATCTACAGAAGGGAATTAGGATCAATGAAACTATTTGCTCTCCCATTTGAAAATTCCTAAAGAAATAACCTTGACTTAATTCCTTGTGTACAGTACTATGGAGAGATTGTATGAAATAACTGCTGGAAGAAAAGAACAGTGGAATAAATATGTGCTGCTCATCAGCTAACTGACAGGCTGTGGCAGCCTGTGGGGCTGCTGGGAGAGCCAGGGGCAGGTTCCTGAATGCTGAGAGTGCAGACTACAACCAGGGCCGTGTTTCCATTTATGATTACATACAGCCATTGACTTAGAGAAACCTATCAGGATGTTATACTTGAACAGGATCTTGCAGAGTAAGTACTGTTTCCCTAGAAGGAGATAAGGAGAATTAATGATAAACTACTGTTTCAAAACTCAAGTAGGGGTCTGTGTTAGGGAAAGGAACTAAATGGAATGGGTGCGCTTGGATTTTCTATTATGTGCTATTATTTTCTATATTACATATTTCAAGCAATTTTAAATATATTCAAATTTTAATATATTTAAAATATTCTTCGTTTTTAAAATTATTTTTATTTTATATGCATGCATGTTTTGCCTGTATGTATGTAAGCGCACCTGTGTGCAGTGCCTGTAGAGGCCAGAAGACAATATTGGATAACCTGCACCTGGAGTTATATATAGATGATTGTTAGCTACCATGTGGGTGCTGGAAACAGCCTATGTCCTAGTAAGAGCAGCCAATTTTCTTAACCACTGAGTCCTCTCTCCACAACACCCCCATGTTTTGCTTCAATATGCTCACTTAAGAGGTGAATGCATTTTAGAATTTTGACAGAGAAGAGAGAGTATGAGGATCCCTGCCCCAACCTTGTACTCATGTATTAGTCACTTTTCTGTTGCTGTGATAAAGCACCATGACCAAGGAACTTATAAAAGGAAGAGTTTATTTGAGCTTACAATTGGCGGTTCCAGGGAATTAGAGTCCATTGTGGCAGGAGGTGTGGCGGCTGGATCTGGAGCAGCAAACCGAGGGTCACATCTCGCAAAGAGCACTGGAAACAGAGAGGAAGCAACTGTAGACCACAAGGCTTCTTAAAACTCATTAAGCCTGCCCCCAGTGACACACTTCCCCCAGCATGGCCACACCTTCTAAGACCTCCAAAAACAGCGCCACCAACTGGAGACAAATGTCTAAATACTTACAGCCTATGGAGGACACTCATGCAAACCACCACAACTCAGTATTCATCCTCTTCTTAGAAGTGGTGTTTTCAGCATGACTTTTAATTTACCTGAAATTAGTAAAAAATTCAGATATGCCCAAATAGTTAAGCATCCAAACTCCTGAAATTTCTCAAATAGGAAAATGGTAATTAATTAATGTGATTTTTATTTTGTGTCCTTTTTTCATTTTTTTTAATTTTCTCTTTTCCAAAAAAAAAAAAAACCCAAAATAATACAAAATGATAATGACAAAACAAAGCGGACAAAAAAGGGAGGAGTTTTCCATTTCCTTTCTGGTGAAGTACAGAGTCAATCTACAGGACTTGGTGTGTAATTCTTTTTCTTTTTCTGTCCCCCCCCTTTTTTTTCTTATTCTTTTGGGGCTACCAGAAGGATAAGCTGGCTAGACCAGGAAGCCTTGAGTTCTCAGATGAGAAAGAGTCTGGTTAATTTGGGGGGATTGAGGGGTCTCATCCCTAAACTACCTAGTCAATTCTAGTTCCTGTTTAGTTATGTTAACCTCTGAAAAGGGTCATGGCAATCTTCAGAAGGGATTTAGGATGCCAACCGACTGCTCTGACTTCTTCCATGATGAAAAGGAATGTTGGGTGTGGTAGCTGGGGTAACCCCCATTCAGAGAGTCTATCTTAAGGACCCCCAAAAGGATAACTATAGGGGGAAAAATGTCCTTGACTAGTGCCTGTGAAAGCAAAGAGAAGGCTAGAGTAGTTAGGTATGCGATCTAGGCAGGGGACCAGGAGAAGTAAGAACAGGGTGAATTCCAATGTCCAACTTAAAAGTCCATTGGAATTTCTTGACAAGGGGTTTCAAAGCATCTATTTATTAGGTTTCTCCTTCTGTTCATTTGGCCATGATGTCTAGGCTCAGGATCTGCTTCCCAGGCATTTTAAATTTTTTTTTTTTTATCATTGTATGTGTATGAATGTACTGTCTGCATGCAGGTCTGTGCACCTGTGTCGTGCAATGCCACAGAGGTCAGAAGAGGGTCTCGGATTCCCCTAGAACTGGAGTTCTCCTGGAATTGGAGTTACAGACGGTTCTTAGCCACCATGTGGGTGCTGGGGATCAAACCCGGGTCCTCTGCAAGAGCGTCGGTGCTCTTTTTTTTTTAATTTTTATTTATTTCTGTATGTGTATGAATGTACTGTCTGCATGCAGGTCTGTGCACCTGTGTAGTGCAATGCCGCGGAGGTCAGAAGAGGGTGTCGGATTCCCCTGGAACTGGAGTTCTCCTGGAATTGGAGTTACAGACAGTTCTTAGCCACCATGTGGGTGCTGGGGATTGAACCCGGGTCCTCTGCAAGAATAGTAGGAGCTCTTAACTGCTAGGCTATCTTTCCAGTCCCTTCCCAGGCATTTAAATGGTTAAGATATTCCACTTAGTTGCTAGAAAGAAAGAGGAAATTTTATTATTTAGCATTAATTGACAACAATAGTGGACTTGTCCTTTGGCTGCAGGTGACCCTACATTATTAATCAAGGCCAAGATTTAAGGTTTTGTGCCTATTTAAGACTATTTCATATAATTCTAATCCTACTATCTGGAGGCACAATTTTTTCTGGCTTTAAAAGAAATATATTGACTATCTTTTGGTTATACTTTCCTTCTGGGTGTTCAAGTCCACACAATTAGCCCAGATTAACCAAACTGTTTTCTCAAGGTCAGTTGAGGTTCTGGTCTTCAGGACACGCTCAGGTTTTCGAGGGGCAGAGCACCTGGCTCCTTCTGGCCATCTTAACCAGTTCCATCTACCAAGGACAAGGTCAGGTCTTGATAGACCAGGCTTCCCTTTGGAGCACGAGGCAACTTTCCTCTATGTTGACCTTCCTCTTTATAGACTGGACACTGGCTGGGGTTCTGCTAGTGGATCTCTAAGACCTCCCTGCACAGAAAGCCTGGTGACTCACAATTGCAGAACATTTTAAGAGATTCCCCTGGACAAAATCCCCTGGGACTAATTGACCTCGGAGAGCAAGGAGCAAAATTGTCCCTTCATTCCCTTGGCAGAATTGGTATGGGTGTTAAGTATGGACATTAAGCATCCAGAAAGTAAAGTTACAACAATCTGATACTTTTAATTACTATATCGTATTCAAATAAAGCTTGAAAAAAAGCCTAAGAAGCCTTGCATAAATGTGGACTGGAAGAGATTTAACACCATAGGATAAGTAGGCAAGGCCAGTGAGAGAGATTTAAACAATTTTAGGTGTATCTTAAAAGTATACGATGTACTACAAACAGCAGTATTCTCTTTACTTTTCCAAACCCTATAACCTGGTTTGTAATTTTCCAATTAACAGGAAACATACCTATTGACCAGAATTAAGCTGATAAATTTTACCAAGCCCATCCAAACTATTTCCTTCTGGGCTGCATGCTGCTGGTTTAGGGAAGTAAACTTAGCTTTCCTTGAGTCAAATTATCTTGAAATGGGCAGAGTAGATTTCAGAATTAACACTTGCACCATAGACAGAGACAAAGAATATCTTTCAGTAGTCAGAGATAACCCATTACTTGTCTATGACCCTTTATTCTGAATCTACAACTGGGAGTCCAGGAATGGACCAAGAACCAACCACAACCCTGTATGGTATAATCCCATTTAGACCATTTGTAAACTAGCTTTAGTTTTTATACCATTCCACTCTGGAAATATTTAACCACTTCGTTCCACTACAAGTATCTTATTTTCTACTAAACTTTGCAATATTTATACCCATCTGGATGTACAAGGCAGTCCCCCCAAACACATCACCACAAATTAGAAACCTTGAAGTGACCCATATCCCACACACAAACACAACTGAAGGCCTTGAATTCTATTTTATCTACTATTTTTTTATATTTTTGAGACAGGGTCTCTCTTTAGTCCTAGCTGTCCTGGAGCTCACTATGTAGACCAGGCTGACCTTGAAGTCACAGAGATCCAACTGCCTCTGCCTCCTGAGTGCTGGGATTAAAGGAGTGGACCACCACACCTGGCCTATTTTATCTAGTATTAGCATAGTGACTCTTCCTTCTTTCTTAGTGCCATTTACTTGTATTATTTTTTTTTATCCTCCTTTTACCTTGGCATAATATCTATCTTTAAAGGTGAGGTAAATTTCTTGGAGACAAGAAAAAATAAAGAGAGAGGAGTTTTGTTTCTTAATCCATTCTACTAGTCTGTGTCTCTTTTTTTTTATTTTATTTATTTTTGTATGTGTATGAATGTACTGTCTGCATGCAGGTTTGTGCGCCCGTGTCGTGCAATGCAGCGGAGGTCAGAAGAGGGCGTCGGATTCCCCTGGAACTGGAGTCCTCCTGGAATTGGAGTTTCAGACGGTTCTCAGCCGCCATGTGGGTGCTGGGGATCGAACCCGGGTCCTCTGCAAGAGCGGTCGGGTGCTCTTAACCGCTAGGCCATCTCTCCAGTCCCTAGTCTGTGTCTCTTAATTGGAGAATTCAGTCCACTGATATTTAAAACTCCTGTTGAAAGAATTAAATTGTTTCCAATCATTTTGATTTCTAATAGATTCTTAAACTAGGTTTTTATTTCCATAGTGGTAATATCATTTCTTTTCTGGTATTGGTTGGTTATTGTCGTCCCTGCCCTCCTCTGCTCTTTGTATTGCTTGAAGTATTCTCTGCAGGGATGGCTTATTGGAGAGGAATTCTTTCAACTTTTTTATATCATGGAATATTTTCCTTTCTCCTTCAATTATAATAGATAATTTTGCTGGATAAAGTACTCTGGGTTGGCATTGGTAGTCTTTAGAACTGGGAATATTTTAGACCAAGCTCTTCTGGCTTTTGTCTTTTGCACTGAGAAATCAGCTGTAATTCTGATAGGTTTTCCTTTATAGGTAACATGTTTTTCTTTTGCAGCCCTTAGTATCTTTTCTTTGCTTTGAACATCTCGAGTTTTTACTATGATATGGCGTGGAGAATTTCTTTTCTGGTTCTGTCTGCTTGGTGTTCTGTATGCTTCTAGTATGCGTATAGGTATCTCTCACTATAATTTTCCTCTAAAATATTGTTGAAGACTTGGGCCATATCGTTATCCTGTGAGTTTTCTTCCTCTTCTATCCCTATATTCATAGGTTTAGCCTTTTCATAGTCTCCCACAGCTCCTGGTTATTCCATTTTGTAGATTTTTTTAATTTTTCATAATCTTTATTCAATTTATCCTATTTTTCCATATTGTCTTCCAATCTTGATAGTCTATCTTCTGTTTCATCCATTCTATTATTAAGAGTTTCTCCCATCCTTTCCAAGTTGTTTGTGGAATGTCGCATTTATTTTTTCGTTTCAACTTGAATTTTTTTCAGTGTTTCTATATCTTTTGTAATTTCACTCCACAGTTTATCATTGTCCTCTTTCGATTTGTCCCTGTCTTTTTTTTAGGTCCATGACTTCCTTGTTTATAAGCTCCTTAAATTCCCTCAACTCCTTAATTTCTCTAATCATATTCATAATTGTTCTTTTGAAATCCGTATCCTGAGTTATATCCAAAAGGTCTTCACTAGAGGGTACTTGAATAGGGGTATTAGTATTTAGAGGCTATCCACTTGAGTCTTTTGTATTATTTTTCTTTCATTGAGCTTCAGGCATTTGGATAACTTCTGTCGGGAGTGGTTCTAATGTGAAGCTTAGGTGTTTTCTTGAGCCAACACTGATTTTGGTTATATTCCTCAGGTGTTCTTTTGACCTCTTAATTGATGCACAGGTGTGGATACTTTAGGCTGCAAAATCTCAACTCTCTCCTAACACTGTACAGACCAACACCCTTCACCCAAATAGTAAACAGGTTGCCCAATGGACTAAGCCACGTAACATCCAAGCTAACCCGCACCCCCCAGGCCTGCAGAACCGCACCCCAAGGGCCTCAGGAACCCTGAGTCCCATGGGCTGGAAGGCCATACTGCCTCTGCTGCAGTGCGCCCAGAGTCCCCACATCCAAGGTGAGCCCCAATCACCTACCCTAGGTTGATGTCTATAGCACCATACTGTAGTCCCTAAGGATCCAAATATTCTTGGACCACCTCCAACGCTTACCAGTGCTCTTGGGGGCCCCTAAGTCCCACTCCCCGACTTTGACATTAGCTGCTCAGAAAGCACCCACCACCCCAGGAGCCGACATCTTGGAAAAGCCCTTTTCTTTGTAATGGGAAATTTTGTGTTCTTTGTAATGGGAAATTTTCTAAGAGATTTGTACTCTCTTAGATTGTGGAATCTTACTGAGCCTCTTCTAATCTTACTGAGCCTTTTCTAGAGGGTTCAAGCCATCATCAGTCCCCTGTCCTTCTGGGAAGCAGAATAACTTGGGGGGGCCAAGAATGTGTGTGGAATTTTCCATCTTTTTCTATGATTTTTTTCCTATTGAACTTACACATCATAATTGAAGACTAAAAGTTCCCTGAGGGTAGAATTCATGTTTTGGTTATATTTGTGTGTACTTGTTACTATGCTAAGCATCACGAATTTTTTTTAATTAATATTTAAATCCATGGAGGGTGAACATAATATGTCTGATGATGGATGTAGTGTTTAGCTGCCCTTCCTCCTCTGGGAGCACAGCCCTTGTGTGTTCTAAATTCTATAGAGTTTCCAAGTACAGGAATACCAACCAATTAGTCAGTGTTGGCCATTTGGTCAGTGTGGATATGGTGATAGTGAGAGATGCTCAGGCAAGCCTGTCTGCAGGACAAACTGCAGCTGAGTGATGCTGGCCCATCTGGGCAGTCAACATGTTCTTCCTGTGAATAAGGATTACACACTTGGAAGCTCAGGGCATCATTTTTGAGGACACAGTGTAGGATTTCCAGGTAAAGAAATCAAAACTTAGAAACCACTTCTACGTTAACTATAGGAGCCTTAGGAAACCCTTCCCTGAAAGCCATTTCTAATGCTCTTTGGACTCTTTCTAATAGCTATCAAAGCATTTGAAATATTAAGTAAGATATGATTTACTGACAATCTCATCCAGCATGGTAACCAATACATAAAAACTAAGAAGCATGTGATAACTGCATTGGTAATGTTAGCACTGTGGGAAGAATGGCAGAAGGATCAGGAGTTCAAGGCCAGCTTCATCTACATTGCAGACTTAATCTTGTAAGTTTAAAGGGCTGGGCAGGGAGATGGCTCAGTGGGTAGAGGCACTTGTGCTGTGCTTGTACTTGTGTGGGAGCCTAATGACTGAGTTTGATTCCTGGATGCTACAGGGTGGCAGAAAAGGACCAACTCCCCAGCCCAGGCTCCTGTAGCCAGGATCTCTGAAACCCCAGCCTTCCAATCAGGCATGTCTCCATGCCCTGTGCACTGTACCCCCTTCCATCATCCAGGCTCTACGTGGCTCCTCCTCCCCCAGCTCTCATTTTGAGTACCCCCAGCCTCGAGCAAGAGCCATCCTCTGACTTCTATATGCAGGCATTGTTTGCCCAAGTGGAACTCACACACAGACACACACATACACAAACACACACACACACACACACACACACACACACATACACACTCACAAAGAGGCTGGGGATGTGGTTCAGTGGTAGCAAATTAAACAGTGTGCTCAAGGCTCTGAGTTCCATCACCAGCACTGGGGATGGGGAAAAAAAAGAAAAACAAAACCAAAATGTATTTCAGCATCATTAGGTTCAAAATGGAAAAGAAAATTTAAAAATTGGCCTCCTTTTAGTAGGTAGAACTTTTATATTGTACTATTCTAAGGTTATTAAAATTAATTTCTCAGGTTTTTACTTTATTAAATACTGAATCATTCAAACTGGTTATAATTTTAACTGTCACAGACATTTAAAAACAAGAAGAGTTGATTGCTGAAATTACTGTTTAGTAAAACTACATACCCAGAATCAATACTCACTTCTACCTGCCTATAAGACCATTAATTACTCTATTGTTTGATAATTGCAACAGTAAAATGTTTTGAAAAAATCTAATCACACTCGATTTATAATATAATTGACAAATATAGTGTAATAGCCAAAACCATAGCCATGTTGACAGAAAGAAAAATATGTAAGCTCCCAAACTAGTAGTGCAGGGGCTGGAGAGATGGCCTAGTGGTTACATGGTAGCTGCTCTCCCAGAAGACCTATGTTTGACTCCCAGTACCCCAGTGGGGTGCCTTGTAACTGCCTATAACTCTGGCTCCAGATTATCTGATGACTACTTCTGGCCTGAAAGGGCATCAACAAGGGCATGTCAACACACACACACACACACACACACACACACACACACACACACATAAAAATAAAAATAAATTATTTGCTTAATGTAGTACTTCTCCCACTTCAGATTAAAGACTGGTTTAATGAGCTCAGCTGTTGCCTATAATAATTAATAGCTCTTTTTATAATATATAAAGTTATTTGTGAGTAATTAGGTTTGCAGTCTATGAAGGTGGACTGGTGGAATGGATATGAATCTGAACTCTATTGTTAGTAGCTTTAAACTAAGAACTGTAATAGTATTCGTTTGATATAATTATCATACATGGTAAATGCTTAAAACTTGTTAGCCACAATAGCAACAAAAATGGCCCATCCTTAGTTTCTCACATGATCTCTAACTTTTCAACATGTCAGTTTCTAGGGCTAAGCTAATCTGGTTATGTTCCTTTATACCTCAGCCCTTTATAGCTTAGTAGATAGAAAAATCTTAAGACTTAAATTGGGTAGAGAGATGAACACTTGTTTCATATAAATTATTAATGATAGTGAGTGTACCACATTTGACTTAGTATTCTAGTGTCAGTTTCATTGATAGACAAGAAGATTAAACTGAAATTTGATTTCAGTCAGCAATTCTGAAGGACTTAGTTAAAGGATTTAGGAACTTGATTTACCAAAAAAGATTCGCCACATCTTCCCCAAGGAGGTTGTAGTCTTCCAAGTCGCAGAGACAGGCTGATTTGGCCTTTGAGTGACAAGGCGAGTTAGACAAAAGAAAGACAAATGAATAAAATAATTGGATTGAGTTTTGTTCTAGTTGACTTTTATTTTTAGAAAGTTTTCGGTGGCTGTTTGAGAAGGTAAGTGGGGATTACTGTTCTTGAGGGATCAGGTCAAGTGCAGAGATACTTTTGTTTTCATTAGAGTGAACTGATAATGACCTGAAGGGAGCCCATTTTATCCCCTGTCTTCCATGCTGTTAGAAGACAGATGAATTCAGGAAGGATTTAGGGTGCACAGAGCTGGCATCTAATCATGCCACTGCCCACTTGCTAGCTCTGAACTGATGCAAGGAATCTTGTTCTGAGGGATGACATTTAACTTGCCGTCAGAGTGACAAGAGGAATTTGCACTGGGCAGCAGGTCTAATTTGAATTTGTACAAAGGATATTTACACATCCCAAACAGTGTCCACTGTCCTGCATTTGTCAGCTGACCCTGGAAGAGAAATCCCAGACTGAAAGAAGCAGAGATATTTAGACAATTAATGACTTACACTATTTTGAAAATCAGAATTTTTGGCTTGTCTTTAAAAGATCAGCTTGGGTAATAATAAGCCTTTGTTGCTATGTAGCAAGAGCTTGCTACATCAAAATCACACCTACCCATTTTAGATAGATATGATCTTTCTGGTTACCATGGATCCTGTCACTCCCTTCTGCCTGATACCCAGCTCTCTCCACTCACCTAAACAGAATCCCTGTGACTCTTACAAGCATTCTGTTTCATTCACCCAAACTAAACTGAGAATGGATTCTGAATAATTCCACTAATTGGGTTCAGGCACATGCTTCACTTTTTATTTATAGTCTCAGGAAACTGGTTTCAAAAAAAAAATCAACAGTAACATATCAATAGAGTTAATGGCCTAAAACACACATCAGTACATAATAATATTATTTATAAAAGGTCAATAAAGACAAATAGTGAGAGAAATACACCATCAAGAGATAGTGCCTGTGTCTGGGAACCTCTTTGTACATGTTCTGAAACAGGTTGGGAATCAAAGAAAAAGATCTCCCCCCGTTTTGCTGTTTTGTCAGTCTCTTTTCATAATCAGTGGTGTAGAGCTGTGTTCTTTCTACGCATGTCTGGAAGATTAATAGTATTTATAATTATCAATATGGCTCTGCAAACGCATTATAGAATCCTGAACCCCCATAAATTCTTGTTTGCATTGTAGGCATTCAAGCAAATCAGTTCATATTTATTAATATACTCTGGGCTCTGTGGTGAAATTGTTGAATTTCATTACTATTTGCATTTTAGGCTCAGGCAAAAAATACATGAAATGGGAAATAAAATGGATGGATTTATGGAGCTCAGCTATTCTATCAGGAACCCTTCCTAGTTATTGCCAGTACAAAATTATGAAATGAACAAATATAAATTTATGTATTCTCTGCCTGAATTCTTTGCCTCTGCCAAAAATCCTAAATATTCTAGAATGACCTGATTATTTTTACATTGAAACATAAGGATTTCATTTGAAGCATTTACAAACAACTAGAAGATGGTCATAAATTGGGGTACCCTCAAAAGTCACCACTTAAGTCCCAGCATTGCTACTAGGTTCTTGAGGAAATCACTTTTAACATCCTACATCAGTAAGATTTTCAGTACTGTAGCAAAAGTCTTGACCTGTGAGCTGCTTATAAAGTGAAAAAGTTTACTTGGATCATGGTTTTGGAGTTTTGAGCCTATAATCCACAGAACTGGCTCTCCTCAGGCCTATGGTAAGACAGGTTATTGGAAGAATCTCCACACTTCATGGTGTCCTGGAAGCAAACCTAGAGAATACAGAGGAACCGGGGTTCCCAGAAGCCACTTCCAGGGATATTCCACACTGATCTCGAAACTTCTAGCTGGACTTATCCCTTAAAAGTTCTGTCACATCTCAGTGTAGCACCATGGGCTGCGGAGTCAGCCTTAAGTCAGTGGCTTTGGGGGACGTTTAACGTCTAAACTGTAACATATTCTGAACAAAGCCCCCCACCCACTATTTTTATAATAAGTTCAAGAATTGTACCTACCTAGGATGGTCACTTTGAGAAAGAGTTATAATTTACTCTCTTTGTGAAGAACTCATACAAGATCGGTGGCTATGTTTCTTATATTTCCTGTGTTTGCTGTAAAACGACCAGACATGTACACCCAAGCAGCAGTAAATGGACTCAGTGCACTACATGGATGTATATATGTAACAGTAATAAAGAAGAGGACAAGAGATTGCGAGGGAGTTGGGAGACACGGGAGAATGCGGAAAGGGACAGGATTTGCTGTTTTGCATAGATGTTAATCAGGAGCCCAGCAGAGGTCCTTTCTCAAAGCTCTTAGGAGAAACTAGGTTATAGATAGTTATTGGTTCTGGGTAGATCCCATATCCTAGAAGTACCGCTGATACTTGGCTTATGACTCCATCCTCCACCCAATGCCAATAGGACTCTTCTGAGCTTCCTGGCTCCCCCCCCCCTTTTTTTTTTCTATTAGCATATTCTTAAAGGTTATTTTATTTTTCACTTATGTGGGTGGGGTGTTTATGTGCATGAAAGGCCAGAAGAGGGTGTCAGAGTCCCTGGAGCTGAAGTTACAGATGGTTGTGAGCCACACAATATGGGTGCTGGGAACCATGCTCAGGCCCTCTCCTGAGCAGTACATGTTCAGAACTGCTAAGCCATCTCTCTGGCCCCTGTCCTCACATTTCTGTTGCTCCTCCATCTTGTTCTTCCATTTTGAAAGGTCCATGTGAGCATACTGGGTCCTTCCAGATAACCCAGATTATCTAAGATCTATAACTTCATTTCATCTACAAAGCCCCTTTTGCCATGTAATATAAAGTATTTACAGATTCCAGAAATTTGAATGTAGATATCTTTGTCATGGACTAGAGAAGTGGGTTATTTTACCCTTAATCATTCTTTCCTATAATTGGTAAGTTTACTCTCTTTCAGTAAGTTTATCACATGCCCATTGAGCTACCGTTATTCTTACACGCCAAATTGACATGGTTGTAGAATTAGATAAAAATTGTGAAGTTTTGTATGAACACCAATAATGTATAGTTTCTTTGATAGGGATATATAGGCTAATTGTCCTGAGGAGACTGAATTATAGAATCTTCTAGTATAATCTAGAACCTTCTATCTATACACAGTCAGGATCAGTAGATGTCTATGCTATCTAGAAAAGGGTTGCACGTTAGTTACTTTTCTTATTACTTTGACCAATACTTGACAAAAGCACCATCATGGCGGTAAAGGCCTGGCAGAGGGCTAGGTTGGTTGGGTGGAAGCCAAATATTGTGCCAGCTGCTGTTGATGCAGACCTATGCAGAGCCAGAGGTGGGCTGTAGCCCTCAAGGCCACTGCTAGTTACCTGCATCACCAGTTAGTTCCCATTCCCAAAAGTTCCACAACTGACCAAAATAGCACCCCAGCTGAGAACCAATTATTCAGATACAAGAGCCTGGGTGGGGCATTTCACATTCCAACCCTGAAAAGCTGTTCGGTACCAGCACTTGGGGCCATGGATAGAGGTAAGTTTTACTTAAGTGCCATAGAACATAATAAAAGGCCAAACTCATCTGCCTTTTCCAATAACCATTCAGACTCAAACCTAAGCAGCATATCCTTTGAACTAAGTGTCATCTATTTTGTTCTTAATGTATAAGTAAGCTTCAATTGGTGCCAGGGGAACCTTCCTTTGTTTAGAGACTGTGTCCCAAATGTAGGCTTTAGTCTAAAAGAGTTTATTTTTCGATACCCAATATCTCAGGTAGATAAATCTTTCTTTCTAACATTTTCTTAGCCTGATACCTATAAGTAGCTCTCAAAAATATGAATGAATTTGTGATAGTAGTCTGGTCTTCATAACTCCATTTTGTTCTAGTGACTCCATCTCAGTGGCTGGCTGAACGCTGCCCAGAACAAGTCTGGGAAGAGCCAGTTCGTTATCTCGACCTTCAATCCCCTCTGCAGGATGCCTTGTGACCACCTAACTGTGTACCTTATCCTTTATCAATGTTTTACAGTTGCCTGCAGCACACCCACTTCTTACCTTAGTAATCCTGCAGCAGGAAGGTACTGAGGTTTTTATTATTTGCCTGGAATTTCTAAAAAATTTACCAGGGAATTGCATTTGCCTTTATAAGATTAACCTGCCTCTGAATCAGTGCTATACCCTCCTGGGGTACAGTCCTGGCCAGTCCAAATTAAAAACCCAATTTGGCTAATTGAAACCTGGATTCTGTGTGCTCTCTTTTTCTCCCAGTGGTCCAGTGCCCTAACAAATGAATGAATAAATATAGTTGAGGGGTAACCCCTCCTTTCCCACTCCCAAATCAAAAACACCTGAACAGCGCAAAGCCCTTCCACAGCCCCCGGTGGTGCACATTTATGTCTGTATTTCTATTGATGAAAATGAATGCTGGCTCATGATCAGTTCGCAGCTGTGCAGTCAGCGCCCCATTGTTTATCAGGAAAGTGATTCAGTGAGCTTTCCTTGGAAAAACCTCCATGTTGCCATAAGTCCTATTATGCAGCCCAATAAGAAACCTCTATCCTGCTGGGAATACAGAAGATAGAAGCCCGTGGAGGGATTAGAGGGCATCTTGGAGCTATATACATGTGACTTCAGAGTAAATGGCTAACACGTGTGTTCCGTACAGCTTGTTCAATAAACGCTCTCCTATTCACATGAAGGGGGCAGTCTTAATTCTTCTAGAAAGGCTGCCCAGAAATGACAGCAAGACAGAAGTAATAAGCTGGGAACAAGGAAGGCAGAAAAGATGTACTGGGAAAAACACAAAGATGTCTCCATTTCTCATAATAACAGATATATTCCTGATTGATTGTGTGTGAAACTGTGAGGGAGCCTTTGTGGTCTCTGAATGGGATGGGAGGGCTTCTGTCTTAGTGGCAACATGACGCCTGCCACTGGAAATCATGTTCTCCACACGAGCTTTAACACATTAATGGATATGCGTCAGAAAACTAATTGGCTTCTTGAAGTTGCCCTGAAATAAGTTCTGTTTCAGTAAGAAGCTAGCCTCAAAGTCAGTAGTCAGTTACGTGATTTGTTTGTGTATTTCTGGATATTTTTTTTTTCCGATATAGATCACCTTGGCTGTGAATGCCAGCTGTGGAGATTCAATCAAGAATGCCAGATTACAGTGTCAGGAGTGTGGCAGGAGGGGTGGGCAGAGAGCTTCTCTCTCTCACCATCGTTATCGTTACACAAATGAGTGTCATGGCAGCTAGACTTGAGTGTAATGAAAGGAGAATTGAACAGGAGACTAACTGACTTGCTTTGTAGTCATTAGCTGACAACATTGTGGTAGAATGATTGGTGATGGCAGAGTCTAGCTTCTTGTTAGGCACAAACAGTGTACTGAGCATTTTTTTTTTTAATGAATCATTATGATTCATGGACTCCCATTGAAATGTCATCTTTTTAACTACCTCTATATCTAAATTGGTTTTTATTTTTATTTTTTAATATCAGAAGCTACAAATCCCAATGGTATCATTTTAAAAGAGAAAAATACCAATCATCCTTCCAGACTCAAATCTGTTTCTCCTGCCTTAATTTTTTTTTTTCTGAAAGACAGAAATTTAGTAGGGCCATGTTTACAGACATGTACTAACATGTCGAGGTGTTAGGGTGGACTGGAAACCTAGGGTTGTACAATGAGGCAGTGGTTCAGTATAAATTGTGAGATTTTGCTCCGTATCGAATCCATCTCTAGCATTACCCCTCCCTGCCTCACTCCACATATCTGTGAAATGGGACTAGCATTACTTCTAAGCCCACCACAAGAGCCCATCATCTAAGTCATAGTAGCTCATTTCATGAATTTTTGCTAGAATTGATTCCTACCACTGCTACTCTTGTGTGTGTGTGTGTGTGTGTGTGTGTGTGTATGTGTATGTGCGTATGTGTGTGTATGTGTATGTGTGTATGTGTATGTGTGTGTCTGTGTCTGTGTGTGTGTGTGTATGTGTACATGCTTCTAGATGCCAGAGATCAATCTTGGATGTTTCCTAGGTCACTCTCTACCTTATTTTCTGAGACAGGGTTTCTAGCTGAACCTGGACTTCTGGGTGAGATTTGTTTCCACTGGCTACTCAGAGAGCCTACAGTATCTTGCTGTCTCTACTTCCCCTGTGCTGGGATTGCAAGTACTGCCACTGTGCCTGACTTTTCACATGTATTCTGGGGATTGGATTTGGGGCCACATGCTTTCCTGACAAGAAATTTGCTAACTGAACCATTGTCTGCCCAGTCTCGCTGCTTTATCTGAAACACAAAATGATTATGTCCTTCTCTATGCCAATCTTCACTTTATTCTGGGGATGGACACCCCTCCCCAACCCCACTTTTCCTCCTACCTCACTATTCTGTTTCACTGCCCCCCCACAGCATGCACACTTGTTATTTCTCACACTTTACATGTGCTTAATCCATTCCATCCCACTGTGAAGGCTCTCAGCCTGAGTACCTTCTTCCATAACCTTCCAGGTGGAAACCTTCCTTTTGCTAGATTAACATTATTTCCTTAACCACTCCCATGAAATTCTCCATAGCACTGTAACTCCAAGGGCCTAGCCCAGAGTTAGTCACTATGTGGATGTCTGAGAATTAAGCTGTGTATTGCTGACAACTTGAATCTCTTGTGTGTTGCTAATTTTCTATTCTCAGAAAGTTCTGCAAGAAGAAATGGTAATTGTGTGGCAAACTGAGCAACGTTAACGTGATCTGAAAACAACTGTGCTCTTATATTGTGAATACCTTAAAAAATAAATAAATAAAAATTAAAAATAAAGAAGAAGAAATGGCACTGACAGAGGTCTCCTAGGACTACATTCACCGAAGCAAGATGTCCAGCTGCCTTAAGCATCACATTCCCTGAGCCCAGACTTCTATGATACCCTAGACAGGTGCAGAGGGGCACAGACGTATTTTTCAGACATAAACTAAGACAGCATCAAGCACTCTTCCTCATTCTTCTCAAATCTGTGTGTATGTGAAATTTGTTATTCCTTCAGCTTGGATGCCAAATGGCTTCCATGATGAATAGTGATTTATGACTCTCCAGATTCATTATTCTCTGTAAAGGCAGGCACAGGTGGGCTACTTGAGGTAACAGATGTCGTGAGCTGTGTTGGGTAATTTTTTAAGGATAAACTATCCACCAAGTGAATGAGTCTTTCACTCTCATACATGCCTTCTTTAATCTTTCAGAAATGTGTGTCTTTGTTCCCTGTTTCCCTCTGTGCTGTGACCCACACAGAGAAAAATTATCTGTTCCTCCCAAGATATCCTCTTGAAGTTTAATCTGAATAGCTTTGTGTCCCTTCTTTCAGCTATTTTCCATGAAATTACTAACTTCCCTCTCCTACTCTGATGCCTGAATCTTCTAATTAATAGGTAATAATCATCTACAAATAGATTGACATGTCTTAGCACACAGTCTGTACTGCAGAAACAGTAGTTTATTGAAGAGTCATTGAAGATTAGTTGCTGAATAGCTGAGCCATTGTCCTTCATCTCGGCTCCATGTTCCTTCCCTTCCCAACAGGCTAGACAAGTTAGTTTGGTCAGTGTGAAAAAGTTTATCGCTTCCCATGCTGAAGCAACCAAGAACTTGGCACTCCTTGTTCGTCTGTTGTGCTTACACGTCCCTCATGGGCACGTGCCTCTCCTCAGCTCACCGAATCTCATACTGACAGCATTCTCAGCAAACATGAATTTGCAACCTTAGTCTTTCCCATGCCAAATGGAGAGAAATCTGAAGAGCCAATGACCCATGGAAAGACTGTATGTTTCTGTGGTCTTCTGTGGATGTCTTGCTGCTAAGCAGGAGGCTCTGCTGTCTTAGCTCAAGAGGGGTAGGAGAGGTACCAACTGGGTTATTGCTCATGGCATTAAAGTTTTATGTTGGCCAATATATCAAGAAGACACGTGTTTTTCAGTTGAGAGATGAATGAGGCATTTTGAAAAGAAAAGGGAGTGAATTGCTTGTGGGATTTAACCAGTGAATACCTCAGCCGGGCCTCTTCTTTTTGCCAAGAGGATTGGTTTCTAAACATTTAATAACCAGTATGTTCTAGGGATTGATTAATAGGTTCAGTCATCAGTTTTTGCTGGAGGATAGTTCTGAAAGTCCCCTTGTGAACAGACCCATAAATTTCTGGGAGCTTCCCAAGGGAGGAATATAAATGTAGAACAGTGGAAGCTGCGCTGGGGAGGGGCTACAGACAGCCGTGCTCTCAAACAGGAAGGATTTTGCTGGCTTAATAATCACAGCATTCTTAGTGAATGTGACTCATTAGTCCTATCTCAGCTGAGCTTCTCCAGGCATTCAGTTTCCTTTATACTTTTTTAAATTTTTATTTATTTTTTATGTGTATGAATGTACTGTCTGCATGTAGGTTTGTGCACCCTTGTCATGCAATGCTGCAGAGGTCAGAAAAGCGTGTCACTTTCCCCTGGAACTGGAGTTAAAGACAGTTCTCAGCCACTATGTGGGTGCTGGGTATCAAACCCAGGTCCTCTGCAAGAGCAGTTGGCTCTAGGCCATCTCGCCAGCCTCAGTTTCCTTTATACTTTTAAAGGAGCAGCTGATTTTAGTGGTTGGTTCGTTGGTTGGTTGGTTGGTTGATTATTTTATTCACTTTGTAAAACCTTCCTCAGTGTCTGTAGAGCATTGCAATTGTTGCTTTACTCTGAGGATGAGACCATATAGGCATGGTGGGAGGCGGGAGAAAACATGGCCTCTGAGAGCCAGCAAGTCTCTCTGACCTCAAAAGAATCCATACAAAGAGAGGCTGTCAACACTGTCTTCATCTACATTTCCTTCAAAAGCAGATTCTCGGACACATTTCTGGGAGATGATCCCAGCAAACATGTAAGGGAGGATGCCAAGGAGGTCACAAAGAGAAGGAGACCAGTACCTCTGAAGGGTGGGGATAAGGGGCTGACAGGCTAGGCACACACCCAGAGCAGAAGGGACCTGTGTCTACTTCAGTGTTATGGCATGGAAGCCAGAGTGCTGTTGTGTAAATCCCATGCCTTGGCCCTGGGAACCATCTTCCCAGCACTCACACCCACACAGCCACAGAGCACCCCCAGACATAAAGTGTCATATCAACATGTCCTGGGGAGTGTATCAGCAAGGATGGAAGGGGCATGCCAGGTGACAAGTCAAGTGGACCAAGAAGACGTGAGTGAGTCCATAGATTCTTCTTCCCAAAGACTCTGTTGTGGTACCGAAGAGCTTGCTCAATGTGTGACTCCAGGGGCCTTCTGCGGAGATACATACCAATAGGAAGGTCTAATACTTAATATCTTTGACTGCTCATGCTACGCTAGTCGCTATGCAGTCTACTCACTGCTTTAATCCTCATCACTCACTCACTAGGTATGTGCTATTTTTAATTCTCATTTTCCAGATAAGGAACCTAACTAAGGCTTTGTTGGTGAAATCATATGAATAATCAGTTGGGACTATGAATAAGTCCAATAGTCTGGCTCAAGATCCTACATTCACAACAACTTTGAGTAGTTGTTATGTGAACGTTCCTATGTGTAAAAGGGGGAAATGTTAGCTAAAAAGATGTTTATGTCCACATAAAAGTTAACTAAGTCTAACCTTTATTTTATCACTCATATAATTTATGGGATCCCAGGAAGAAACCTAACAAACAAATGACTTGACATTCTTCTTTTTTAAATTTTATTTGTTTGTTTATTTATTTATTTATTTATTTATGTGTATGAATGTACTGTCTGCATGTAGGTTTGTGCACCCATGTCGTGCAATGCCGCGGAGGTCAGAAGAGGGTGTCGGCTTCCCCTGGAACTGGAGTTAAAGAAGATTCTCAGCCGCCATGTGGGGGCTGGGGATCGAACCTGGGTCCTCTGCAAGAGCAGTCCGTGCTCTTAACCACTAGGCAATCTCTCCAGCCCCGACATTCTTCTTAATTTAGATCTGGCTCATTCATTTGCAGCAGACAATGGATGTTCTGCAAGTCAGACACAGATACTATCATCAGTCAAGTACAGTGACTGAAGGTCTCCTGTGTACCAGAGCTTTGTTCTCAGAGCTGTTGGGAGTCACACAGGGAGTAGGGGGGACAGTTCCATCCATCACAGAGTCTAACCAGGTACTGCAGATGCTCAGCATTACAGACCTAAGTGGCAGAAATGAAAACTAAGCATGCACGCTTAGGTCAGGTGCCTCAAGGTAGCAGTTTCCCATTCTGCCTCTTCCCCAACTGTGTGTTTTCCTGGCTCTAACTGATGGAAATGCAGATTTAGTTCACCATCTTGGGAAAAGCAAGTCACAAGGCAGTGGAAGTGAAGGCGAGGCGTGTAGCCACAAGCTGGAATATAATTGGAATACAGTAGTTTTGCTTCCTGTTACTGTCATAAAATGTCCTGACAAGATCAACTTAAGGGACAAAGGGTTTGTTTGGTTCACAGTCCAGATGGCAGTCCATCAAGGCAGGAAAGTCACAGAGGTATAGGAGCTTGAGAGAACCTGATTCCGTTATATCCATAGTGAGTAGAGAGTGATGAATTAATGTATACCTGCATGCTAGTGCTTAGCTAGCATGTCCTTTCAAAGCAGTCCAGGACCCAAAGCTCAGGAAATGGTGCTACTCTAGTGGGAGGATCTTCCTACACCAATTAAACATAGTGAAGATAACTCCTCACAGACAGAGACACTTCTCCTAGGTGATTTTTAGATAGTGTCAAGTCCATAATTAAAACTAAAAAAATAAATAAATAAAACTCACAATCCAGGTGTGGTGGTGCATGCCTTTAATCCCAGCACTAGAGAAGCAGAAGAAGGCAGATCTCTGTGAGTTCAAGGCCAGCCTAGTCTATATAGTGAGTTCCCGGACAGCTGAGGCTACAGGAAGACCCTGTCTCAAAAAGACTAACTAACTAACTAACTAACTAACTAAATAAATAAATAAATAAATAAATAAATAAATCTCATCATTAAAACAATTGAGGCAGAGGGAAGAGATGTAACTTAGCACACTGAGATTTACTTACAAAGTATGAAATTCTACCATAACAACCACCTACCCAAGGTATTTCAAGGTTAGACTAGAAAGGAAATAAGAAAAGTGGTGGTCCTTGTTTGTTATTTCTCTTTCCTTGATTGCACTCTGAATCACGACTCAGTCTGAGAGTGGAAAGGTTCTTTTTGCTATTAGGGGTAGAGCATATAGCTGGGAAAGTCAGTGTGTTTACATTTTACATTGTAGGAGTCCATGTGGAGGTGGAGGTTCTCAAAGCTTCCTGACACTCCAGGAAGTCTGACCCATTGAAACAACATTGTTCAGGCCCAGAGGGGATTTTGTTGCACATGAATTATGGACCATACTTTGAGAATCAACAGTTCACACTCTGTTTGGCCATTATAATAATTCACATAAGGAATCCAGAATGGATCCTATTGTGAACTAGTATAATGGTCAAATAAACACTTACCTATGGAAATGAAAATTGTGAATATATAGGGCTGGAGAGATGGCTCAGTGGCTAAGTACACTTGCTGTTCTTCCAGAGGACCTGAGTTCAGTTCCCAGCACCCATATGGCAGCTAACAACTGTCTGTAACTCCAGTTCTGGGGATCTGACACCCTCTTTGGGCCTCTACAAGCTTTGTAATACACGGGTTCACTTACACAAATCTAGGCAATACACTCATAGACATAAAATAAAAATAATAAATAAAATGTTTTTAAAATGAGAATATATTAGAGTCCACCTGGCTTCTGAGATGCAAACAGTATGGATTTCACAGGATTGGAAATAAGGCTGAATGAAGCCTCTAGGCTATAGAATTAGATCCTAAAGAAGGCAGAAATCTTTACCTATCTTCATACTTTTCAACAAGTTCTAATACATCTTTGAATTTGATGCGAATGATGTATAAATTAGCAATTAAATTCAAGATTTGTTAAATAATAGACTATCAGGCCCCAAGCAAGTTAATTGGACCTTGGGTAATTTCTCAACTGAAGTAGGGTAATTTCTAGCAGAGTTATCTTATGTTTGAGTGATAATCCTTATCACAGCAGGTGGCTGAGCTCACCATAAATCTTATGATTTGCTTGAGGACAAATGACTCAGGAAGGCAAAGACCTCATGTCTGTTCATATGGCTACTGACAATGCATGATACCTCTGCAAAGTTCTCGGGGAGTATGGTGAGGAATTGTCACTGTGGCTGGATAACTAGCATTGGCCATCAGACTGCTCTGCTGGAGACTGCAGACAGCATTGAAGGTGTGAATGCATTTCAGATACCAAATCATGTGGCAAACTGGAACTCAGAGTTTCACAGCATAGCAGGGGAGATGGGTCCTACATATTAAATGTGTCTCCATCCCAGAGATGCAACCTTGCACTACAAAAGAGGCTGCATTCTCTTGCTTCTAAGAAATCCCACATGACTCAAAGAAAAGTACTTCAGTGTTAATGAAAATGGATGAAAAAATTAATGTATGGGTAGCAGATTCTCATAAGTGTACCAGCAATTTAACTCTCTTTGGGGAAACTTAGGAAGTTAAATGAGAAGTCAAAATGTGAATTAGGCACTGAAGGAAGACAGTGCCAGAGGGGACAAAGTTCACTGATAGGAAGCCATGCAACCACTCCTGGCTGGGAGAAATCCAGTGACTACAGAGGCCAGAGGACTTGAAGAGGTCAAGGCTATATGTAGGCCTGCTCTGGGCTCCACTTATGAAATAGTCCAGTTAGAATAACTGGACTCTTTCTGAGAGCAAAATGGCCTTGGGATGGAGGTTAATGCAGAGAAGTAAGGTCAACGGGGAATAAATAACCCTTCCAGCTGGGATGTAGGCAAAGAGCTCTCACGAGTGTTGGGAATATGTTGAAGATGTGGCTCCTCACATACTGTAAGGCATTCTTTGGAGATTTTCAAAACTGGCAACATTAAATGAACTTCACATTCCTCAGAGAGCACAGGAAAGGATTCACATGTATTGTATATTTACTTTGTGCCTTTCTATTTTAAAATTACTTCTTTAAAAAAATATATTGTTTTCAGTTATGTGTATGTGTGGATAGGTGTGGTAATCTGTGCACTTGTAAGTGCAGATGCTTGTAAATTTCAAAAGATAATGTTGGATCCCCTGAAGGTGGAGTTACAGGTGATTGTGAGCTGCCCAGTGTGGGCATTGGGAGTCAAGTGCAGATGCTCTGCAGGAAGAGCTTGCGCTCTTAACTGCTGAGCCACCTGTCTGTCCCCTCATTTCTTCTATTATTCTAGAAACCTTATAGCATGCATTGAATTCTCAATTTGCAAATAACTCAGTGATCAATGAAAAGGCAAATATGATGGTTTTCTTATCTGCTGATCTGTCTTGCTGTACAATGGAGTTTTGCCGAATGTCTACTGTATGCCATGCAATATCCTAAACATTGAACTACGTTGAGCAGGAGGGGATAGGCCTCTGCCTCTCTGCAGGATAACGTGTAAGCACACAAAGTAGCCATACACTATCAAATAAATAGGTGGTTGTGTGCTGTGAGGAAAATAAGACACAGAGCTGTGATGGGGAACTTTCTGGACTGGAGGTAACTGTTGAACTGCCACACAAGTCATATCAAGTTAGACATACTTCATACAACAGAGGACAGACTGAGAATCCTAGAAGGGAGCACAGAGCAGTAGAGCAAAGCCCTCTAGCAGAGAGGACCCTGGGGTATCCTGCAAACTGATAAGTACCCCTGGGAAGGAAAGGGGGTAGAAGATTGGGGGGGATAGGTCACTTTCCATGAAGCAGGGAAGAACCAAGAGGTCTTGAGTAGTGGGAAGGGTTAGGGATTTCTTTAAAGTACAGTAGAAAGCCATGTAAGGATGTTAATTAAGACCCAATAGAATCTAAGGTATTTCTGTGATGCAGAGACTGAGATTGAGTTAGAGGAAGTGAGAGCATCTGCAGGAAAGCCATTTTGACTACACTGCTGTATTTGTCCCTGTGAGATGGATGAGGGCTTACAACACAGTTCACTTGGAAAGTCCAAGCATAGAAATATCTTTGATATTTTTACTATCTTTGCAAAGATACATAGGTAGATGTGTGTATATATTAATATATGTAATATATCATTACATATTATATATTGACTACATTTTACTTTTAGTAATATTATTAAACAGAAACTAAATACTAAACAAAAAACTAATATTTTTAAGGAAAAAATAGTTCTTTTTTTCTATTCTTTATTTTTTTTCATTTTTTGACAATAAGTAATAATTTATGAGTACAAGCGTCCTTCATGTAAAACCAATTTGCAAGCAGTTGTGCCCAAACCCACACAGCCCAAGGGTCCCACCATTCAGCTGGGAGGGGGGGGGTTGTATATTCAATCAAGTTGATCAAATAAGTGTCCAGGCTATATTGCTGTAGTTTCACCATCACCCCAATCACAGCCCTTACATTCTACCATGCCCCCTCTTCTGCAGATTGTTCCCTAGGCTTAGAAAAGAGGCACAGGTGGACCAGAAGCAAAACAGTATACTTTCTCTGGAGCTGTCATTTTGGACTCTGGTCAATTCTGGCTGTTTCCTTTCATGGGCTGACAGTTTGACCAGGAATAACCTTTCAATCCTACTAATGAAGCACAAGCAATTGAATATATAGGTATTTAAACAGTACTAATTGTTATGGTAGGTTACTTT
>VZQC01014667.1:1004264-1070892 GCA_009823505.1 Rhizomys pruinosus
GAGGTTTGATCTTTTCATAGTGTCTCATATTTCCTGGTTGTTCCACTTTTGTGTATTTTTAATTTTTTCATATTCTTTATTTGAGCTTTTTAGTTGCTCTGTGTTATCTTCCAGATCTGATATTCTTTGTTCTGCTTCCTCCATTCTACTTCTGAGGCTTTTTCCTTTCCTTTCTTCTTGATTGGATGAGTGTTCTAATTCTTTTTTTTTCATTTCATCCTGTGTTTTCTTTAGTATTTCCATTTCCTTTTTGAGCTTCTCAATCTCTTCTTGGTGCTCCTTAATTCATTGGTTGGCTTCCTTTTTCAGGGTTTCTACTTCCTTTCGGAGTTTGTTTTTTTCTCCCTCTAGTTCTTTCTGGAGTTTGTCGATCTGTTCCTTTAGTTCTTTCTGAAGTTTGTCATTCTATCCCTCTAGATCCTTTTTGAGTTTTTCATTCTCTCTCTCTTTAGTTCTCTGAATTCTTCTTTATGTTCTTTAATTTCTCTACATAGGTCTGCAATTATTCCTCTAAGATCTGTTCCTTGGGTCACCTCTAGGAGGGGGATCCCATTGTAGCTATCTCCTACAGGTTTGGTAGAGCCTGGTGTGGGATTATCCTGTGCCTTTCCCATGTTGTCCCTTCATCGTGTCCCTGGCATGTGGGTTTCCCTTTTTTGATTCAAATCACAAATGTCTTTTCACTATGTTAGTGGATGGTTTTGCTTACCTCCTTCTGATGCTTTATTTTTTTTCTTTTCTCCTCCTTGTTTATGGAGTATTGACTTATCTAGGTTTATATATTGGATATTGGAAGCCTAAGTCAATCTTCTCTTCCTGTTCTGAAGGTTCTCCAAAAGAAGTCCGCTTGGATACTCTCTCACCAATTCCAGTTGGCGGTTGGGGGTGGTATATGCCTGATTTAGCCAGTGCCCTGGTACCTGTCTGGAGTGACTTCTGGGTTCCTTTGCCTCAGGAGCCGGCCCACACAAAGCCACAGAGGCACCAAACCCAACCTGCCGGTCACTGGCTGCAAAGGCGAAGGGCGGTTCTGCCCAGACAGCCACCCCCTACAAAAGGGTTCAGAGTTGAGACCCTTTTCCAGCAGCCTAGGAGACAATCTACCCTAAAAATCTACCTGCCTGGAGCAACTTCCAGGTTCCTGTGAAACTAATATTTAAATAACTAATTATGTTGAAAGAAAAAAGTCATCATTAAAGTGGTAATGTTAAAAGTTGGGTTGGGGCTGGAGAGATGGCCTAGCAGTTAAAAGCACTGACTGCTCTTGCAGAGGAACCGGGTTCGAACCCCAGCACCCACATGGTGGCTGAGAACCATCTTTAACTCCAATTCCAGGAGACCTCCAGTTCCAGGGGAATCCAACACCCTCTTCTGACCTCAGCAGCATTACACGACATGGGTGCACAGACCTGCATACAGACAGTTTTCATACGCATAGAGAAAAAAAATCAAAAAAATATTTAAAAAGTTGGGTTAATATTTTACTAAGAATGGCATAATCAAACATGCATTACTGTTGTAATAGAACCACATTTGTCACTTCCTGATAAAATGATATGATTCTAAATTTAGTGTATTGAAGAATTGTTTCAAATAGTTTTGACAACTGAGAAAGTATTTCACAAAGAATAATATGTCAGTATAAAATGCATGTTTCTAGTAAGGTGTGTGTATGTGTGTGTATATTGTGTATGCATGTTTATGGTTGCATATGTGTGCATGTGGGTATGACTGAGACACTTCCAGTGTCTTCCTCAATTACTTTCTGCCTTATATATTGAGACGGGGTCTCCCATTTGAACCCAGAGTTCACTGATTGAGCTATGTACATACTCAATTTGATCCAGTGGGATCCTTTGTCTTGGGAAGAGGGAGATATCATAGCTAGCTAGAATTTACATGGGTGCTAGATATTTGAACTTCTATCCTCAAGATTATGAATCTCCCCAATCCTATAAGACACATAGTTGGGCTGGAGAGATGGCCTAGCGGTTAAGAGCGCCAACCGCTCTTGCAGAGGACCCGGGTTCGATCCCCAGCACCCACATGGCGGCCAAGAACCGTCTGAAACTCCAATTCCAGGAGAACTCCAGTTCCAGGGGAATCCATCACCCTCTTCTGACCTCCGCGGCATTGCACGACACGGGTGCACAGACTTGCATGCAGACAGTACATTCATATACATACAGAAATAAATAAAATTTAAAAAAAGACACATAGTTAACAAAAATAAAATAATCCATATTTTCAGATATCTTAAAAATGAATTTTATTTTTGGTGGATTGAGTTAATGTTTAGTTTTAGTTACGTGTGTGTGTTTGTGTGTGTGTGTGTGTGTGTGTATGACTCTCCCCCCCCCATATGCCCTCATATGAGTACAGTCTCTGACAAGGCAGAGGCATTGGATCCCCTGCAGGTAGAAGTACACTGATTTTGAGCTGCCCACTGTGGATGCTAGCAGCAAAACTCAGACCTTCTGTTAGTGCAGAACATGATTTTTTAAAACACAGAGCCGTCTTTTCAGTGCCTTGTTGGACTTTTTAAGATCTTGTTAGATAATAATTCTTTAATATTTTTCATTTGTGTGGTGTGTGTGTGTGTGTGTGTGTATGTGTGTGTGTACATGTGAGTGGATGTGCCCATGGGTGCCAGAAAAGGGCACCGGATACTCTGGACCTAGAGTTATAGGCAATCATGAGCTGACAAACATGGGTCCTGGGAATAGAACTCTGGTCTTCTGCAAAACTAGTAAATGTTCTTTAATGTTGAATCATCTCTCCGGGCTCAAGATTTGAACTTTTGTACACTTTGTACAACTGGGGAAGGAACAGAGCAGTGGGCTGTGCTCTTTCTGGTTGTTTACTCATACCATTATTTCCTTCGTCCACATTTGCATCACAGCTAGGATTTAGAATCACATATTTGTCCTGTGAGGATTCTTTATACTATATAATATCAATTGGAATATGTGGCATCATAAATGGTTGAAGATATGTCTTGTTCAGAGTGCACTGCTGGAGTACTAGAGTAGAGAGCCTGGATGGGGAGATCCACATGGATCTCCCAGTCTGGTTTGTTCTCCACCAATTCCTTCAGTTATAACCCAGGAACAAGTTTTAGAACTGAGGTGGAGTCTTGAACAGAACAGTATTATGTGAGAAAGGTTTCCTTATAACATATTATCTTGTTACTCCTTATAATTGTAACAGATTTCTGGCTTATATGACTCACTGTGCTGAAAAATGTATTGCTCCCTTCTGATCTGCTGTGCTACGGTCTCCAATAGGACCCTGAATGGTCCTGGAAAGTGACAATGACTCATCCCTCAGAAGTGAAAGTAGTATGCTCATTTTTGAGATCTGGTTACAAGAACTCCATAGTATTTGTCTTAGGCACTCTTCCCTTCTCTGGTCCTTGCTTGATTTGAAGTCCTTTGCTTCCAGTTTATGAGCTGCCCCAGGGAAAGACCTAAAGGCCAAGAACAGAGGTTTCTGACAGATAGCAAAGAACAACTTAGGCCCTTATTCTAAGGCCATGGGAGACTAGATACAGCAGCCACCCACACAGAGTTTGGGTGCCATCTTCCTCCGTGACATGCTTGGGTCAGACTCAGTCTAAGTTGACTTGGTTTGTTTTTGAGACAAGGTCTCCTGTGTTCCTGAGGCTCTACTTCAACTTAAAATACTCCTGTCTTAGTCTCTCAAGAGGTAGGACTACAGGTGTGTGCGGCCATACCTAAGCCCACCCCCAGCTGATAAAGCACAGGACCCCCCCCATAAGCAATGTCTATATTCCTAAATCACAGCACTTTGAAAAAAATAAATACCTGTTTTTTTATATCATTATATGTCAGGTAATTTGTTAGTCATCATTAGATGACTAATTCAGGCATCCTCATTAGAGGTAACATAGTTTCAAATGTGTGCATCCTCCAGAGAGTTGGAACATACCAGTAAAGTTGCAGTTCACCTACTGAGAGAGTCCTGAGCATATCAATTTCATACATCTAATTGGAGAGTCAAGATATATGAGCAGGTTAGAACACCAGACTGGGAAATACATTTACTCATGAGAGTTTCAGTATATCATTTGAGTTTGTACATACCTTTTTCTGTTTGACTAAGTGGGAAAAATTAATTTCAGTAAATTAAACACAGGAGATTTTCATTCAAATTCAAAGGGAGAGTAAATACATGTCATCCCAAAGTATTAGAAAATACTTAAGAAAATTGAAGAGTTAAGGAGGAAATTAAGTACTTAAGGAATTTGAGTTGAGGATTCCCAATGCCTAATTCTTCAATTCTGCTATTTCAGAGATTATGGGAAATGAGTGCTTATGTATGTGTATGTTTATTGGTTCATTTCCTTACATGCATTTCTTACTGCATTACTCCGCATAACTCTAGAACATTGATAATTGCTACTGTGTTGTAAGGTAATGACACAGATTTTTACTCCATGCTTACCAACTCTTCATGTGTAAGAGTGAAGCTAGAAAATGGACATATTTAAATTTTTTCTATAGCAAATACAGAAGAGATGATAGTAGTCACAGCTTAAGGAACATTTGGAATGTTAAGTTATAACTGAATGCTTAGATAAGTAAAAATGAAACAGGGCTGGAGAGATGGCCTAGCGGTTAAGGGCACCTACCGCTCTTGCAGAGGACCCAGATTCAATCCCCAGCACCCACATGGTAGCTGAGAACCATCTTTAACTCCAGTTCCAGGGGAATCCGACACCCTCTTCTGACCTCCGCAGCATTGCACGACATGGGAGCACAGACCTACATGCAGACAGTACATTCATACACATCAAAAAAAAAAAAAAAAAAAACACATAAATCCTGTGTGAATAATTCTCCAGACACAGGGACTGTTAGAAAAATTGTGTGGTGCTGTAAAGTTTTTCAAAGGGAAGAATATGAAAACACATACTTCAAATATTGTTTCTTGAACTGTCAGGGATCTAAGATTGTTTCTTTGGGAATACAAAGAGGGAGAGGGAAGAAAATGACTACGTCTCTGTTCAGGTGTTTACATCTATGTGGTTGCTTTTATGCAGAGAGCCCATTATTCCTGTTGCTTGTATGTATCTTAAGTTTCCAGGAAATGGAGGTGGTGGTGGTGAGGATCATGCTTATGTTGAGAAGGACTAGGAAGGCTCTTCTTTTGCTTTGCATGCCTTTGTGAGAACAAGAACACGTCCCTCTCCACTGTCTATAGTCGTTCTGTTCTCTGGATACCCACTCCTCTAGAACTTTTGTGTTCCCAGAAGAAAGCACTGGGTGTTCCATGGTAGACTTGATTAGGATGGGTATCAAATAACACTTGCTTAGATATATGATGAGAGAAACATAGAGCCACTGATTCCAGTACATCCAAGGCGGCCAGTAACAACCCATTTCCCACAGCATTACTTCCAGTATTTCCCTGTTTAAGTTCATTTAGTAACTGCTCCATAATGGCAGAACTACTTTATAGTAGAGCATCTCCTCGGATTTCTATTTTCAAAAAACGTATTCAAATGTGATAACTAAACAATACATTTCTTAATTCCATGCATATACACTGGAAGAAATCATTGGTATTTTTTTTATTTTTTTGAGTAGTTATGAGCTGGTGTTATTCCCTTCCTCTTTTTCCTTCCTTCACCTCTCCTTCCAACACTGTCACCATCTGTCAAATAGCTAGTTTAAGTGGTTTCAAATAACCTCACTGTATCTGTAGCAATTGTATTATAAATGTTGTGTTTTTTTCAATTTTACAAACTCAGCTTAGAGAATGAATTTAAAACACAAACTAGCACTTACCAGCTAATAGAAATCAGCATCAGTATCTGGGTCTCCACACCCTCCGGTATAAAGCTGTTCAAATGCAGCATCTGTCTGTAAGGCTGATGCTTCAGGTGCCCGTGTAAATTGCTGTATTGTTCAGATCATTTAGCCAGATGCCTTAGGTAGAATACATAGATTCCCCAGAACACCAAGCAGAAATGTATACATATAATATTGCCTTTGGTACATTATAAATTAATTACTTCTCTATCATATATTATAAATACGAGCTCTTCAAATATTCATTTGTAGGGTCCAATAGTTTTCTTGTACTTAATTTCACTTTAAAGTTACTGCAAGTGTCAGTGGTGGTGACACACATCTTTAATCCCAGCACTCCAGAAGCAGAGACAGGTGGATCTTTGTGAGTTCAAAGCCAGCCTGTTTTATATAGTGAGTTCTAGGCTAGCCTGGGCTACCTTAAAAAAATCATTGCAGATAATATGTGTAAGCTTTAGGGCTAAATATAACTACATGCAAGAATACATTATAAATAATATATAAATAATATATGATGTAAATAGAATATTGCAAATTAATCCATGTTATATATTACATGTTTATACATATTCTGTGCTATTAATGGGAGAATATGTTAAAATCCCCTTGAAACAAGAATTTTGAAATATAACAATTATGATTAAAAATAAGTCAATTGTAAAACAATAAAAAGTCAAGTTCATATAACTAATAAACATGATTTCCAATCCAATATAATTATGGATATCTTACATGAACATAACACATGCAAATTGTGCATTTATTCTTCGGCTTTCTGTTTCCTTTTCAATCTTTTCCCTTTGAGATCACATTATTATCTTCCATGTAAATGTCTCCTAAAAACAAAACAATATCACAGAAGAATGTCACCTTTGGGACAAAGTACATGCCCTACGCCAGAGCACTCCAAATGTATAGCAGCACAGAAAATATTCAATTAACTGCTGAATCCTGGAAGACTGCCCTCCTGACATTTCTTCCTAGGCATGAAGGAAACAAAAGAACATTTCAGTGTCATCTAGAGAGGGCCTGTTTCAAATCTTTTCTGTGTAATATTGACTAACTACAAAATAAGTTTCTGTATAAGTAGTTGGACTTATCTAAGCCTGAAATTATAAAAATTGAACTTAAGTATTAGGGTACTTATGTCGATGGACTACCACTGAGTTAATCCCAGACCTAAAATGCATGTAGAGGTTATCTCTTTCCACCTCTCCTAGATTCCAGGACTCAAACTCAGATGGCCAAGCTTGTGTGGCAAGTGTCTACCTGGGGAACCATCTTGCCAATGGTATAGGTTTGAGTGATTTTAAATACATTTATGTCAGCCAGCAGAAAAATGTATATATCTAATAATAAAAGTTGATTCATCATCCTCTAAGCTTTATTATAATTGAGCCTATTTTCTTTTTATTATGTTCCCCAAATTCAGAACATTTTCTATTTATCTCGTGTTCAACTCAAATATTTCGAATGACCAAGATAGTATTGGAATGTGACTTATGTGGAGAAACAAGAAATGGAAATAAAACACATATGGAAAGGGATTGTTGGCTAAGTTGGAAGACTGAATTATTTTATATGCTTTTTCTCTTGTTTTTACTATTTTATATACAATTAAACTAAATCATTTACATATATGAAGAAATATACATTTTGGATATGTTGGATCAATAGATGTGTGTGTTCATATACATGTGTACATCATAATGCATATACACATAGGTCTATCAATCTTAGACCTTGTCACTGACTGTACTGCTTCTGTGTCCTCCTTGATGTTCTGTCGTGTTTAACCACTTTCCCCACAAGTTCTGCAGTGTTAAGCTGTGGTTGTGGGTATTTCTCATTGTTTTCAGATATATGAACCTCTGCCTTACGTATTGTGAGGTTCTCTGCTGAAGTGACTATATATTTCAGATAATTATATCTCAGTATTTATATATTTTAGTAGTAGTGTTGGCTCAGAAATCTATTTTATCATATATCAAAATATAGTAAATTTCCATTTAAAAATACTTTTCAAAAAAAAAAAAGTTAAAAATAAATGCTTACAGCAGGTATCTTTTCCCATCCCTTTTACTTTGAGCCTTGTTGTGTAGTCCAGTTTGAAATAAGTTACTTTTTTGAAGTATATACATGAATCATATTGATTTTAAACTACTCTGGTGATATTTTTGACTGACATGTATAGACCATCTGCATTAGTAGAGTAAAATGTTAGTACTACATCCTTCTGTTGTGTTTCATTTTCTCGGGTATTTGTTCTTCATTTGTTTCTCTTTATGATTCCTTTTGCATTTCAGATTTATGTCTTCATTTATTTATAGTATAAAGTGTCTGCATTTCACAGTCACTGTTCTCAGTATTATAATGCTTATCTTGAAGCAGTCTACTAAAATTGGTCTTTTGCCTCTTTGAACAAAGCTTGGAAAACTTAGTTCCATTTTTAACCTCGTGTTTTCTACTTTTTATCATCATTCTTTATCTAGAGCATCAAGAAGTACAATAAATAATATTTGTGACTATTACAACTTATGATTTATGAAACTTATAGGAATAGCTATAAGGCTAACCAGTTCATTCCTATGAGGCAGTTTTACTGGATTTATAATTAATCATAATTGGCAGTTATCTCCTTCAGTATTTGAAACCTGTTGATTCTCTGGCTTTTCTGCCTTTAGTGAGGAAGCTACCATCATGTGAATGGCATCCATTTACAGATGACGTCATTTTTCTCTGCATGGTTCCAACATGTATCTCTTTGCCTCTAAATTTCAGAAACTTAATTATGACACACATTCTTTAGGTCAGTCCTTTTGGAGTTACTTCAGCTCCATAATTTTATAAGCTATATCGTTCACAAAAGTTGGCAGATATTTGGCCATTGTTTCTTCTAATACTCTTCAGCCTCACCTTTTTCCTTCCTGTCTGAGTCTGCTATGCAAATATGGCCCTATTGTTATTACCACCCATATCATAGGGGCTTTGTTCATTTTTTTCAGACTAGTTCTTATATTTAGTTCAAATTAAATCAATCCTATTTGTAATTCCTCAGCTTTACTGATTACATCCTCTGTCATCCTGGGTCTTCTCTTGAATCCTTCTAATTTACCCAGGTTGTCATTTTTATAATTTTACTTGTGTCCTTTCCATTTGACTCTTTTATAACTTATTATTTCCCTCGATGAGGTGTTTTTTTTCTTTTCATTTATTTAAAGAGAATTCTTAATTAATGACTGGCTGGATCATGTTAACAATAACTATTTTAAAGCCTTTGTCAAATGCATTCCACATATGATTCAAGGATAAGATAGCTTGACACTTTTCTATTTCAGTTATGTTTCCTTTGATTCTTTTTGTTTGGTTGGTTGGTTTTGTTTTGTTTTGTTTTGTTTTGTTTCCAGAAAGTTTCTTACTATGTAGTCCTGGCTAGCCTGGAACACACAAGGTGTCCTCAAACTCAAAGAGTGCCACCTCCTTCTGCCTCCAGAGTACTGGGGGTGCTTGCTTTAATCCTTAGTATGAAGTGTGATTTTTTTCACATGTGCCCTGGGAATTTTAGTATTATGCTTTAGTCTTAAGTTTCAATGGGATATGGTCTTTCCATTAAAGTTCCCCAGGTGGGACAGGCATCCATTTGCAGAATGCCATTTCAATGGCATTTCAATATTGAGTCTCGGTAGAGTTTTTGTTGGATTGCTTGTGGCTCTCTGGTGGAGCCACCTGAGTTAGTCAAAGAACAGTTTCCTCATGAGAGGCTTCCAGGCATCTTGGTGGAATAGTACTGTGTTGAGTCCTCCTATCCGTCCCTCAACCTCTAAGTAGAGAAGCAAGGAAATAGTAATCTCTTATTTGGACCATAGGGACAGAAATCCTCCCTGAACCAGTCTGCCATCTGTCACTGAATCCCTTGTTTACCTTCCCAAGTGTCTCTCTGGTGGAGTGAAGGAACTTAGCCATGGAGAGACAGAGGCTTCCTAGCCCAAACCCTTGCTTTAGCTGTATTATTTGTTTGTTTGTTTGTTTATGTATGTATGTATGTATGTATGTATGTATGTATGCTGGATAGCTTTAGTGTCAACTTGACACACCTGGGTTGAAGGAGCCTCAAATGGGGAATTGGCTCCATTGGATTGGGCCTGTGGCTATGTCTGTGGAGTATTGTCTTGATTGTCAGGCAATGTGGGAGGGCCCAGCCCACAATGAGTAGTGACACCCTGGGCAGGTTGTTGTGTACCATATAAGAAGGCAGGCTGGGCATGAGCCAGGGGAGCAAGCCAGTAAACAGCATTCCTCCATGGCCTGTGCTTCAGCTCCTGCCTCCAGGTTCCTGCCCTGAGTTCCTGCCTTGGGCTCCCTAAGTGATGAACTGTGACCCAGGAGATATAAGCTGAATAAACCCTTTCCTCCCCAAGTTGGTGTTGGTCAGAGTGTTTTGTCACAGCAATGGAAGACAAACTAGAACAGAAGTGTGTATTTTTTGGTCGTTTTGAGACAGGGTTTCCCTGCAGCCCCAGCTGTCCTGGAACTCTCTATGTAAACCAGGCTGGCCTTGAACTCACAGAGATACTCCTGCCTCTGTCTCCCAAGTGCTAGGATTAAAGCTGTGTACCACAAAGCCTGGCAACTTTAGTTGTATCTTTCATGCATATTTTGCCTTCCTTGAACATCTCAGGATCTCTAAATGTTATGGGAAAATCTCTCAGGTACAACAGATTATGTGGCTGAAAACTCAGTTTGCAGAGCATGCCTAAATACTCCATGTCAGGCAATTTCCTTTCATGGCCTCTTAAGGAAGAGAACAGAGGCTTGGATGCTTGATATATGTCCAGATATATTAGTTAGGATATATTAGTTATTTTTAGAGTCTCTTCAACAAGATATCTCACGGGAAGCAGAATGGCTTGAGAGGATACAGTTCTTCATGATAGGAAAGTCAAGTGCCAGGCTCCATGAAGAGGGGAGATTGGTGCTTCTTACTCATCTCTGGGTAGATGAGGAAGCAAATCTGTGATCAAACACCTAGAAAGTCATACTTCAAAGAAAAACAAATTCATCTCATAGTCTGAGGGTATAGTCCACCTTGTTGGGCGAGGCACGAGAGCAGTAGCAGCTTGACATTGTGGTGACAAGAACCTGAGGCTGGTTGCTCACATTTCTGTAGATTAGGAAGCAGAGTGAAGGGAACTTGGATGCTCAGCTGCTTTCTCTTTTTCCCCTTTCAATGCAGTCTGGCACCTCAGCCCACGGGATGGTGCCACTCATATTGAGAAAAGTTTCTCGCCACACAGTTCATTCTCTCTGGAAGCACCCTCCCAGGGTGTACAACCATGCTTGACTTTTTAGGTGTTTCTTTCAATCCAATAGAGCTGACAATCAATAGTTATCACTGTAGAATTTACCATCCTCTGTATTACTGAACCCATTATAATTTCAGCCCTGGTGTCTCTAAAGAAAGAACATATCTGCTGAGCGTGGTGGTGCACGCCTTTAATCCTAGCACTTGGGAGGCAGAGGCAGGCGGATCTTTGTGAGTTCAAGGCCAGCCTGGTCTACAGAGCGAGTTCCAGGACAGCTGGGGCTACAAGGAGACCCTGTCTCAAAAAGACCAAAAAAAAAAAGGACATATATGTGACCCAGTCTTTGAATTCTGTAATTTAGTCCTGTCTCCACCACTGATTAGCTCAATGGCTTGGGCTGGTATTTGAATTCTTTGAGCCTCAGTTTCCCATGTTCATATTGCAGATATGAAATCACTGGGTGTTTTTACAAAATAACAATAACACATAAATTTATAAATTATGACGGGGCATCAATAGGCAATACTAATAATAAGTGGATTATTATTGACTATAGGGAAACCTCCTTCCATAAAGCTCAAACTGTAAAACAATTCTTGCTTTTATAAAGCAAGCCCATCTGGGACTCTCCACCATGAAATTCTGCAAACAGACTCTGCTATTGGAGAAAGAATGCAGACCTTAAATTTTCTCTCACAAGCCTTCCGGAGGCCTTTATCTATTAGGGAAGAATGCAGACCTTGAATCTTCTACCCAAACCCCAGGACTCTGTTTACATATACAAAAGTACTTAGGTTCCCTTATGGTTTGGCCCTGTGTCTACTGAAGACTCTTGGGGTCAGTAGTCACCTCTCTTTGACTAATAAAGATCAATGTGGATTGGCAGAAGGTGCTTGCTTTGTCTTTCCTAACTTCCACTCTTTCAGCACTTTTAATAAAATACTTTTATTGATGTTTTGTGAATTCCATACATCATTTGTCAGTCCGATTTAGACATATTCCCCTTTCTGTGACTCCACCTCACCCCAATTCAAGCATTCTGCCATACCGTGTTTTGCATACTCTTTCAGCTCTTAATCATAACATTTACACAAGAAAGGGTTGAGAGAGTGAGTTAAATCTCCTAATCTACTTCTTGACATTGACTGTCCTTTCAGAAAGGCCAGTCCGCTGAGAACAATCAGTATGGAAATGGATTTTGTTTGAGGACTCCTTTCAATTCTGTTGGCTCCAAATGTCTTTGTTTTTCATCATTTCGATTCTTCTACCTTGTCTCTGCTCTTGTCATGTACATAGGAAGAGTTCTATACTTGCTTAGAAAAACAAAACATTTCCCTAGAGTTTCCTGCTAGTCAACCTTGTCTGTGTCTTGATTCTATTATCTAAGCCCCATAGGTAATT
This sequence comes from Rhizomys pruinosus, assembly GCA_009823505.1. Taxonomy (NCBI): domain Eukaryota; kingdom Metazoa; phylum Chordata; class Mammalia; order Rodentia; family Spalacidae; genus Rhizomys; species Rhizomys pruinosus. The sequence continues at coordinate 1,016,806 of VZQC01014667.1, forward strand.
GCTTGTTCACTAGAGGAAGGAATCTGTGAAATTGTCTTAATGAATTAACTCTCCCAGGTGACAGTAGTAAAGCCTTTACTCTAGAGAGTAACATGGGTTGGGTAATATTTTAAAAGCAGTTGTGCCATGAAGCTGACTCCCAACTTACATATAGACATGGCCCTTTTTCATAGCTGGCCCTAAGAAGCAGGCCTATTATACTTTGTTATGCGAAATAGCTCAGTTTAGATCTTTTATTCTCATCAAGAATATGGGCTCTATGGTCAGCCTGAGTTCAAGTCCTGACTGTTGTTTCAAAGGAATTTGAGCTTAAGCTCAGTGCTGGTTCATGACAACTAGATGATCCAGTAAATACCAAATACTTTTACAGTGTGCACAGCTTACAGCACATAATCAAGTACCATATGAAGCCATTGCAAAAATATAAAGCTGGAATTTATTTGAGATACCATCAAGTTCAGTAGCTTTTTTTTCTGTTAGTAATAGAAGCCATGTTTTCTTCCAAGTAAATAATCATGAAATATTTGAATTGATTATTGGTATGGAAACCAAGGACAAGGGCCCACCCTTTCTGCCTGCAGTTGTTTTCTCCTTCTACCAGAGTGAGTGCTGGAAGTAACCTCTGAGCAGAATTGTTACAATCTGGGTAGATGCTGCTGATGCTGGATCACAGGCGAACAGTAATGGAAACCCAGAACAGACAGTTTTCCTTCATCTGATGTTTGGCCAGGCTCAGATGGGCACTTATCGTATAGACTCTGCTAAGTCATGGATGTCAGATGCTGGCTGGACACGAGAGCACTTGAAGACTTCCTTGCTCTATATCTGGTCCTTGTCTGGAAGAATCTGGAGTATATCAAGCATTGCTCAGCTTCCTAGAGTACTACTGAAGGACCTCTGCCCCAAGGTTTTATACACCCTTAAAATCTGTCTTTAGGAACCATGGTACCGCCATCCTATAAGGCCTCCAAGTCACGTATGGTATAAGGCCTCCCCGCTTCCTCATACCTTGTGCTTAACTGAGTCATGCCCACCTGTGTGTCGAGATAAGGTTTCCCTCCCCGCTTCCTCATACCTTGTGCTTAACTGAGTCACGCCCGCCTGTGTGTCACTGGCCTGCGTGCCAAGATGATTTTTTACTATTACACAACCCTTCCTCCATTTCCCCATACCTTGGGGTCCCTGCTTTTAAAAGTTCCCTATTCCAGTCCCTGGGGGTCGGTCTCTGCCCCTGCGTGGGTTACGAGTCCGACCCCAGTGCACTGGTTTCTCCCGAATAAACCTCGTGTAATTGCAGCGAGAAGGTCTTGGCTGATTTTTTGGGAGTCGTTCTATCCTGAGATTTGAGTGAGAGCCACTCCAGTTTCTGCGGGGTCTTTCACTACCATGTCACTTTTTCACATCTTGACCTCAGTCACTGAGCTTATTACATGGCATTTTGAAATTTCTTAAGAATATCCCTTGTAAAATCAGTAGGAGTCACAGGGATTTTCTGTCCTAGTATCTATGAGCTTCTTTCTTCTCCAGAATATCATGAACCTGATCCAGTGTCAAAGGAGGTGACATACTCATTGCCTCATTATAATTATAATCTGTAAATCTTCAGGCCATTTAGCTAATATGTAAAGAGACAGGTCTTTTTGGTGGGTGCTACTTTTAATAACTTTATATTATTAACTCTCAAAAATCCTTTAAGAGTATCTGTTATCATTTGAGGAGATGGCATCACAAGGGAGATGAGACAGAATAAGGATGGAGTTACAGAGTAATGCTCTCCTGTTGACCAGTTCTGACCCAATGCTTCTAAGCTGAGAAACTTTGGTTTACCCACAGCCCTGGAGGTTAATTGTAGGGCTAAGTCTAGATTCTATTCTTTCTGACTTCCATGATCTATAGAGCCCTCTCATCTCACATTCACACATCCATTCTTCCTTGTGAGCCTTCTGCAAACCTGTTTTGACAAAGCAGGTTGAGGTATCCCCTGATTCACCTTGAAGAAGCTCATATGAGCTCTTGTCTCTTTGATTTTAAGTCTCCTCTCAGATTACTATTATAAGATATATATAAGATATTCTATTGCATCAAAAGCACAGTATTCATATATCGCCCATCATTGGATTCATAAGGAACTCATCTTTCATTGGAAATATTTTGAATGTGGCACCTCCTCCAATGCTGATAAGAAGCTGGAGTTGGCATTTACTTCCATACCCTAAGCTTACGAATCTCGGGCTGTCTTTATTTGGAATTCCAAATATAGCTTTACCCCTGAAGGGCCAGTTTTCTTCAACTTGGTCTGTAGAAAAAGATCTCGAGAGAGAGAGAGAGAGAATTGAAGCTGCCCTTATCCAAACATTTACATTCCCCAAAATTTGAGTGTCCAGAGACCTGGAGAAAACATCTTGTATTGGGTGGTGCTGTTTAAGTTGCTTGGTCATTAAATGATTGATCAATACACAAGTTGGATCCAAATGTAATGGATTCAGTTATTATCTATCATATCCTCACTTCCACCCCTCATGGCTTTAAGCAAACATACTTCTCTTTCTTGCTAATGTAAATTGGGCCAAAAGATTGTTTGATCATTAGCCAGCTGAACTGGATCAGAGGTACAGGTTGGCTTTGGCCTACACACCTCACATTCTCAGTGAGACAGACAGGGAAGATGAGGAATGTGGAACTGACTTGGGCTAGACTTGTATTCAAGTTCAACTGCACAACTTTGTCAAAGAACATGCCCAGTGAAGCCTGGCCTACTTCAGCTACCTAGGACAACTTACAAATCATGAGAAGAAAAAAAAATAGGGAAAAATACTTATCTTTGAGATCCACTGTGGAGTTTAGGCATTGGTTTCATAGCATTAATGGACTTGTATGACATTTAATGATTGCATAGTTGACTACTTTATAATTATGATTGTGTTACTGAATGTGTTCAGGTTGTAAGTGTGGTGTTCAAAACTCCATTTTAGGTAGGACTCCGTTTTTTAGACAACCGGCACAAGAAGAAACCCAGTCAGGATGACACAGCACAGGGTGACTCATCCTGTGGCTTGAGCAAGCTTAGCCTATCAGAGAGGGGCAAGACTTACTTGCTCTTTAAACTAGTCAACCAAAGAAGCCCATAAGCCTGGGAAGGCTTACCCAATCACATGCAGACAAATTATACCAGCCAAACACTGGACCAATTAAGTAACTCTTTTGCCAGAAACCTGCCTCACTTTCTCTAAAAAAACTATAAAATCCTACCATGCCTTTGTTCTGGGCTCACTCTCCTGGACTGTTGTATCGGAACAGGTGGTGAGTCCAGGCTCGAGCTCGAATAAAGTGATCCTTTTGTACTTGCATTAGAATTGGCTCCTTATTGGTCTTTGGGGGACCTGAATTTGGGACACAACAATAAGCACATTTTATAAGTTATCATTTTTTTAAATTCTTAAGCCTATATAAAGGAGGTTACACTAGCACCCCCACTCTAGAGCATTTGCTTTGATGAAAATGATTAGAATAATTCATCAAAAGCTATGTTTTTGAAAAGGCATCAGAGTAGAACTCAGATATTCTTACTGCCAGTGACGCCAGTTCTTTTAAAATTCTTTGTGAACATGATAGCTTCTGTTTCTCATGAACCAGTTGTACCAGTACCATGGGAACCACTGTCACGGTTGTAGCAGGTTAGAGCTGTGATTAAGCTTGAATATGTTCAATGTACATAAGCCATCAGAGGTTGATACAGCTGAAGCTCAGAGAGGTAGGGTAACATACTCACGGTCATCCAGCTTGTTGAAGACTGTTCTACAATTCAAACAGAGGATTGACCTTTCATCTATATCACAGGATGTCTACTTCCTTACAGTGTAATTCACCATCATGTCTATGCCTTCTTCACAGTTTTCTTCATGAGAAAGGTATGCTTCTACATGAAGATAGTACTCCTAAAAATATTACACTCGGCCTTGAATACTCTTTTCCTAGTTGATTTCCAGCCTCAGCAGGAATAGAAAAGACAGGAAGGAATCAAGCCAATTCCTCTCCATGGGTGGTGCTTTCTCTAAGATGAAAACGAAGCATTTGGATCAGATGCATGTGTGACTTGTGATTTTTAGCTTTGAATCCTGCCCCAGTTCATTAGCCTAGTACAAGAGGCATTGGTCAACAATGTCACTTGTTGCCTAGGGATTAGCTGTCCTTGTCATTGTGATGTTTCTAACTACCATCACCCAGGACATCTAGAAAACAGGATGAGGGAACCCATGTGGTTTTATTCATCAAAATCACAATCCTAAAGGTTTCTAAAATGCATCAACAAAAAGTTCTAAACAACAGACAAAGGCCAGAAAAAAATCCTTCCTTCCAATTTCTCCATTGTGTCTCTCACCCAGTGCCATTGAGATCAATATGGGGCATGATTTTTTATCAATAATAATGACTTATAATTCAAGGACATGAGAGCATAACAAGTTCCAAGGATTTGCCCAGCATTTAAATGTAAGGCATGACAGTTCCTTTGACTTCTGCTCTAATTTTAGGCAACTTACATTCCTGCCAAGTGATTGTGTGTGTGTGTGTGTGTGTGTGTGTGCGTGTGTGTGTGTGTGTGTGTGTATGTGTGGTTCTCTTTTAATAATCTGTGCTGAGAACATGTTTGAATGCTTGAATCACCCACTGCAGAGTGGTAGTATATTGCATGTACCCTCCCTATAGCGGGCTAATGTGGTGTATTAATGATGAGTCTGCATTAGAAGGGGTTGGAAATGTTGACGTGTTTGTCATTGTTTGTTAAAGTCTCTGAAGTCAATTACTAATTATAAGAGCTTGTAACTGTAGGGACTGAGCTGATGAATTCAATTGAACTGTCAGCTTTTTCAGACTTGCCTAGAAATATAAAAAATATCTCCAGCCTAATTGCTTTAATTAATGAATGCAGAGATAAGGCAACCCATGGAGAGGAATGCTGCAATGTCTTTGCAGTGTTAAGCCACCCATGGTAACAGACTAACAGGAATCTGTTCTCTCTGATGAGCACTTGGGTGTCAGCAGATGCATTGTGGGCTGTGAACCACCTATCTGACGTGTGGAAATACAAACAGTGACTGACAGGTCCTCAAGTCAGAAACACCTTTAAGTTGTCCTGAGAAACAGGGTTCAAATGTGTGAAACAAGATGAGAATCATGGTTTTCCAATGTATATTAAAAGTTGAAGGGCTGGAGAGATGGCTCAGTGGTTAAGAGTGCCAACTGCTCTTGCAGAGGACCCGGGTTCGATTCCTAGCACCCACATGGTGGCTAAGAACCGTCTTTAGGGGCTGGAGAGATAGCCTAGCGGTGAAGAGCACTGACTGCTCTTGCAGAAGACCCAGGTTCAATCCCCAGCACCCACATGGCAGCTAAGAACCATCTGTAACTCCAGTTCCAAGAGAACTCCAGTTCCAAGGGAATCCGAGACCCTCTTCTGACCTCCGCAGCATTGCACGACACAGGTGCACAAACCTGCATGCAGACAGTACATTCATACACATACAAAAATAAATAAAATAAAATAAAGAACCGTCTTTAACTCCAGTTCCAGGGGAATCCGATGCCTTCTTCTGACATCCACAGCATTGCACAACACGGGTGCACCATACTACATGCAGATAGTATACTCATACACATAAAAAATTTAAAAAAATAAAAGTTGAAATTTTACTTTGGGACCTTTTGGATGTGAGATCATATAACCAGAATTTTGTACTGATGGGTGACCAATAAGCAGACAAAGAGGAACCCATCTGATAGGTCAAAAGGCTTGTCCACTTTCCTTGAGGTTAACTAATTAATTAATTATATTTTGCCATTCTTTCTTCCCTCCAGTGTGTAATATTTGTTGGATGGATGGATGGATGGATGGATGGATGGATGGATGGATGGATGGACAGACAGATGGGCTGCAGTATTGATTATAGAGTACAACACCTCACACATGCTCAGTAGCTTTAATATTCTTGCCCTATCTCTTAAAGAGGAGTCTTCTTCCCTTTAGTTAAATCTGAGCTGTGGGATTACAAGCACCTCTTAATGTCATCCCTATGTCACTATATACAAAGGGACTCACCAGCTCCCTACATCCAGCATCTTTCATTAGATGGTCCTCTTTAATCTACTTTATATGTGTGAGCTGCTTTGAGCAGAGACCCTGTCTTTGTCTATCAGTGAACCACAAACTCCCATGAGGTAGTGGGCATTTAAACACTTTAGTTTGAATAGGTGATTGCTCGGGTAGAGACATAGAATTATAATTCTATGGATAATTTCAGCAGCAGGAAAATGAATGAGATTTTCTCTTGTGAAGGTACAGAACCATATTGAGGTCTGGGCAGGAAATAGTCCAGTCTATATGATTAGACAGAAACGTCCACAGTGATGAGCTCCCAGCAGTCAGTATCTGGCAAGATGCTACTTCTATGATAAGTAATGTCAACTGTCTCTTCTGTCTTTGGACACTTATAAAATTGTTTCCAGATAGAGAGCAGTGGGCAGAAGGGAATCAAATTAGGTACTGAGGGAGAATAAAAAAAAAAAAAAAAACCCACAAGATTCTTTATCTGGCATCCAGGTAAAGCTGCCTCTAGGAAAACACGTGTTCTACCCCAAAGATGCGTCTGATTAAAGAGAATCTTGTGGTTCCGATAAGGCGAGTGAACTAATTGAAGCCAATTAAACTTATCAGCAGATAAGAGCTGAGGGCCAAGTCTTCTAGCACAAAGCCCAACTTGAGAGCTGGTAGGGTTGCACTGACTTTACCTACTCAGGACCCAACAAGAAGATCAGAGATTTTAGTTTATAGTGAATTACTGAGAAGAATTATTGGTAGATGCTTTGATATTTTAAAGATTGGTCTTTTGTAATCCAGTGTTTTATATTCCTCTTTGTAAAAACGCATACTGTATGCTATGGAATTCAATTATGTTGGAAACATAGAGGTTCTACTAGTCCATAGCTGGACACACAGAGTTGTAGCAGCCCCACCCTCCATGACTTAGTGCTCATCTCCACTTTTCTGGTGTCCAAGCCCTGATTTTTTTTTTTTTTTCCCTATCCAGGGGATTAAAGCTAAAGCAACATTTTTTGAAAGTCTAGGTGTTGCAAACTCCAATCAGGGTATTTTTCCTTTTCAGTTTTGGTAAGATTCAGTAAATAGAGCTGGTGAGAGTTATTGCTATAGTAGTCTTATCACACCGGAGTGCATGCTAGCTTGGGGAATATGATAACAACAGAAGAACCAGGGCCCCGAAGATGGCTCAGGGGTAAAGCACCTGCCACCAAGCTGATGACTTGAGCACCCCAGGACCTAAGGAGGCCACCAACTCCTCTGACCTCCATATTACTACCTTGGTACATGCAACACACGCATATACACACATGATAAATGTAGCTAAATAGCTATATTTTATTATTTTATTTTATTTTATTTTATTTTATTTTATTTTATTTGTCTTTTTGAGACAGGGTCTCCCTGTAGCCCCAGCTGTCCTGGAACTCACTCTGTAGACCAGGCTGGCCTTGAACTCACAAAGATCCGCCTGCCTCTGCCTCCCAAGTGCTAGGATTAAAGGTGTGCGCCACCACGCCCGGATATTATTTTATTTTTAAAGATTCATTTATTGTTTTCATTTTGTGTGTATGGGTGTTATGCCTGCATGTATGCAAGTGTACCCATGTGTGCCCATGAAGGCTATATAAGGATCTGAGATCCCCTAGAACTGGAGTTACAGATGGCTATTAGCTACTATGTAGATACTGGGAATCAAACCTGGGTCATGTATACAAACAGTAAGCACTCTTAACTGCTGAACCATTTATATAGCTCCTTAAGTAGCTTTTGAAAAGATCTATAAATCTAATTTATAATCACCTATATGAGAAAAATAAAGAGAACTGAATATAACATTAAAGGGTGGAAAATAAGACTTCTTTTTTATTTTTTTAGAGCAAAACATAATGTGTGCTTTGAAGTCACTTTTCCTTATCTGCTCCTGATCCCAGGAATAAGTCTTCAAAATGCAAGCATCTCAGGGACAGTTCAGAGTAAAACCTTAATACTTGCAAGAGAATTAAGGAAGGCAGGTGAGAAGGCTCAGAGGATAAAGGAGCCTGCTGCTACTACTGACAACTGAGTTTGATCTCCATGATCCTAATACACAAGAGAACTGACTCCTTCCAGTTGTCCTCTCACCTCCACAGATGCATCATGGTGTGCACACATACATATACAAGTAAATAAATATATTTTTTACTAATTAATTTACTTATTTATTTATTTATTTATTTATTTATTTATTTATTTATTTATGTGTATGAATGTACTGTCTGCATGTAGGTTTGTGCACCCGTGTTGTGCAATGCTGCAGAGGTCAGAAGAGGGTGTCGGATTCCCCTGGAACTGGAGTTCTCCTGGAATTGGAGTTACAGACGGTTCTCAGCCGCCATGTGGGTGCTGGGGATCGAACCCGGGTCCTCTGCAAGAACAGTCAGCACTCTTAATGGCTCGACCATCTCTCCAGCCCAATAAATCTAAAAAGGTTTCAAGAACTGAAGAAGAGAGAAATGAAGTAAGAATTGTAAAATTTATTTTAAAAATCCCTTGGAAGATTGATAAGGCCATAGTAAAGACACCTCAAAGTATTTTCAATCATTTGCTATAGTTTGCGAATTCTTGCTTTATTCTTTTTTTTTAAAGGCCAGGCATGGTGGCACACGCCCTTTTTTTAATTTTATTTATTTATTTATGTGTATGAATGTACTGTCTGCATGTAGGTTTGTGCACCCGTGTTGTGCAATGCCGCAGAGGTCAGAAGAGGGTGTCGGATTCCCCTGGAACTGGAGTTCTCCTGGAATTGGAGTTACAGACGGTTCTCAGCCACCATGTGGGTGCTGGGGATCGAACCTGGGTCCTCTGCAAGAGCAGTCAGTGCTCTTAACTGCTAAGCCATCTCTCCAGCCCCTATTCTTATATTTAATATGAATGCAAAGAATATGTGTTCAACCACTATACATAACCAAAGAGGATCAGATCGGTATGCTCTTATTCAGAAAGGCCCACATATGATGTCATAATGATATGTCAAAACTGGCTAGGTGTCTGACAAATACTGAAATGCTTGTGTTACAGCTGTTTATTCCATTAGTGAGTAGTGTCATGATGTGGCAGGGTATAGTGCTAAGGTATTTTTAGCCATTATTCTTTTACCAGTTAGCTTTCATTTAGTGGGTTGAAAAGTTGCTCTCGTTTAAAAAAATAATAAGTTTCCTGCTGGGGATATCCTCCTGTGTTCATTACCTTTACATTTCTAGGATGTAAATACCTGATAAAAACAAGGGAAGAGAAGTTTATTTGGGCTTAAGGTTTCAGAGAGAGTTCAGGTCCATTTTGCCAGGGATGGCGTGGCAGTGGGAGTATGTAACAGAGTCCTTCACAACTTGGCAGAGCAAAAGGCACAGATCAGCTGGGTGGCTGCCAGGCTAAAAACCTTCAAAGGCCTCTCCTTAGTGCCCTGCCTTGACGAGCCAGTTGTCACTTCCTCTGCCTCCACAGCCTTCCAGAACTGCACCACTAATCAGGACATAGCATTCGAAACCTGACCTTCTGAAGGATAGTGTAGGTTCAATTCATAACACTTGCAAAAGAATTAGAGAGATAAAAAGTAGAAGGTTCGGAACAACAACAACAACCACCACCACCCTGGGAACACATCAGTAATGTCATAGTAAATTCAGCTAAAGGTATCTTCATTTTTTTTTATGTATCTTTAAAGTTCCTGCTGTGAACACCACATTATCTCCACATGACAGATGCCTGTTGGGAGGTCTTTCAATATAGGTATGCCAGGACTAAAGGAAGCAGCATTTAGGGGCGGTCTGCTTTGTTCATATTCGTGAGATTCAATCTTTGCTCCAGTAAACCCTACACTAATGGATTTTGGCCATAATTCCTCAGGGAAGTGGCACGCTCATCCAAGTTAATTAAGCTAGAAAATGACAGTCTTAAGGTCAACCTAGTAGCAATCTTGCTTTAGTACCACTTGAGAAAGGTTGGTATCAAAGGCAGCCTCAATTCATTTCCTCTGAGGACATGCTGAGTGGTGCCAGGCTGATGTTTTCAGCTGGGGAGATTTTCTGTAGTATTAAGAAGGACTCTGACACCTGGCTATCAGGGGATTAAAAGAAAAGAGGAGAGAAAAAGGAAAAGAAGTTATAGAATCACCAGTGAAGACTTCAATAGCTAGCACTCTGGGTTTTTGTTCATTGTTATTTAATTACATGTTATATTGAAAAAAGAAAGCTGAAAAATAGATGATTTACTACATGATATTCCATCAACTCTTGACAGTTCTATAATATTTAGGGTTTCCATCTCATACCCAACAACAAAAATAAATTTTCAAAGCATTGAACCAAGCTTTTTGCATTATTTTTATTATTATTATTATTATTATTATTATTAATACCAGGCTTTGAACCCAGTGCTCTACCCTAAACCCTTTTCATTACTCTTTATTTGGAGATGGGGGCTTCTCACTGAATTGAGCAGGTGGATCCTAAATCAGTCTTTAGCCCAGGCAGGTCCTGAAATTCTGATTCTTCCTGCCTCAGATTCCAGCTGAACTGGAATTATAGGCCAGTACTAGCAGGTCCTGAGAGTCTACGTCTTTCAGGCGCACTTACCCACCAGACCCAAACAGGTTTTACAAATTTAGAAACTGAGTTTCTATGTGTTCACTCTATTATTGCCATCCTAGAATCTTCCATGCCTTTTGAAAATCTAAGCTCCCCAGAGAGCACCCGATGTTTCCGTGCATGGTTCTTTAAATATCCACCCTTGTTGCTCATCAACAGGGCCTCTGTAGTTCTATGGAAAGCTCCCTCAGGAAGGCAAGCCTGTGGCAGCCTCAATTACTCTGCATCTGTGGTGCCTGTTCTGGTCTCCAGAGCATAAAAGGTGCTGCAAACAGATTGGATGCATGAATGAACAATTGAGCAACTGAATAGCTCTGACAAACCTAGTAGCCAATTTCCTTTAGATTCAAATGAATTCACTGCACATTACAGTCTGTCTGCTTTGATGTCAGGTAACAGAAATGGACTCCAGGTAGATTACACAAAAGAAGTGATTGGAAGTTGCTCAGGGATCAAACCAGACCTGTCTCATTTGGGGCAGCTCGCATACCGAGAATAGATTTCCTCTCCCAACAACTGTAAAAATATCAAGATGTGGCCGGGCATGGTGGGGCACGCCTTTAATCCTAGCACTTGGGAGGCAGAGGCAGGTGGATCGTTGTGAGTTCAAGGCCAGCCTGGTCTACAGAGTGAGTTCCAGGACAGCCGGGACTACAGGGAGACCCTATCTCAAAAAGACATATATGTACACACATATATACATATATACATATATATACATATATATATATATATCAAGATGCCCATATGTTGTGCCATGTAAAAATTACATATATTCAATTCAAATTACTATGTCCGTGTGCAAGGTTTGATTGGAGAACAGTCCTGTACACGTGTTTGTATGTTTCTGTGACTGCGTTGGATCTACCACATTATGGAAGAAAATAACATGGGAACTGTATGACCAGCAAATACCCACCTCATTAGAATAAATGTTTGCTTGAAGTTTTCTCACAGATGTAGGCTGGGAACACAACCTTGAGGATTTGGGAAATGAGATAATATTGGAACTCTAGGTAGGAGAAAAGTAAAACAAAACAAAACAAAAAACCTCTCAGTGTCACCTTCTGGAAGAATCTGCTGACCCTAATCCTTACTTCATTTGAGTCATTGTTGTATTTAAGGCTTTTACATTTTATTTACTGTGTGTCTGTGGCGTGTACATGTGCTACAGCACATTTATGGAGATAACTAGTGGCAATCCATCCTCTCCTGTTACTACGAGAACCCCAGGCATTGAACTCCATTCATCAGGCTTGGCAGTGAAAACCTTTACCCACTGAGCCATCTTGCCAGTCCTGGCCCAGGTCTAAATTCCAAAGAAGGAGAACTTGAGTAGCCTAGCTTCAGTTGCATTCCTAAACCATGACTGTGGAGTTCAGGGTGGAAGGAGCCTTGATTAATGTTACCATCATACAGAAACTTAGCAAAAGGAACAGATGTCCACCACAAGCCTGATGCCAAGGTAGCATAAGAGCAAACAGATCCCCTTCTCCTTCCAAAATCAACAGAAGCTGATTGCTACCTGGTCACATTCAGAGACTTGCTGAGCAGTGGTGGGTGCCTACCTGACATTGTGACCTCATGTCATTAAGATTGAGTAGACTCGTCATTACAGATTGTGTTCGTATTCATCACCAGTGACACGGTTTATCTCCCCACTGTGTTGAGTCCAGTGTGTTCATACCCAGAAGTGAACCATCCCAAGCCGTGGTGACAGAGCTCAGAGTAGACCATGGGGAGATGTGGTAAGGTCTGCTATGTTTTTCTCAATCCAGTCTCATACTATTACAAATGATCTGTTAAGGAAGCTAAACTGGAGAGTTCTAGGCAAGCCCACAAAGCTGTTCATGCTTGTCTGAAGAGGTCAAAGGCAGTAGCATAGGAAGAAAAGGAATTGCTCCTTTGCATCCAGACATGCAATAAATATCCTGTTTTCTCCTAGGAGATATTGCCTAAAACTTAAAAGGAGGAGTCACTGACCATGGAAAGAGCTAGAAACCACAGTTTTCAGTGTCAAGCCTTATTTACTTTGTTCTTATGAGGACATTATGCTGAACAAAAAAAGGGGTGATATAAGTAATTCCTTGGGACTAAGAGGATACAATCTAATGATCATTTAAGAACAAATATAAGGGCTTGGTACGTTACTTTGCAGGGTGAGAGTTCCAAATTTCTCTGCGATAAATATGATTTCTACAGAGCCCATATATGTTGGATCCAGAGGATCCATAGATAAATAATATGCATACACACACACACACACACACACACACACACACACGCAATTTTAATGTAAAGAGCCATTAGATGATGTGTGCATATACAGGGGTGTCAATTATCCTTTTGTTCCTGATTTTTTTTTCAAATTCAGGAGAAACTGAAGAATTTTAGAGTGGTACCTGAGAAATTTTGAAGTCAAATATATGATACAAAGTCAGTTATTCATCAGAAGGCCAGATTTGGTGCTCAGGAAAATCTTTAGCCAACCTGGAGTCCTCTTGGAAAGAGACCTAGTAGCTGCTTCTTTGAGACGCTGATAGTATGATGGGTGTTGTGCTCTCATGGAGACGGCAGAAAAGGGAGGAGGCGGCAGGTGCACACGTAACATGTGGGGTGGCCAGTCTCGACTCTAATGCTGTCCTCTCCTTCACAGACACCCAGTGCCATGTTTAGAAACATCCATCCACGTGGTAAAGGCAGATATTCTAATTGAGTGTTTTTAGCATAATAGAAAATCAATTTTAATTGTCCCAAATGGAACTATTGTTTACAGTTACAGATGGCTGCCAGGCAGTACCTGGAGAAAATAAATGAGCCCAGAGAGTAGGGAATTGCTGTCAATTCCTGGGAGTATTACAAGGAAGACGTTGGAGACTTTAGTCTTAGAAGGCTGTAGAGCAGAAAACCGATTACCTTTAAAGGATGTAAATGGTGCTTTCCTCTAGGACTTGCTGTAACTAGTGCCATCAGGTTGCACCTTGTCAGCCTCCATCCTCTGAGATTGGGGGAGACTCCCAGGATAGCTGTTATTGGCATTATTTAAAAACACCAGCCACCTCACCTGATCTGCTTGTTCTGTTCCTTTGGTATTCTTTTTCCTCCTTGGGCTTCTAATGTGAAGAAAGTCTCTTTTTGTTTTTGTTTTGTCCTTCCTACTTATGGATATTTGGGTATTTGGCTTATCTTTCAATTAATCTAAAATGTTCTCCTGGGCAATATTTCATTTTAGGAGAGCCAGGCCCAGCCCTTCACTACTAACTGTGTACCTGAAGTGAGTGATTTAATTCTTTGTCTTAGAGGGAGTATCAACAGTTTCCAGTAGATCTGTCTTCTTAATGAGTTTGGGAAAACAGAGATTTAAGCAGAAGCTTTGCAGTGTAGTTTAACTCAGACATCTCGGTTTCTGATGCTATTATTTATTCCTTTTTATGCCTCCTTTAATGAATGGTTGAAACATACCATATGAAAGAATATGAAATTCCTCAACAGAAAATTGTAAAAGAGGAACAAAAATAAGAAGCTGGACATGCAGGCTCACTCTCGGTAACTGTTTCTGCGTGCTATCTTGAGTCCATCATGATAAAGACCACTTGGAAGAGAGCTCCTGTCTATTGGCAATCTCCATTGAATTGGAATCCCAATATCTGCATTATTTAGATAGTTCCTAGTTCATTCTGATGCAAACTCAATTTTGAAAAGATTTTGTCTTTTCAAAAGGAAAATGGTCAGGTCTGTATTTGTTAATCGGTGACAGACAAGTTTAGGTTCTGTTGCCCCTTTGTACTGACTGATTCATTTGGATATCAAGGGAGACCAGGTTGGGGTGGCCATTGGCCAACTGCGGTGGCCTTCCTGTTTGTGTATATAGTAGAAGGAACAATCCATCTCCTGACACTCTGGGGCACCCAATCTATTCATAACACCTGCACAGACACATCCAGAGGTTTGTTTCCATGTTGATTCTAACTCCAATCAAGGTGATGATAGTCAAGGTTAAACATCACACACAAGTATGATGTTAAACAAAGTTAAAAAAAGGTAGATGCACTATATATTATCACTTATATCAGATTTCTAAACTGTAAGAGGATTAGCATTTTGAGTTATATGATTCTTGGAATGTGTATTTGGGGAAGGGTGGGTTACCATGGCATTGCTGAAGGTTTAGGTTTCCAACACTTTTGGGCTTTATCCACTACATATCAGTAGCATCTCACAGTTGTGATGATCAAAAAATGTCACCAGGCACTGTCATTTGTCCTTTGAAGGATGGAAGTCATCCCATAGGGCACCAGTGTCCTTGTTCTTTGCTTCAATTTAGTGGAAAAATAAAGCAATAAAGCTAATGGCAGTTTTCTATGGCTGTGAAAAATACCTGAATAGCTGACTTAGAAGGTAGAAAGGCTTGTTCCGCTCGCAGTTTCAGAGGTCTGAGACTATAGTCACTTGGTTCTGTCACTTCCGACCTGTGATGTACAAGACATCATGGTAGAGCACACAGTCGGGGAGGCCACTTTATTGTGGCCAGGAAGCAAAGATGGAGGAAAGGACTGGAGTCCCAAAATCTCTTTCAAGGGCATATCCCCAATGGCCTAACTTCCTCCCTTACCCTTACCCCTGAGAAGTTTCCTCGCCTCCTTCCAGCACCACAGGCTGGAAACCAAACCTGTAGAGCTTTGGAGACATTCTGGATTCAAACAATTAAAAAAAAACATTGGAATCAAACATGCTAGTGTTTAACCAAATCCACATAAAGAATGAAATTAAACCATACCTAGCTAGAGAGTTGTTAGGTCTTTTAAATTTCCTCAGTCTTACGGAGGGGAAGGGTCTTAGAGCTATCTGGGTGTGGCCAAGTTCAGCTGGCCTGTTAGGACTCACAGGCCATACTTCACTTAGCCACACAAAGGACTAGATCCTCAGCCTTTCTTTTAAGATTGATATGTGTATTTGTGTGTTTGTCTGTGTGGGAGTATGTGCATGTGAGCTCAGTGCCTGCAGAGTCCACAAGAGGATGACATATCCCCAGAAGCTGGAGCTGCAAGTGGTTGTGAGCTGTCAGATATGGGTTCTTGGAACCCAACTTGAATCCTGGGCAAGAGCAGTACATGCTCCTACCTGCTGAGCTCTCCAGCCATTCTGTGTCTTTTCAAAATATATTTGTTATTGTTTTATGAATATGAATATATTGCTTGCATGTATGTAAGTGTACTTGTGTCATGTATGTATGTGTACATGCAATATCCCTGAAGATCAGAAAAGGGTGTTGGATGTCTTGGAACTGGAGTTATAGATGATTGTTAGCAGGCATGTGGGTGTTGGGAACTGAACCTGGGTTCTCTGCAAGAGCAACCAGTGCTCTTAACTGATGAGCACACTCTCTATCCTGTATCTTCTGTCTTTTGTTTTTCATTACTTTTTACATGTATAAATGTACTGACTGCATGTAGGTTGGTGCACCTGTGTCATGCAATGCTGCGGAGGTCAGAAGAGGGTGTCGGATTCCCCTGGAACTGGAATCAAAGACAGTTCTTAACCACCATGTGGGTGCTGGGAATTGAACCCGGGTCCTCTGCAAGAGCAGTTGGTGCTCTTAGCTGCTGAGCCTTCTCTCTAGCCCCTTCTGTCTTTTTTAAAAGATGCTGAACCCATGCCATGATTGGGAGGGGTTTGAATGTGGTTTGGGGCAAAGTATTGTCTTCCTGATATAGTAATTACATAGGAATCATCTGACCCTGATACCCTGAGCCTGATAACCTGAAATGCAGATTCTCTATACTCTAGAATAATTTTATTCACACCATCCAGCAGCTTGAGAAAAAGAGAAAAGGAAGAAGAAACAAAAGCCATGTAGCAGGAATATAATCCCTTAGTTAAGTTATGCACTCGCATTGCCTTGTGTATTATGAGACAAATTTAAACACGTCAACATCTCACCCTGCTGATTTTTCAAGCGCTATATCATACATCTGGAAGACATTTATTGAATATTCTTCAGTGATGCCGATGTAAATGCGTTTACTAAAATACAGTGCATTGAAAAAGAAAAAGTGCTAAATTCTGGGTCGCATGGCTCTTGCTGTGTAAACAAGGGGAAAATGCCTTTCAGAAAGCTGATGTAAAACTTAGATGGTGAGATCCTAATTCTAACAGGAAATGGGACTGTCAAAGGCTCCCTCATCCAAGTTGGCGTGAATGGCACTTCTGATTCCCAGATCATTCACAAAAGAAGGAAGATTACTAACGAGGCATAACCAGCATCCATTGAGTTCCAGCTTGAACCTTGCCAGCCTCTGCTGAATCTACCCAATATAGGCATGTGCGCCAGCTAAGCACACTGTGCAGCTCTTTGTGGTAAGTTGCTGCTGTAGACCTTGTCCCAGGCTCCCCTTCTGCTTCCAATGGTAACCAGCTCACTCATTACCTCTGCAGCCTTTCTATAGTCTTCATTTAAGTTTTATCAGTCTCTGTCGGATTTACACCCCCAATTATTTACAGTCAGATGACTTTGTGAATCATTGTAGGAATTGACATGTATGTGTTCTATAGGAGACTCTTTGTTCCCAGTTCCTGACAGGTACCTCCTCCATCCTCCACTCTCTAGAGTGACACTCTTCTCTTTTAATATAATATTTTGATAATTCTTTGAGAATTGCATATATTCATGCAAAGTACTATAATCATATTTATCCCCTTTCTCTTTTCTTTTTTTTTTAACATTTTTTATTGATGCTTTGTGCATTTCATACATCATTTTGCAATTCAGTTCAGGCATATTTCCCTTTCCCTTTCCCCCCACCCCCACCCCATCCCAGATCATGCACTCTGCCATAAGTGTCCTGCATCTTTCTCTCAGTTTTTTTTTTCATTTTTTAGCTATAAGTGATAATCCATGAGTATAAGCATCCTTCATGTAAAACCAATTTGCAGGCTGTTGTGCCCAAACCCCCACAGCCCCACCTTCCAGCAGGGGGTGAGGGGTTGTATGTTCAATCAAGTTGATCAAATGAGTGTCCAGACTACATTGCTGTAGTTTCACCATTCACCCCAATCGTAGCCCTTACATTCTACCATGCCCCCTCTTCCGCAGATTGTTCCCTAGGCTTAGACAAGGGGCACAGGTGGATGAGAAGCAAAACAGTCCACTCTCTCTGGAGCTGTTGTCTTGGACTCTGGTCAATTCTGGCTGTTTCCTTTCATGGGCTGACAGTTTGTCCAGGAATAACCTTTCGATCCTACTAATGAAGCACAAGCAATTAGATATATAGGTATTTAAACAGCACTAATAGTTATGGTAGGTTACTTTGGTATAGACACATATGTTTGGATGATATGTTAATCCATGAATTACATTTTTTCCCTGTTAGATGGCAGCCATATGCCTGTATATCCCAAATATAATTGGCTATTGGCTCTCTCCCTGGAGGAATAACCCATGGCTGATGCCACAAGCTTACATCCTCTACAGGTTAGGAGATGTTATAAGCCACAATAAGACCCCATTTCCCTTTTCTAACTCCCATCAGATCCACTCCCTGCTTCGGCATCCCCTCCTAAATTCATGTTTTCCTTTTTCTTTTAAACTTCCAGAGTTCAATTCGTGCTGCATGGATATGGGGCCATCCACTGGAGTGTGGTTGCCCTACCAGGGGTCACAGCCTTAAAGAAAACTGAGTCTTTCCCCTAGTAGCCAATAACTCCTCAGAGCTCCTCAGCTAGAGACGGAGACTAGGTTCATGGCCTCCTCTCCCTGCAGGAATGTTGAGTGGTTTGATTATGTGCAGGTCTTTGCAAGCAATCCCAGCTCCTTTGAATGACTGAGTGCATCATCCTGTCACGTCACAGGCCTGTGGTAAGGTAGGCCTTGGAGAAGCTGCTCACATCATGGTATCCCAGAAGCAGGAGAAGAAAGGGGAGCTGGGGTCCTCTTTCAGGGACCCCAGTGTAGCCTCTTCCAGGGCTACACCCCAGTGTTCTAGAACCTTCTCGCAAGTCATAGCTTTTAAAGGTTCTGTCACATCTCTGTAGCACCATGGGCCTTAAAGCATTGGCTTTGGGGAACATTTAAAGTCTAAACTATAACTTTCTGAACACAGTGCTCTTATGTTTTAAAATATAGACAAGCACTGCAACTACCTAGTTTGGCCACTGTGCGAATGAGTTATGATCACTTCCCATGTTAAGAACTCATGTGAGATTTGTGGTTATATATCTTAAATGGGTTTCATGTGTCAACTATTAAAAATTGTACCAGAAACTGAGTTATCTAAAATACCAAAGATCTGCTGTCTTGCATGATGTAGGTCAGTAATCCAGCAGATGTCTTACTAGGCTAACACCTATGTGTCACCAGGGCCAAGTTCCTTTCTCAAAGCTTAGGAGAATCTGAGTCTATTCTTCTGTCAATACTTTTGGTGATAGGTAGATCCCATATCCTAGAAGCAGCTCTGAAACTTGGCTTGTGACTTCATCCTCCATCCCTAAGCCAGAAGGACAGGCCATATTCTTCTGATCATCCTGCATCCTGGCTTCCTGCCACGGGGGGGGGGGCAGTATTTTTTATTCTAATTTTTTATTAGCATATTTCTCTTTTTCAGAATATATTTTAACTATGTGTGTGTTTGTGGAGTGGGGGTGTGTACACACAGTGGAGGTCAGAAGAGGGTGTCAGAGCTGAGCCACCCGACTTAGCTGAGCAGTGCATGCTCAAAACAGCTGAGTCATGTCTCCAGCCCCTGTCAGCACATTGTGTTAGTCTTCTTTTTGAAAGGCTCCTATGATAACACGGGGTCCTTCAAGATAACCCTGGATTATCTTTCTACTTCTAGCCTCCCTACAGCACATTTGATATCCTAAAATATTCATTTCATACAGTGAGTCTATGGCTGACTTTCATACTTTTCTCTCTCTCTCTTGGTGTTTTCAGTATTGGGTGACAGCCAAGGGACACTCACCAGCAAGGGCTGCATCAATCACACAAGAGCTCCTGATTCTTTTCATATCAAAGGACAAAGCAGAAGAGTTCTATCATTTTGTTGCTTATCTTATTTTGTTTACATGTTACAGCTCTTTCATTGTTTTTATTTACACATGTTCTTCAGTTAATAAACACTTGATGAAATGAATAGAATATAAATGTGATTTGTATACTTAAGAAAAATGGCTCAAGCTACTGTAATCACAAACAAGTTTTAAAAGAAACTGCTGGTTATTTTTTCAGGATTTGTATATGCTGGGCATTAACTCTTCACAAAGGTTTTTCCAGTTCTTTATCATGGTTTATTTAAGTCAGACAGTGTTTAATCCTTTAGTTTTAGTGTAAATAATTTCCTAAGCATGTACCAGTGACTTTCTAGAAGGAGGATATGAACTGTTGTGCAAAATTCTTTATTTTTTTATATTTTATTTTTTAATTACTTGAGACTGGGTCTTACTGTGTAGCCCTAGCTGACCTGGAACATTTCAAGCTGACCTCCACCTCACAAGCTGACTCTGCCTCCCAAGTTCTTGGATTAAAGACCTGCACCACCTCATGTGGCCTTGTGCAAAATTCTTAAAAAAATACTTTTATTGCTGTTTCATGTATTTCATATATAATTTCTCAGACCAATTTAGATACATTCCCTTTTCCATGTCCCTCACCCCACCCCAGTTCATGCATTCTGCCATACATGTCTTGCATCTTTTTCTTAGTCTTTTTAAGTTTTTCTCTGCAGAGATTTATCGTTTGGGCAGAAATTAAGTGTTTCAGTCAGTTCTTTGACCCAGTCCTTTTGTATTGCTCCAAAACATGCCCATATATATGTCACATATATACCAAAATTATGACCTCTGAAAATAAACTGTATGTTAATTCCAAAATATGTTTAGGAGTTCATGTTTTTCCCCTTAATTTTTTTAAACATTTTTTTTTTTTTGTATATGTATGAATGTACTGTCTGCGTGCAGGTCTGTGCACCCGTGTCGTGCAATGCCGCGGAGGTCAGAAGAGGGTGTCGGATTCCCCTGGAACTGGAGTTCTCCTGGAATTGGAGTTACAGACGGTTCTTAGCCGCCATGTGGGTGCTGGGGATCGAACACGGGTCCTCTACAAGAGCAGTCGGTGCTCTTAACTGCTAGGCCATCTCTCCAGCCCTCCCTTTAATTTTATATTACTATAAAATATTAATACATATCCTTCACCCATATACCACAATTACAAAGTCTGAAAATAAGTGGTAAGTTAATTCTAGAGCCCATTAAGGGATTCACATTATAACAGCATAGTTGCCTTCAGGTAAAAAGAAATATAACATTGACTTTGCTCAGCTTGCCTTTCAACTAGGGATTTGGTGCTAGCTTCCACAAATGAGGGATACCATTTGTCGTTTGTTTTTCTGGGACTGTGTTACTTCACTTAACATAATATCTTCTAGTTCCATCCATTTACCTGCAAAATTCATGGATGTCATCTTTCTTTACCACTGCATAGAATTCCATTGTGTAGATGTACCACATTTTCTCTATCCACTGGTCAGTTGAGGGACACTTGGGTTGCTTCCAGCTCTTTGCTATTGTGAAGAGAGTTGCAATAAACATAGATGCCCATTTATCTCTGTAATAGGGTGAGTCTTGTGGGTATATACCCAGGAGTGGTATGACTCATTTTCAGTTTTTTAAAATTTATTTATTATTTTTTTATGTGTATGGATGTACTGTCTGCATGTAGGTTGGTGCACCCATTTTGTGCAATGTTGCAGAGGTCAGAAGAGGGCATTGGATTCCCCTGGAACTGGAGTTAAAGATGGTTCTTAGCTGCTGTGTGGGTGCTGGGAATCAAACCCGGGTCCTCTGCAAGAGCAGTCGGTGCTCTTAACCACTGAGCCATCTCTCCAGCCCATCATTTTCAGTTTCTTAAGAGATCTCCACACTGCTTTCCATAGGGGTTGCAGGAATTTGAATTCCTGCTAGCAGTGGATGAGTGTTCCCCTTTCCTCACAACCTCTCCAGCATTTGTTATCCTTTGTTTTCTGGATCATACTTAGTCTTACTGGAGTAAAATGAAATCTTAAGGTGATTTGCATTTGCATTTCCTTAATTATTAATGATGTTGAACACATTTTAAGATGTTTCTCAGCCATCTTTACTTCTTCATTTGTGAAGTCTCTGTTCAGCTCTTGACTCCATCTTTTGAGTGGGTTATTTTCTTTCTTCCTCCTTTGTTTTTTGAGTAGTTTATACACTCTGGATGTTAATGCTCTGTCAGATGTATCACTGGTGAAGGTTTCCTCCTACTCTGTGTGTTTTCTCTTCACTTTGCTGATTGTTCCTTTCACTGTACAGAAGCTCTTGAGTTGAGTAAGGTCCCATTTGTCAATTATTGACATTATTTTTTGCACAGCTGCTGTCTAATTTAGAAAGTCTTTTCCTACACCTATGTCTTGTAGGTTACTAGCAACATTTTCTTCTATCATTTTTAGAGTTTTTGGTTTCACGTTGAGGTCTTTGATCCATTTGGAGTTGATTTTTGTACATAGTGAGAGGTAGGGGTTTAGTTTTATTCTTCTACAAGTGGTGAGCCAGTTACTCCAACACCATTTGCTGAAGATACTGTCTTTCCTCCATTGAGTCTTCTTGGCCCCTTTGTCAAATATGAGGTGGCTGAAATTGGATGTGCTCAAGTTTGGATCTTCAGTTTTGTTCCATTGATCTATGGGTCTATGTTTTTCTGCCAATACCAGGCTGTTTTAATGACTATAGCCCTGTAATATAGTTTGAAGTCTGATATGGTAATCCCTCCTGTATTTTTTGCTCAGGGTTGCTTTGGTTATCTGGAGTCTTTTGCTTCTCCATATGAACTTTAGGATTTTTTTTTTGTAGGTCTTTGAAGAAGCTCATGGGGATTCTAATTGGGATTGCATTGAATCTGTATACTTTGGGCAGGATGGTCATTTTTGCTATATTGATTCTTATTTATAGTTGTCCATCAGACCTCAAGAGGACTACAGCTGGAATGGGATCAGCCCCTCAGCAAAAACCCTACAATATCTCTGCCAGACAGAAAGGCCTTAATAGGACTTCTAAATACTCAAGGGGTTCTAGCCAAGCTAAAGGAAGTTCTCCAAGGGCCTGGGTTGGAGGCACTCAAAGGTCAAAGCCCTCTGGAGACTACCATGCAAAGTGCGTTAGAAAGCATCATAGAACATGTAGAACTGTGGGGCTGGAGAGGCAGCTCAGTTGGTAGAGCATTTGCCTATCATGCATTCAGCCTTGGGTTTGATTCCTATCTCCTGAAAAACCTCAGATGTGGTGATGTATGTAGTGATATATGTAGTGATATATGTAGTGATATATGTAGTGATATATGTCTGTAATCCCAGCATTTGAAAGCTAGAGGAATGAGGATCAGAAGTTCATCATCATCCTCAGCTATATGGTGAGTTTGAGGCCAGCCTGGGCTATATAAGAACCTTCCTCAAGGAAAAAAAAAAGGTGGGGGGTAGGGAGGCATCAGAGAAGGAGCTCTCTTTTACACTGTGCAGTACAGCTCAAATGCTTATATCATCTAGCTTAATTCAGAGTGACAGATTTTAAATAGTATAACAAGGTGTTCCTTCCTGTCTTCCAGGGAAAAGGTCTAAGTTCCCTCTTTGTGATTTCAACTCAGTCTGTCATTCAACCATTTATTCATTGATATTAAAATGCTAAGAAAAATAACTTTCCCACTGGCTGGGTTTTTAAATTGTCAGAATTATAATACTGCAGCTGCCAGCCCTGGTTTCCTGCAGTTTATGTTTTGGCTAAAAGCCGATCAAATTCTGAGAAGCCAGGTGAATTTAAAATCATGGTGCCCAAACAGAAATTTGGAAGATGGTGATCAGTAAATGGGAAATGAGCTCATAAAATACCTCTAAATATAGGCTAATGAAATAAGAGCTTAACTCTCCAAAAAAGAAAAAAAAAAAAAAAAAACTAGCCCTCTGATTTAGGTTAGGGCCTAGGTGACTATTTTTAACTTTAGACCTTTATATAAAAATAATCTTAAGAGCTCTCATTCATAATTCACACTCTATAATAATTTTGATCAGTTTTCCATTCATTAACCCATTTAATTAAATCTTCACAAGAACTGTACTAAGGAAGCATGTTTAACCTCATTTTCATTCTACGAAATTGAGATGAGAAACAGTGACATGATTGACACGGATAGGAAATGGAAGTGTAGGATTTATGAACAAGTTCCCCCTCCCCCTTTAGTTTACTGTTCTTTTTGTCTGGTCAAGACATGAGTAGAGATTAAAAGCTTTTGTTTCCATGGTACTGCTTCTCTTTAGACATTATAGTTCCCTCTTTCTGAATATATGTATCTTCATCTACAGTTTTAGCTAGGTCCCAATCATTGTTGTCACATGAGCTTTCTCAGTGAACTTGCACGTTTAATTAAGATAATGGATCCATGGCTTGCCTGTTAGCTGGGGCAGATGGAAGAGGGGTCAGACAGGTTATAGACAGGGATGGCTGGGTGACTGTGACTCAGTGGCCATGCAAGCCTGAGGAGCTCTGTTTGAGTCCTCAGAGCCCATCTACGTGCTGGACAAGTGGCACAATGACTTAATAATCTCAGGGGAAGAAGGGAGGTGGAGATGGGAGAATCTCTATGTTGGAGGGTCAGCTAATCTGACATAGGCCATGGAAGTCAGCAAGAGAGTCTGTCTCAAGCAAGACGGAAGGTGAGGACTAACACTTGTGGTTGTCCCTGGTCCCCACACTCATAGACCATGGCACATGTACCCACACAAGAATGCATGGGCACACACACACTGTGGCAGTTTGACTGAGAATGTCCCCATAGGCTTCAAGTATTCAGACATTTTGTCCCCAGTTGATGGTGCTTTTTGGGGGGATCTTAGAAGGTGTGGCTATGCTAGTGGAAGTATATCACTGCAGGGGGCGGAGGGGCTTAGTGAGTTCAACAAGCCTTGCAGGCTCCAGCTTCCTGTGCTCATTGGAAGAAGTGAACCTTGGCTTTTTGCTCCATCTCCTGCCACCACGCCTCCCCACCACGATGGGCTCTAATCCCCTGGAACTGTCAATCATAAACTCAAATAAACTTTTCCTTTTATAAGTTCCCTTGGTCATGGTGGTTTTGTCATAGCAACAGAAAAGTGACTAATACACACACACACACACACACACACACACACCATACCACACAAATAATAAGGAGGAAGAGGAGAAGGAGAAGGAGGAAGAAGAGGAGGTAGAGGAGGAGGAAGAGAAGGAGTAGAAAAAAGAGGAAGTGGAGGAGGAGAGGAGGAAAAGGAAGAGGAGAGGAGGAAGAGAAGGAGGAGAAGAGAAAGAGGAGGGGAAGGAGGAGGAAGAGAAGGAGGAGAAAGGATAAAAGAGGAGGAAGAAGAGGAGGAGGAAGTCATAGAGAAATCCTAATGACCAAAGGAATAAGAATAGAGCCACTTCCTGGGTCCATAAATGATTGTATTGTTTTGTGTTTGAGGAATGTCAGGCCCCTGAGATTCAGCCCCCAGAAACAGTTGCCTTTAGTAGTAAAGGAAACTGCCTGAGAATTCGGAGTACAACACAAAATAAATTATGTATATCGTGAAGGAGGTAAGGACCAGGTAATGATGGCTTGTCTCTGTCTATCATGGTGCCTGGAGCTATGGAGGCTGAGCAGGAGAATCAACGGAAGCTCACGTGACTAGAGCTGATTCTGGTTCTCCACTGAACCTTGGTGAGCCTGTCTATGTCCATGGGCCTGACTGTGCTCCCTCACAGCATGGTTGCTGTTCAGGAAGGGCCACAACGGTAAGAGAGACAGCATTTTTTCCATCATAGTCTCTTGTTTGGAACAATCCTCATTCCCAAACCAGACCCAAGAATAGGAAATGTAGAGGTCACCTCCCAAAGGAGAGGTGCATCCACCACATTGTAAGAACATGTGGGTCACAGTCTTGAGTCAGGATGGAAAGATAGCATGCACTGGGAAGAAAAGTATGGGAGGGAGGAGAGGCTGGATCCTAAGATCTGATCTGCTTTTTCTGCTGAGAAAGGTAGGAAACTTCAGATACCCTCAATAAAGCCTGATTGCCCATGGAGACAACGCATATTTTTCACAAGACAGTAAATAGTCTGTGCCTACTTAGGGGCCAAAGGATGTATAAACTTGAGCTTTGAACACTTCTCTCTCATTCCTAAATCAAAACAGTAATGCAGTAAAGCAAGCCTATAAATTCACCTGACAGCTTTGTTTACAGAATAAAAGTCTTCATTTTAACCTCTTTATAAGCTACATTCTTGAACAGTACTTACAAAGAGAGGGGATGGTTCTTACCCACCATAAGAAACCTCATTTGAGAGCTACCAATATCCTATGTATACCATTGCCAACAAAGCTTGGAATATAGCTGGAGAGGTCAGCACCTACTCTTGGGTATGTCTCATTCTCCATTGGATCATCTCATTTTTCTGTTAACCCCTGCTTAAAATCTTTGTTAAAAAGAATGTTTTGGGGCGGGTGAAGAAAAAAAAAA
Organism: Rhizomys pruinosus; assembly: GCA_009823505.1. NCBI lineage: Eukaryota > Metazoa > Chordata > Mammalia > Rodentia > Spalacidae > Rhizomys > Rhizomys pruinosus. The sequence goes on from VZQC01014667.1 coordinate 1,043,052, forward strand.
GAATATTTTATTAAGAACTCCTTTGACTTTCCCTGAAACTCTTTTTTTCTTTGGGGAAACTATGAGATTGCATATTTGCCTCATAGGGGGTCTTTAAGGGGAAGGAGACCTTTTCAGGCTGCTGTACTCTGAGTGGAGTGTGCCTCTGCCCCTCTCAGTCTGATAATTCAATTACCTGTGCTTGTTGGAATCTTGAAGGAGAAGCAGAAAATAAACAGCGGTGGCAAGTTTCTGTTGAATTTGTGAGTTTAAGAGCCAGTTTTGTGGCTAGCCAGGTATGTGTGTTTTCTAGTTTGCTTTCTGTCACTGTAATAAACACTGTGACCCAATGGAACTAGGAGGGGAAAGAGTTTATTTCATTTATAGGTTAAAGGCCATCCTTGACGGAGGCTGAGGCAAGAACCTGGTGGCAGAAAATGAAGCAGAAACCATGGACAAGCACTGCTTACTGGCTTGTTCAGCCTTCTGTCTCATACTCCCAGGCCTACCTACATAGTGATGACATCATTCACAGTGGGCTGGAACCTCCTATATCAATTAGCAGCCAAGAAGATGTCTCCCAGACCTGCCCACAGGCCAATCTGATGAAGCAGATTCCTCAGTTGAGGTTCTGTCTTCCCAGGTGTGTCAAACTGTCAACCAAGGTTAGCAGGCCATCACACAGCATATGGTTAGCCAGCCATCACACAGTATATGGTTAGTCAGCCATCACACAGCATTTGGTTAGCCAGCCATCACACAGTATGTGGTTAGCTAGCCATCACACAGTATATGGTTAGCTAGCCATCACACAGTATATGGTTAGCCATCACACAGCATGTGGTTAGCCAGCCATCACACAGTATGTGGTTAGCTAGCCATCACACAGTATATGGTTAGCTAGCCATCACACAGTATATGGTTAGCCATCACACAGCATGTGGTTAGCCAGCCATCACACAGTATGTGGTTAGCCAGCCATCACACAGTATATGGTTAGTCAGCCATCACACAGTATATGGTTAGTCAGCCATCACACAGTATGTGGTTACCCAGCCATCACACAGTATGTGGTTAGCTAGCCATCACACAGTATATGGTTAGCTGGCCATCATGCAGTATATGGTTAGCCAGACATTACACGGCATATGGCTTAGTCCCATAAAAGCCCCAATTTACCACTGTTGATCCTAACTTCTGGCTTTCCCTGCCTCATATTGTTCTCCTACACTCTTTTCTTTTTTATGTGACACATTCAAGTGAATCTCTCCATGAGAAAAGCCACCACAATATCTCTTTATCATTGTCAATCAAGAAAACCATATCTGAACCCATCGCTGAGACCAACCCCAGCAACCATTCATATTCCTTCTGCACTTTTCCTTTATTTATTAAGGGAGATCAGAGTATAGAAGATCCATTTCCTGGAACCCAGTTTCCATTATGCCCTTGCCTGAGGCTTGTAATGCTGTTACATAGACGATTGAGTTGTAATTGTAGCATTCAGATGTCTATTTAAAATAGATTCTATTTCCCTGAAGGAAGTTGTCCAGTGCCCTGCTTCCTTGAGTGGAGCATCAGTCAGCTCCTGGAATTACACTTCAGGGAGAAGCTGACTCGTTTTCCCATACTTGCTGTATAATCTTACAGTGGGATGACCTGTATGGTCTGGATATATTTGATTAAAATCTCATCACCTTGTAAAAATGTCAGGGGGTAGAACCTTTGGGAGGTGATTATACTGTGGTGGAGTCTTGTGCCTGGGATTAGTGTCCTTATAAAAGAGGCGTAAGTTAGTTTGTCCCTCTACAGAGTGAAGGAGCTAGATAGCACCATGGATGTACTAAGCAGTACCAGACACTTACTCTACCTTAGAATTCTCTGCCTAGGGGATTGTGAGAAGTGAATTCTGCCATCTTAAGCCACTTTATTATCTTTATTCTTATAAATCTCAAAGAGACTAAGAATTAAAGGATCTACCTCTTCATACCTACAGGTTCATGTCTCATGGGCCTCATAAGGATTATTCTCAAGTCTGGCCTCTGAGATATTCCCCTTCCTTTAGAGATCAAATAACATTAAGCTCCCTTTAGTTACTTTGCATACAGAAGAACTCAGTGAGGTAGGTCCTTCACCACTTTGCCTTGTACATGGTAATTGACCACTTCCCAGTTTCCAGTAGTCAGAACCTAGCTGAGCTCCCCCCCAACACACACACACACACACACAAACACACAAACACACACACACACACACACACACACACACACACACACACACACACACACACACACACACATACACACACACACACACACACACACACACCACGGCACTTCTGTTCTGTCACTACTACTCCTTCTGGAGTGCACAGCTTCCACATCAGGGAAGCCACTCCTATCAGTCCAAATACCCTGTTTCCCCAGCCCAATTTGGAGGTTCACATACCCCCTCTGATCCCTCTTGGACCACAGCCTCTTGAATCCTGACCTACCAAGAAGAGAGCTGGAAGACAGCAGGGCCTGGAGCTCTTTCTGTTTATGAACTGCAACTGGACACTGGCTTCTGAGATACAGGAGCCTTCACTTTTCATCATCTCTTCTCTAAGCACAGACGCATTCAACTGAAAACCAAGCTGCTGGTGGTGGGGATGATGGAGGTAACAAAAGGCTTTGGAAACCCAAGGAAAAGGCCAGAAACAGCAATCACATGTCTGCTCTTGCAGTTTTTCCAGTTCTAGAACCATAGGTTATCTGTGGCTTTTGATCCACGTGTACTACGTGTGTTATCTGTGGCTTTTGCTCCATGTGTACTACGTGTGTTATCTGTGGCTTTTGCTCCATGTGTACTACGTATGTTGTTTCAGTCTTCATCCAGCTTCTCCAAAGGGCTATAAATCTGCCCCCTCTCCATCTCCAGAATCATTCTCTCACCTTTCCCCTGTGCCTCCCACACACACATATGCACCTACCGGCTAATAACCCTACTTCTGTTATGATGTTGTATCCTTTCTTGCTAGACTAGAAATCCCTTTCCAAACATCCTAAGCTCTCCTTAATATCTGTGGCCACTTCTAAGTTTCCTTCTCTGGATTTATTGGAGAAGACCCAAGAATTCAAGTGATAGCCTAAAATACATGGAAAAATGCCCCTAAACCCCACAGTTGTACTCTTCTAAAATGTGGTTGTTAAAATGGTAATCGTAATATGATAACATTGGATGCCTAATTCTTTGGGGGAATTATTAGGATTAGATGAGGGCATAAGGGTGGGGCCCTTGCAATGAAATTAGTGCCCTTATGAGAAGAGACACTAGAGAATTTTTCTCCCTCCCTCCCTCCTTCCCTCCCTCCGTGAGCTTTCCCTCCTCTCCTCTTTTCTTCTCTGTCACATAAGAATACAGAATGAGAAGGGAAGTTAATCTTCTACAAAAAAGGACTTCACCAGAAGCTTAAATGTGCAGTACCTTAATCTTAAACTTCACATCTTTCACAACTAAGGAAAAAAAAAATCTACTGTTAAAGGAACTAGTCCATAATATTTTGTTACAGCTTTCTGGGCTGACTATCACCCGTGTCCCATGTTTCATTTCACTGTGCTTTTTTTCCCTCTTCTGTAGTTCATCCTATTTTCTTTCCATGTTCCTCCCATGTCTCTAAGGCAAGGTTTTGCCATCAGTTTAGTCCTAGAGAGACATTCAGCAGGGACGAGAGAGCTGGGGAAAAAAGATACATTAAAGGTTTTTCCCAAATTGAAATCACCAATTCTTCTCTCTTTCTCTCTATCCCTAAGTTAGTCTTAAAATTCAGGTTCCTAGCTGCAAAAAGAAGATGGCATTTGTGTGGGAGGGAAGCATTTCACTGATAATTGTGGACTTGCTCTGCTCTGCTGGCCTGGGCTTTGCAGTGCATCTGGGAGTGCACTGGAGTGCTGAGCTGGTTGGGAGAGCTGGAAACTAATGGCATTTAAATAATAAATGTGCCTTTTACAGTGTTTATCATTAAAATTTGAGGGGAATTAATGAATCTGGGAAACATAAGAGCCATACTTTTCAGGCCATAGTCACATCAGAATAGGACATTACAAGACAGGCTGCCCTCAAGCTTCCAATGAGGGACTGTATTACTGTGTCACTGAATTCTGCATCTGTGGTTGGCATGGTCACTGTCACATTGGTAGATGAGTGACAGGCGCTACTTGAAGTGAAGACCTTAACTCAAAATGCAATCTTAGAATGAGGAAAAAAAAACTCTCAGATTAAAAACTTGAGAATAATAATTAAATTTCAGATTCTGACAAATGCCAAAGACAATGAGAGCTGGTATCTCAGCATAAATTTAGGAGTTTGGGACCTGGAGAAATGGGTCAGTGGTTAAGAGCACTGACTGTCTTGCAGAGTACCAGGGTTTGATTCCTAGCACCCACATGGTGGCTAACAACTGCCCTCAACTCCAGTTTCAGGGTATCATACGCCCTCTTCTGATATCTGAGGGCATCACATGACATAGGTGCACCTACCTATGTGCAAGCAATACACTCATACACATAAAATAAAAATAATACATAAAATATTTTTAATTTAATTTTTATTGATGCTTTGTGCATTTCGTACATCATTTTCCAATTCAGATCAGGCATTTTTCCCTTTCCCTTCCCCCCCCACCACCCCGTCCCAGATCATGTATTCTGCCATAACTGTCTTGCATCTTTCTCTGTTTTTTTTTTTTTCCTTTTTTAGCTATAAGTGATAATCCATGAGTACAAGCATCCTTCGTGCAAACCCACCCTCCCGCCTGTTGTGCCCAAACCCCCACAGCCCCACCATCCAGTGGGGGGGTGACATGTTGTTTGTTCAATCAAGTTGATCAAATGAGTGTCCAGACTACATCGCTGTAGTTTCACCATTCACCCCAATCGGAGTCTTTACATTCTACCACGCCCCCTCTTCTGCAGGTTGTTCCCTAGGCTTAGAAAAGGGGCACAGGTGGATGAGAAGTAAAACAGTCCACTCTCTCTGGAGCTGTTGACTTGGACTCTGGTCAATTCTGGCTGTTTCCTTTCATGGGCTGACAGTTTCTCCAGGAGTAACCTTTCGATCCTACTAATGAAGCACAAGCAATTAGATATATAGGTATTTAAGCAGCACTAATAGTTATGGTAGGTTACTTTGGCATAGACACATATGTTTGGATGATATGTTAATCCATGAATTACATTTTTCCCCCCTGTTAAATATGACAGGGTCTTACTGTGGCTTATAACATCTCCTAACCTGTAGAGGATGTAAGCTTGTGGCATCAGCCATGGGTTATTTCTCCAAGGGGAGAGCCAATAGCCAATTAGATTTGGGATATACAGGCACATGGCTGCCTCTGCTGCACAGTATTTCCAGGGCGAGTTGATTTTGGTCGTTAGCTGGTTGCTTGACTTGCTGGAGTCTTGCGTTGATAAGAGGAGACCAGTATTGCTTTATTGGTTTAGTGGTTGCTTTGGTAACTGACTCATCTGGTCATTCAGATGGCCAACTGTACACTTGCACATGTGGGGGTCTCAATACATTCCTCCCGTGTTAACGTCAGGCTCTTCGGTCCATAGCAGGGTCTTATTCGCCTCTCCTCCTGCCAGGTATCCCAAACTCGAAGGGGCAAGGAGCCCTTAACCTTTTGGGTCGCTTGGAATCCCCTGGCCATTCATCCCCCTGAGTAGGACATCCATGTGCGATGTAGAGCTCCTGTATTATATATATTTTGCCTGAGTGCATAGCCTAAGGACTTTTAGTATTATATTTGGTTGAAACAAGAACAAATTAAAATCGCGTCTTAACCTATACTAATGACATGTGAATTATAGAACAGGTAATTTTACAACAGGGGAAATGTCTACACACCTTTTGTACTGAACAAGAATGGTCATAATCCTATTTACACGAGATATCTCATTAACTACTTTTTAAAAGATGTTAGGAAGTTTGGCTAGGATTGTCTTATTCAAGCTAGGGAATCCAACTTTCTGACTCTCGAGCCCAAAAGTCCCTCAATTCGTTCTTTATTTAACAGAGATTCGTATGGACGGGGAGGAGGCCTTGGGGATCGAGGCCTCAGCCAGAGCCCTACGTGTGAATTTCACTGATGCTTTCAGGCTACTTGGGGTGCACCACCTTTTAATTCCCGAGCACTTGGGAGAATGAGGCAAGTGGATTTCTGTGTGAGTTCAAGGCCAGGCCTGACCTACATAGGCAAGCTGACTAAGGCCATCTTGGAAGCTTGGGACTAAAGAGGAGAACCCTGATTCAAAAACGAAAACAAATCAAAACAAACACACAAAAATAAAACCAATGAAACCTGGATCAATCCAATCGCATTAAGAACTTATGAGAAACCGGAAGAACGATTCAGTCCTCAAAAAAAAAAAAAAAAAAAAGAATTCTGTGGTGTTAAAAGTGCACTGAAGCACTTGTTGGACAAGTGTGGGGACCAGAATTCAGGTCCCCAGCACTCACATAGATGTTGTAGGCACTGTGTTCAGTTTATAATCCCATCATGGCAGAAGTGGAAGCAGGGGACTCTTAAAGCCAGCTGGCTAGCTAAATTAGCTGAATCTGACAGGTCAGGGTAGGAGACCCTGCCACAATATAGAAAGTGAAGTGCTATCCAGGAATATGTTCAACATTAATCTCTGGCCTCTATGTATACACACAAGTGAATGCATGCAGGTGAACACACAAACATACAAACACACCACATATCCACACATAATCCCCCCCCCATTCCCCTTCTACAAATATGCTGGGTTTGGGGGTCCCAGTCAAATGAAGGGAATTTGAACATTTGGGAATAGGTTCTGTAAAACTGACTTTTTAGGAAATTCCTTGATAAATTCTTCTGTGCCAAAATTCAAGAGCCCTTTATTCTTGATATTCAGTGCATTATGCACCATGTGCTTCCTGATAATCACAGAATAATTGTTGTCACAATAAATAGACCTCCAGTGTGAAGGACAGTTACTGAACTGAAGGTCACTTTCAGTTAACATTGGCTGAGTGGATATTTGAAATAATTTCTGATTTATAAGACACCCCTGAATGAAAGAACCCATCTCTGCAGTCAGCCAGCTAGCTGCCTATTCAGACATCTTTCCAGTTGTTGGAGTTTGGCACAACGTGGAGGAACTGGAAGGGAGTCAGTAATGTGAATGACAATTAACAAAGGGAGAGGAAGAAGAGGAGCATAAGACGGGAAGGGGCGGAGAAAAGAGCAGGAAGCTAGAGGTTTGCCAGAGCTCTGTGTGCCACTGCCTGAGCAGCTGATGATGACTGTGGAATTAAGAGAATGTGTGAGGATAAATTTGTACCTGGCACTGAGTGAGGGTTTTGGAGAAAGGGATGTTGGCTTGTAGGGCTATCAAGGTCAAAACATGAGACAGCTAGAAAGTCCTACCCAAGGTGTACTCAGTAGAGAAATAGACAAAACCCTAAGTAGGTTGCCTGCCGTGATAGGTTCTGTAACTAACCTTGTCTCTCCGTCAGTGCTTAGCTGACCATCCTCACCCTCCTCCTCACCCAGAAACCCATGGTACCATGTGAAAATCCAGAGTCGAGTAAGGGCTACAGGAGAGAAGGACAGAACAGTGCTGATAAGGTGAAGGGAAGTCCTGGCATGTTGGTGCTTCCTTAACTTATTCCCCCCATAATGACCTGGAGAGAGAATAAAATGAAGACCTATCATAAAAGGTTTAGAACAGAGTTACAGAGATGTTGCTTTGGATTAGATAGTTGAAAGCCAAGTTTATTTTTCTCCCTACTGTGCTTCTCTTACCCCATTTTAATAACAATCTATGATTTTCCTGATAAATTTAGAAATAAAAAATAAAGCTTTAAATAACTCCTGCTTTCACCTCAATGTGCAATTTGGGAAGTTTCTCTAGTCTGCTTGCTATGCCAATCCTTTATGGCTGTTGACAGTCTCTGTGTGTGTGTGTGTGTGTGTGTGTGTGTGTGTGTGTAGTGTATGCACTCATGTGGATAGGTGCACGTGTGAGTGTGGGTGCACATGTGTACTTACGCATGTGGATGACACAGGTCCACACTTATGTCCTCCTCGATTACTTTCCTCCTGACATTTTTGAGACAGGAACTCTTACTAAAACTGAGCTCATCATTTGGGCTAGGCTAGTTGACCAGCAAGCTCCAGAAATCCACCCATTCTCACTTCCCTAGTGCAGGAGTTAAAGATGCATCCCACACACTCTGAGTTTTACATAGGTGCTGGAGATCTGGCCACACACCCTGAAGAAAACTGACTCAGATCCATCATCTGCCAGCAGCAGCTCCTGGGACAAGCTGAGCTCTGCCCTATCCATACTGGAATATGACAGCCCTAAATTCAAAATCTGGACCACACTCCATACTCCTAAGGCTCAGAGAACATTCTAGAAAGGGAGACAGAATAGGCTGTAGTATGCAGAGTTCAGGGAGGACTTCTGTCCATCGATGTCTTCTAGACATCATGGTCCACCACCTTCTCAAACTCCCAGCAGCTGTGGTCGCTGACATAAGATCACACCAAGTACCATTTAAATAAGAAAAGCAAAGAGATCTTAATGTCACCACCCTAGGTTAACATTTACTAAAATCCTGCCTCTAACGGAAACTCTGTAGCAAAGCACGTTTTTTTTTTAAAGAATGTTTTATAACTTTTTATTTTATGTATATGAGTGTATTGCCTTCATGTGTGTGTAAGTGCACCCGTGTGTTACACTTGCCTCAGAGGTTAGAAGACTGTATCAGATCCCCTGGAACTAGAGTTATGGATGGTTGTTAGCCACAGTATGGGTGGTGGGCATTGAACCCAAGTCCTCTGCAAGAGCAGTCAGTGCTGTTAACCAGCCATCTCTCCAGCCCCTAAAGCACATTTTTATACTTTGGACTTATGTAGTTCATGTGTTCTTAGGCTGCTGATTTTTTCTATTGATCTAATGTGTGACAACTTGAAATAAGGGAGACTTCATCCAAACTACCTTGAAAAAATGGGAGCTGATAGTCAGGGACTGTGTAGGACTCGCTTGAGTCCAACTGGAATCTGACTTTGCCCTCCCTAAGCCTCATCTCCTTTTCTCATTTTCTAGATGACCTTCTATGAGTCTGGAGATCTGGGCACTAATATGTATACACTGATATCTTGAAAACTTCATTCAAAAGAGGAAAAAATCTCTCCCTATGTAGCTCATGAGATAACTGCCTTGTAGTCACATGGCCTGTTTGCTATGGTCAAGGACTGTGTTGCCTTGTGTTTTGGCATAGGCTGCATGTTCTCTCACCTGAAGGGGATGGGAGGATGCTGTGACTGACAGCTCCTTCTGGGAATGAAAGAGCACTACCCAATCAGAGTCTAAAGAGATTTCTGGATGAAGGCCCTGATCATGATAAAAAAATCCGTGCTATATTCATACTGCACAGTGTCTTTGCCCTGTCTTATCGCAGATTGTCCTGAGATTCCATAACTAACTTTGTGCCTCTATGCCTGTGTTTTGCCTGGATCCTTATAACACCCTTGTTCGTTTCTTTAGTTTGGCCCAGAGTGTTCCCTACTCGACATTCTTGATGTCTAATCAAACTTCACCCTGGCTCTGTTGCCCTGCTGCCTTGTCCTAAAGATATTTAGTTCTGGTAAGAAAAGGAAATTTATAGCTATTCTCAAAAGCCCCGAGGTAGGGAACAACTCAACTGCTATTTTAAAATCAAGAGACCAGTGGACACTAAGTCCTTGAAACCCACTCTGTTATTGATTCATCTCTTGTCCCTGGTCCCAAGGAGCAAGCTGTGGTCTATAGTAAGCTACACTACCTTATGAACAGGCTGATGATCTGGAATAACCCCAATCCCAATGGAAGAGCAAACCTTCCTGATGTTTACTGAGTGTCTGGTTGGTGATTGACTGTCATCTTCCACTATGCCTTCCTGAAATCAATAACAGACCTAATGAAGTGAAAATGGAATCAATATTTAATTCCCACAGGTAAGACAAACCGACATGGTGTATGCTCAGCTGCCAGCTCACCCACTTCCACAGGGTAACAAGAGGTGCGCCATCTCCCCTTGCAGTGTCTCCCTCAGTGAAGTCTGTGCTCCTACTGTGTGCCTGGTATGATGCCGCATGGTTTTACCACATCCACCATGATTTATTAAGTATTAGATATGAAAGGAAAAGGGCTAAGTTGAAGTCTCACGGCTGTGTTTCAAGGGCTGTTATTGCCTGTCCTACAGAATCTGAGGGACAGAAAATTGGAGACCATTATCCTGTTAGAATTTTGTAGAACCCAGATTTGACCCCATCTGGATAATTTTACATCTTGTATTTCTTACAGAACAACATGCTCTCTTTTTCTACCTTTCTACCCTGTATATCCCAAGGATTCAACTTGAGTCACAGACTTGGTGGCAAGCACCTTTATTGTTACTGAGCTATCTCAACATCCCTCACCCTGGATTTTTAACCAGTGATCTTTACCAACTCCCCCTCACAGGTGGGGAAACTGAGGCATAGGAAAGCTGTCTTAATGCCACCTATAGGCAGAAAATGGAGTTTAGGGTGTTATTTCACCTTTGGAAGTACTTTCCATGCCAAGCTAGATTTTACTGCTCCCGTCTGTCCCAATTACTGAGGAGCTGCAGTGAACAATGTATGGTACCCCACCCCATGAGGAATAGATAATCGAAGCCATAGTCCTTGTCTTGCCGAGTTTATTGGATTTTTTGTTGGTTATATAATAGAAACAAGGAACAGTAGTCAGGTGGTGAATCCAGCCACAATGCGTCACACCGACTTGAGCTATAAGGGGTTTCATCTTAGGATGAGAAGACACCAGGCAGGGTGGTGTGAGAGCTGGTGTGGACTGAGCCTCTCTCTCAATGCCATTAGATGCAAAGACAGAGTCTTTCCCGTCCTTTTCTCCTCAGCCCTTGTGATGCTGCTCTCTGCCACACTCTCAGAGATCGTGTGGGATTACCTGATAAACCCTGAAGTGTTCACATCGTAAAGGACTTCTTCTCCTTCATGTCTATTTTGTACAGCGTTTTTTATGTTTGTTTTGTGTATGGAGGGCCGTGCATGTGCGATAGGGTACTATAAGTGAGAGAGGCTAATTCGTCAAACTCAGCTCTCTCCTTCCACCATGTGGGTGCCAAGGATCAAGCTCAGCTTCGCAGGCGGCAAGCACCTTTACACACTGAACCATCTCACTGGCTGGCCCTACGTGTCTGTTCTTTCCATTGAGAAAAATCTTTCCTAGATTCATGCTGCAGATGGACAAGTGTAGTTGGTCAAAATTCCTTAATATCAATCCTATAAGTAACCACCACCCAGGAAAGTGGACACTCATAACTGACTCAGCAGACCCTAGACAGAGCTGAGGCTCCCAAGGGAGGGGTGGATATCCGGTGAACAGTGGATTTGTGAGGTAGAATGTTGCTGAAGTGCAAAGAATATCAGAAAGCTACCCAAGACTGTTGCTGTAGGAATAAATCAGAATGTCATTCTAGAAACTGGCTGTTGTAGCCTTTACTGACTAGAGACCAGAGGCATCAGATGAAGGCCAAGGGATCAGGTCTTCAGAGACAAAAGTATCTGCATGTGCTGTTCTCCTAGGTAAGTCCACAGAAGTCCAGAGGCAGATCTGCTCCACTGGACCATGAAATCTTGAGCAAATCTCCATATGCTCTCATTTCCTTGCCTGCATAGGAGGGTTCAGGCCTTGGAAATCTGGACTCTTCCCTCTCTGGGCTCAGAGAATCCTTCAATAAATACCCTTCTTGCCATCCAAGAGTATACTAAATATCTACTGGGAATTTTTTTCTCAGTGAAGACACTGCATAAAGTTATATAAGCATCAAGGTCCAAGGAGGATTTACATCTAGCCTGTGTTTTATTTGCCAAGACTTGTGTTGTTTTCCATGTGTTATGACCATGTATTTGTGTCTACTCCAAGAACATCATCACCCCAGAAGGATATAACCAGCTGTATGTATGTGAATGTGTATGACTGTGATACTGATCCAGCCACAGTTCCAGGAGCCTGCCTTGACACAGAGCGGGGTTACCTTTAAAAGTCCACAGTTGGCGTCAGCACTTCCTGGACTCCATGCAGCCCAAGCACCTACCCCAGCAGTGGTCTGTGGACCACAACCATCAGAAGCTGCTCCGCAAGTACGGGGATGACCTTCCCATCAAGCTGTCATGATCACTGCTTCTTGTAGGTCGGGACAGGTGGGGAGCTGGAGCCCAGATCAAAGTTACCTCCTGTTTTAATGTCATTAATGGTCAGAACCCAGGTGACACTGCTCAGAATGCTAACTAACTCCTGCCAATCCCCAGTGCTTCTGATGGAGCAAAGCTGTTGTTTTAAGAGGAGTTTATGGTTTTGAATTTTAACTGAGCAGTCAGTATTCTTTTCTCCTCTCTTTTTGTGAGCAAGAGAAGCTTTGGCTTTTATTTTTACTCTCCCTCTCCGCTTTTCCTAAGAGGAAAAATGAAGACTTCTCCCTGATGAGGCATTGTCAGGTACTCAGAAGATGTTTGTAATATGCTTCTTCCCCCTCCACTGCACTGCTTTATCTCTCCTGAGGACTGGCCAGGGTTTCAGTCTCACCAGCTTGGGTCAGGGAGAACATTCTTTCAGAGGTTGAGAAAGTGACCAAGGAGTCAGATTCATAAATCCAGTTCAACCTCATGATTTTAATTTCTCTTGCTCTCCCATAATTCATCTGGTTGGGGTCCACCCCAATGGGTTACTTGGGTTTATTTTACATACTTGAAAATGTCCCCCTTTATGCACTCAGGACCAAAGCAGCAGCTTCCTGCCATGGGCTTCCCCCCAGCACTGGGGAGGTCCTGTTCTCCAGCGAAGTTCTAGCTGGGTGGGATGGACAAGCACACACACCTTTCCCAGGAGAGCTTTGATACATTCTCAGCTTTTCCTCAGGCCTGTTGTCTGTTTATTAAGCATGTCTCTTGACCAGAACTATATAACTTTTAGTTTTATCTGCTTCTGAGGATTATTTTTTCTCAGAATCAGTATCTGCTTCCTTCAGTGTTTCTGTTTCATTAGATTTGCAATATTGACCTCTCCTTAAGCACTGAATTCACTCCCAGAGCCATTTGGCCAGGTCACAGTGTGAGGATTTCATCCTCCCTGGAGCCTGGGACACTGAGATTAACCCATTAAAGGTTTAAAAGGGTAATGTTTCATCTTTCAAAATGTTAAACTACTACTTTGAGTATGAGATCAGTTTATTAGCAATTAGTATTTTTTATAAACTATTAGGAAAACTTTCTTATTTTACAAGATCTTAACCTTGAAATAAATTTTATGGCTAGAATCCAACAAGAGTTCTATTTTGGAATTGTTCTCAAGTTGGTTATAATTGATCTGATATTGATAAATAAAGCTACTTCAAGGCAAAAAAAAAAAAAGTCCACAGTGTCCTGTGGATTGAAGGAGCCCTGTTCCTCAAGATGGCTGGGATGAGGGGCTGCTGCTTCTGTTCTGGGCTTCTGGGGGGTGGAGAAAGTTCAAAAATTGGAGGCACAGATTTCTAAGTCACAACTATAGCCCAGTCCTATTACTGAAAGAGTACTGTGGCTCAGAATGTATGTCTAAGAATCAGAATACTACTTACATAGTGAGTACCAGGATAGCAGGAGCTACAGAGATACCCTGTCTCAAAAAGAAAAAAAAAAAAGATTCAAAGTATTAGGACTTGTTTCTCAAAGCCTGCTTCTGTGTAAGTTTCTCTCTGTGTGTGTGTGTGTGTGTGTGTGTGTGTGTGTATCATGCTGTGTGTATCTATGTGTGCAGGTGCATTTGTACACACATGCAGGGTGAGGTCATGGGTACATCTACATGTCATTCATTGGGAGCCTTTGTTTTTGTTGTTTTGTGAAATTGTCTCTCACTGAGACCTGAGGCTCATCAGTAAGACCGAACCTAGTGCCTGGCAAGCCCCAGGAATCCATCTGCCTTTGTCTCCCCAGTGCTGGGATCAGAGGCACATGCCACCATGCCTGGTGTTTACATGGATGCTAGAGATGGAACTCCGGTCCTCACGTTTGTTCAGCAAGTATTTTAGAACCTAAGCTGTCTCCTTGGTAAGCTAAACTAAGTCTGCTTCCTTTTAGGTCTCTGGGATTAAAGACATGTGCCACCATGCCTGGCAAGCTTTGACTTTTATATTAGGTCTCTGGCTTGAAGAAAACCACTTACCACTCAGGAAGTCATAGGTTACTCACTAGAGTCATGTTGGCCCTGTGACCACAGCCATGTGAGCCAGTGACCTTGGAGATAGATTCTTCTGGCTCACTCAAACCTTCAGTTCCTCTATGCAGTGCCCTAAGAGATTTGAACAGAGAGCTGTATTAGGACTAGGAAAAGGGCTCAGTCAATGAAGAGGTCCTGAGTTTTGTCCCCAGAACTCATGTTACAAGAGAAAGTTGGGTATGGTGGCATGCACTTTTAATCCCAGCAGCAGGGAGACCGAAACAGGTCAACTTCTGGGGCTCACTAACTGGCTAGCCTGGCCTACTTTGTGAGTTTCAGGCAAGTGAGAGACCCTGCCTCAAAAGAAGAAGGTGGACGGGACCTGAAGGACTATGGCTAAGCTTGTCCTCTGGCTGCCACACATGATGTGCACATGTGTGCACACACCTAAACATTCACATATGTAAGAAGCTTTCTTTTTATGCCAAACAGGGGCCACATGGCCCTGCTAAAGGGGATGGGGACAAAGGGCCCACTTTTCGGACACTGTGGGGAGCTGACCCCTCAGTGCAGAGGCCAGCTGGCTACTTCCCATAGCCCGGCCTGGATGATACTTTCAACCCAGGCCCTTAGCCTGTACCCACGAGACACATGTTCTACTCTTGGCCGTGGTTTCTCACCTGCCCAGAGCCTGGACAGGAATTTCAGGCTTATGGCTGATTACCTCCCTTCAGCCAATACCCACTCACAACACCAGCTACCCAGATTGGTGATCTGCAAAGGAATGTCTTTCCAGCCCACTGGCCACCCAAACAAAATGAAGGCCTACCTTAGCCTGTATGTGCACAATAATTAATAAAAGATAACAACCAGGAATTCTGTGATGATGTTACTATGAAATTCAAATTTATTCCTTGCTACAGCCTGCTTTTATAAAATAAATGACATCAGTTCCCAGAGCCAATCATAAGTCCCCCAACTCTGTGCTACTGCACACCTTGCCCCACCCAGCATCATGCACTTAGGCCATGCTACTTGCTCCTCCTTGGGGCGGGGCCAGACCCTCTGCTACGGGTGAAATGTGCTAGATGGAAAGCCAGCCTTCAATTTGAGCTGGATTTCCTACACACATACATCTACATACACTCATTTTTTTAAAGAACTGTATTAGTTAGCTTTCTTTTTGCTGTAAGAAATAGATTATTCAGCACCTAAGGAGCAGAGCTTGTTTGGGGCTCATGGCTGGGGAGGTTCTAGTCCAGGATGGACTGCTCTGCTGCTCTGGTTGGACACCACAGCCCGGTGGTAGGCAGCATATGATGGAGCAAGCTGACCTCACAGCGGCGGGGCAAAAGAGAGAGAGGGTCTGGCTGGGGTCCCATTACCCTGAGCAAGCCCATGCATACCTAGGACTAGAAGGCCTCCCAGGAGCACCATGCTGGAGATTTTGTCTTTGACAGGACCATTGGAGGGACCTTCAAACCCAAACTATAGCATTGTCTAAGTTTCTCCATGACTTTGACCCTCAGGAATTGTGTGATGATCAGTACAAAATTTTTGAAATTGATAAGGGGAATCATCCATGCTATTGATAAGGGGAATCATCCATGCTATTGATAAGGGGAATCATCCATGCTATTGATAAGGGGAATCACACATGCTATTGATAAGGGGAATCATACATGCTATTGATAAGGGGAATCATACATGCTATTGATAAGGGGAATCATACATGCTATTGATAAGGGGAATCATACATGTTATTGACCTTTCAACATGCTAACACTGTGTCTTGCATGGGCCATGATGCTCTTGCTGTGGCTAGAGAAGGCCAACAGGCAGAGGAGGTGTGGGTACAGGAGCTGTAGGGAGGGAGTGCAGAACACAGGCTGGAGTCATCCATGAAAACCTGGTGGATGGTGAGGTGAGATGTATGGTAATCATCTGGAACCCTGGGCTGGGCTCTTCTCTTGTCTTTTTGTCTATTAGTCTATTTCTCCACCTCTTGGCTTGTGTGTGTGTGTGTGTGTGTGTGTGTGTGTGTGTGTGACACAGGATTATAGTTGTTTACGGATTGAGTAAATTAGGAAAGCATATATAGTCATGACTAAAACTAGAGCTTTTCACTCAGTTCTTAGCACAGGCCAATCCTGAAGGGATGCATAATGAGACAGTGATTCTAGTCATGAAAGTCAGCTGTTTGAAGGACCAAAGTATTTTATTATGTAGCTTGATGCAAACAGTAAGGCCTATTACAGAAGTTTCAAGAAACCTCCCAGAATATAAAACAAATGTCAATGTAAGCTCCAAGAACCCCAGGCTCGATGAGGAGCCTAGAGGTTCTTATTCTCCATACTGTGTTTACAAACATGGCTAAGGTTCATATCCATCTCATAGTAGGTTCCTATAAACCCTGGGCCTGGGGGAGATATTCCAGAAAGGTGGATGCATGCATTCTTCTTCACTAGCACTGATGCTGCTGAGGAAGGTGGCCCAGGAACTAGTCCATTCGTTGTAAAGATTTTACCTAGATGTGCAGACACATGTGTTTGGCAGATTCTTAGAGATCTAAGAAAGATGAAAGCTATGAAGTAGGTCAGAAGGGTTCTAATGTGGATAGAGTTCAGCTGAGCGCACGGTGTTATATTCAAGAGCAGTCTTGGCTCATCTTTCCCCAGGGCTGTAGCTGCTAGTAGGCTGCCAGTGCTCTCACAGATGGCCCAATACCAGTGTGCAGGTAGCACTAATGGACTCAATGGATTACAAGAAACAAAGCAGCAGTCTGGTATGGCGGTACACCTCTGTGGTCTACATGTTTAGTTCAAGGCCAGCTAGAGCTACATAATAAGACCCCTGTCCCCAAAATCAAAATTCAATAAAAAGTCAGTCTTGGTAGTGAGGAGACAGAATTAATTCCAGACCTCCACTCTGGACAAAGGTTAAGCATTCACCTTTCCCAGGCAAAAGTCCACCAGATGCATCCGGGGCATTGAGAAACAGGCCGGGTGGTATTCACTTTCCCCCAGGCTGAAGTCCACCAGATACATCCAAGGATTAGGAAACAGGCCCAGTCTGAACGGATAAAGAAAAATTCCCCTAGACCAGGCCTGATGTACCCAAACCTCTGCTTGGGGTTTTTCCTTTAAAAGATAACCCCCTCCCCCACCAGCTGTGACTGCTTCTCCCAGCCTGCTGCCAGGAGGGTGGCAGTCCAAGCTGGAGCTTGAATTAAAGAACTCTTTGTATTTACATCGGAGCCGTGTCCTGGTTGTCTTTCGGGTTTCCCAGTGTACTGGGCATAACAGTAGTGTATACCTTTAATCCTTGCACACAGGAGGCAGAGTCAGACAGATTGCTGTGAAATCAAGACTCAACACCAGGTCCTCTGCAAGAGCAGACAGCGCTCTTACTCACTGAGTCATCTCTCCAGTCCAAAATAATTTTTTTTAAGAAAAAATGCTTTCCTTTTACAAGTCTGACAAATATCAAGGTGTAGTTTAACCAGCATTCATACTTGGTAAAGTCTGTAGACATGTCGAGTCTTTTTAAACTGTTGGTGAAATAGTTTTGTAATCAGTAAATATTACATCATGCCTGCCTGTTGTCAGATTTGGGGTTAGTGTATGTAGCAATTCACGGCTCCACAGTAACCAGAAATTATGAGCCATGGAGAGTACACAGGCGAGCACATCTCCCTGGATTTTTAATAATTCACAAAGCATGCTATATGGGTTGTTTCTGGAACATTCTGTATCATGCATCTTCTTGGGTTTTATTCTTTTAGTGACAAAATCAAATGAATAAATATCACATAAACTTGGTTACTAAGCAGGTGATGAGACCGGGGTCTTGGTGGAAAGGATGCAGTTTTACTAGTGGTGGCAAATAATACAAGAAAACTCCTATTTTGAGTATATTGTGCATTTCCCATAATGAGAACACTGCAGCCTCTACCCCCAAACTAACTGCCCCTTGGCTGAATGATGCAGAATTTGGTTCCTCTTCACGGACCTCTAAGATTAACTTTCAGGTGGATGATTCTTACAGATGAGATCTGGATTCTAAACACCCAGTGGCCACAGACCTTGTCTGCCTAAGTAAGCTACTGGACCAAGATCAGCAGAGAACTATGGACACAATAGCTGGACAAATCCCCCAACTCTCGGCCAAACCCCCAGCTTCCCATGTACTGTCCGGTCTCTGGCAGGGTTGCTATAAGTTCTGAATAGATCTGCATAGAATAGAGAGGCAGTATGTATAACTCTGTGAAGACAGACAATTATTCCTTCCACCTTGATATCCAGAAGTTCTTCTCCATGTCTTTCTGAAACTCTCCCTGCTTCAATTTAAATCCATCTTTCATCAATCACAGGCACCCTACTAAGGGCAGACTTCAGGAATGCAGAAGGAGGGGTTAAAAGCTTTAGACACTAGGGTTCTTTTAGTTTTAAAAAGCTCATTAGAATTGTAAATGGCATTGGCACTGAATTGACTTTCAAAGGTGGCTTGTCTTCCTGAGACATTAAAATATCTTGTGTATCTCTTTGACACATTAAAGAACTTCTTCTGTGTTCTTCTCTTGCTTTTATCAGCAAAGCAAGGGTAAGTAGCAATTCAGAAAGCACTTTCCTGTCTATTATCATATTTGTTATTCTTAATAACCTGGCAGAATAGGTTTTCTTATTAGAGTCCCATTTTAAAGTAGAAGAAATATCTATAATCAAAAAGACAAATTTAGAGGTGTTGACAAGAATGTGGAGAAACTGGAACCTGCCTACAGGGAAGGTGAGGGGCCACCAAAAGATGCTACGTTGGAGCAGACTTTAGGGTCAGCCAATGTCTCAGTAAGTAAAGGTGCTTGCTGCCAAGACTGAAGACCTGAGTTCAATATACTAAGGACTCGCATAATGAAAGGACAGAAATGACCCCCACAAATCATCCTCTGACCTTCAAATGCATGCTGTGGCACATATATCCCCCCACACACACCAGCACACACACACACACACACACACACACACACACACGCACACACACACACACACAGATTAGTAAATAAATGTGATATTTTTTATCACTAGAACACAGTTTAGCTGTTTCAAAAAGGGTTAGAAATGGGATAACCTGAAGACTCAGCATCTCTTTCCCTGTGAATCTACCAAAGAGAGTGGAAATCATTTTGTCTACACAAAACTTGTCTATGAATGTGCAGAGTACTGTTATTCATATTTTCATAAAATAGAAATAACCCAAATATCTATTAGCTATGAGTGGGTAAATAACAAACTGTGGTATGTCCGTGCAGTGAAATATTATTTGAGAAGAACAAAGAGATGAAGTAAGATGCAAGCTAGACCAGTCATGCAAACATGACTCAGATGAATGTAGTTATATCCAAGAATGTGGATTCTATAACTGCCTTCCTAGTGTTTAGAATGAGCAACTCTATAGAGATGAGGTACAGAGGTGGTTGCTATGGGTGAGGTGAAAGAAGACTTGGGGGGTGAATGCTACTAGGAATGAAGTTACCTTTGAGAGGATGGAATGTTCTAGAATTAATGGAGAAGCTGCATAACTTTTTGAGTGTATGGAATTATATACTTTGAAATGGTAAAGTATGAAAGTGAATGATGAAAAAAGAGGAAATAGAATCACCAAGAAATGATTTGACCTATCCAGCAAGTCATGTCTGTCATTGGAGGAATAGATCACCACAAACTGGAAGCATGTTTCAACATCAGAACATTATACAGAAGGAACAGGAAAACAGTAACTATAGGGAAAAGATATGGGCAAACCCTGGAAGCAATATATGAGAAAGATCAGGTTGAATTACATAGAGAATTTTCAAGATTTTTTTTAACTCTACATGGTAGGCAGCTTAGAATAAAGATCCTTCAAGGCTCATTGACTGATTAGAACTTTATGATTGTGCAGTATTCGAATACTTCAGATCCAGAGTCATATATCTAGACTACCACTAGTCTCCCCAATAGCCCTTCATTGCCCACCTCTGTTTCTGACCTAATGTCTTGTGATGATCAAAGAAAATCTTTAGGGCTGTATTAGCACACTTCTTGCTTTCGTCCTCCCTGAGTGTACTCACACAGCATAAGACTTACAGTAGAGATTATCTTGCTTAGTTCTAGCCTACCTACCTGCTGTTTCTACCAGAGCATTTGAAAACTGCCTGATATATGGCTCTCTCTTTCTCTCTATATGTAAAAACTTCAAGAAATCAGGTATTTGGAGTAATCTGAATCCATGCCCGCAGGCCACCGTCACTCATATGGCACATCGAGAATAAACAATTTCTTCTTTTTGAGGTGAGAGCTGTTTGTATAAACACACACACACACACACACACACACACACAATGTTTAAATCTGTACATCTATAATAGAGCCAAGAACTTATTATTACGATGATATGGGGTCAGGGAAACACGAGCTTCTGATACTATTGTGGTTCTCAAACTGAGTGGCAACACTAGAGGGCAACATTTATCATGAACTCGGTAGAATTACTTCATATGTACTTATTCTTATGCATGCAAATATCATATAATATCATGTCGAAGCATATAATACTGGCTCTTTTTCTCATTCAAGTACCAGCAATGGAATATTTTTCAATTTTTTAAAAGGTGAGATGAATGAGGCTTTGGATCCAAATTACTGACTGTGTATTCAACTCAGGTAGGAATTTCTGAAGTCTCACTTTATACCAGGAATTTCTTAGGTTCTGTGGAACAGAAGATAAGTAATCATAATGGTTACCTCTGTAAAAGTGGCCAGTTACTACCAGAGGCTTCTTGAGCTTAGGCTGCGTTTACCTTCCCAGCAGCTCACCGATTCATATTTTACAGAGAGAAAAAAAAAAATAAACAATCTGAGATTGAGCTTCCTTTTTCTGAGACACTGTCTCAAGTATCCCAGGCTTGAACTTTATATGCAGCTGAGGATGCCTTTGAACTTCTGCTGCTTCCATTTCTGCTTCCCAAGCACTGGGATTACAGGTTGGCACTGCCAAATATGGTTTATGTGGTGCTGGGGATGGAACCTAGGGCTTCAGAAAGGCACTCTGCCAACTGAGTCACATCCCCAGCTCCTGAGGTTTAAGTTATAGAACTTAGCTAAGGCCACTAGGGTGGCTTCTGATAGTTCTTGTGGATTTCCTCAGGTAGAGAAACCGAATTTCCTACCAAAACTCTCCCCGGTTGGTTTTCCCTCTCCACCTCACAGTGGCAACTTGTCACCACATTAACACCATTTGTCCCCATGTCACCTGCCTGAGTTGCTGGCTTCCCTGTGCTCAATCAATGAAATCTTGGCTTCTTATTGATATCTCTAAAACTGTGTTACTTTTCTGTGGTACTGCCAGAAAGAAAGCATTGCACATTAGATGCCTTAATAGACTCAAAATGTTTTCCCTTATGGTGCTGGAGGGGGCACGTCCCAAACCACATAGATGACAGAGTCTTACTCCCTTGAAACTCTGGGAGAGTCCTTCCTTACCCTGACCTCGTTTATGGTTGTGGTCAGCCATCCATGGCATGCCTTGGCCAGGAGTTCTACCACCCCAGCCCTGGCTGCCATTATCACACAGCTTTCCCATGTGGGTCTCTTTTCTTATAAGGATACTTGTCATATTGGAACCAAAGCTATACTAATCAAGTATGCCGTCATTGTAACTTGATTATTTCTGTACTGTTTCTAAATGAAGTCACATTCTAAAATTCTGAGAGTTAAGACATCAGCCTGTCTTCTGTGGGAACACAATACAAGGCCTTCCCTAGCTGTCTGTCACCTGCTGCTGATGGCCCCTACACTATTGTACCGAATGCTCAGTCAGTACAGCATTTGGTGAGATGTGACCCCCTGGTACTGTCCACAGTGCTCCCTGTGGAAGAGCTTCCCTTGCTATCTACATGATTCTTCCAGCAAGATATACACCTTTTCCTCTCCCTGCTCAGCTATCTCTCTTCCACTCTGTCATTCTTTTTCTCTTTATTCTCTGCTTTTTTTTTCTTCATAAGAGTTTGAAGAAGTATAAGCAAATCATTAGCCACAGCCACATCATTTTGTCAAGCTCCTTTTTTGCCCCCACCATGGCCAAGTTATTGTTTTAACCTAATTTTCCCAATAATTACCTTTATTGGGTGGGGGCAAAAAAGGAGCTTTCTTGTGTATTTCATACAATGCATCTTAATCAAACCTATCTTCACCCCCAAAGCCCCTCCACAAGATTTCATGTATTCTGCATATATGTTAAGGCCTATGGCATCGAGTTTGTGTCCCCAGATGTCCTTTGCTGTGAGTTCATCTGCTGCAGCCTGGTCAGCATATACAGCAGTAATCTCTTGAAGAAGATCAACTTTCCCTCATCCGGCAGTGGTCAGCTGCTCCTGGTTCCTAAGCTAAGGTCGGGCTTCTTACCCATTTCTCCAGTACTGTGTTGTTTTTCCGTCTGGTTATGGTTTGCATGGGTCTTGTGCATACTCTCACCATTGCTGTAAATTCATCTGAGCAAGTTTCCAGGAACTTGGAAAACTCTGTTTCCTTGTGGTCATACAATACTTCTGGCTCCTACAATCTTTCCACCCCCTCTTCGGTGATGGTCTCTGAACCCTGGGTGGGCGAGGTTTAATATAGGAATCTTATCCAGGGGTGTGTGCTCTGCAGTCTCTTGCCTATACATCGGGACCAGCTGAGGCTTTCTGTGCTACTTTCCCTCTGCTGCATGAGGAAGCTTCTCTGCTGAGAACTGAGAGCTGCATTAGCATTCTCCCTGCCCCCTCATCCACTAGGTTCCCTGAGCCTTATGTGTAGAGGTTCCACCATAGACATCATTTAGGGCTGGGCATCTCACACACTTATCTGTTTGACCAGTTGTGGAACTTTGTAACGGTCTCCATCTGTTGCTAAGGAAGCTCTTTTTTGATGAATGGTAACCGGCATGTTTTTCTGTAGGTATAAGGATCTATATTTAGCATACAGTAAGAAATTATATCTCTCTAAGGATGTGGCAAATGTAGTTTATTCTGGAATCTATGACCTCCCCAGCCATCTGTCAACTTCCTCATTTCAACTATTCCAAAAACTACAAGAATTTGTTTTCCAGAACTCAAGTAACATTTTTTTCTGAATCCTTGCCCCTCCCCCACTTCATTGCAGATTCAGAGACTGCCTTCGCTACAAGCACATGTCTGTCAGTCACGTGGCCTAGAACCCGACCCCCCAACCTTTAAAACCTGTAAAATGGACCTCCGCTCTGCCACATGAGCCTTAACTTTGCTCAGAGACCCCACCATGTTGCCCTCTGTCTGACAATGGCAGTAATAACTCCTCAATTTATTTATTTATATTTTATTTGTATAAGTGTTTTATTTACATTTATGTACATTCACCCATGAAGCAATGCCTAAGGAGGTCAGAAGAGGAGGTTGGATCCCATGAAAGTGGAATTACACAGGTGGTTGCTAGCCGCCACGTGGTGCTGGGAACTGAACCCAGATCCTCTTCAGGAGTCACCAGTGCTCTTAACCACTGAGCCATCTTTCCAGCCCTACCTTCCAATTTTTTAACCAAAAGGACAATCTGTCTCAGTGTCCCCTTTGAGCCCCAAACCTGAAACCGTTCCTAAATAGTGAAGAAAAGTAATGTATAAGTATTTATTACCTTACCTCCTCTGCATTCTTCCTCTTTCTCCATATCTCAGTATATACATTCTGTGAAGGACCAAAGTCCCTGACTCTTGGCTTCAAAATTGCAGCACAGTGACTGCCACATAACAGGTACCCTATGTGTTTGTTAGAATGGATATGTAAATGAACAGATGTATGAATCACAAGGATGCATGATGGGCCTTCCTTGACAAACATGTCTCTGTCAGAGAATCAGCTTTACATAATGGCTCAGAGCATAGGGATTAATGCAGAATTTACCCTCTAATCCCAGCACTATGTGACTTTGGCAGAGACACTTGACTCCAAGGTTCCGTTGTGCTTTGTATCAAACAGGGTTGAGCATAGTGCCTACCTGACTGAGTCCAAAAGGAGGAGATGGAATAGCAGGGAGGGGCATGGATTGTGACAGGCACAGCAATGGAGAGATAATCTAGAAGTCAGAGTCAGAAGCCGAAGGCATAAATGAGAGTGGTTCAGGCAGTCCCCACAGGACCCATCCTGTCTCCTCCACATCCAGAGGTCTGCAGTGTTCTGAGGCCCCTTTGTGTGTGTGCTTTCAGGTTTCTGCCACACTCCTTTAATTGCTTTGTCAGCAAACATGCCTGCCACCAATATGCAGGCCTGTGACCCTGTCCACCATGACAGCAGCTTAGATCCTTGAAGAAAGAACACGGCAGTCCAAGAACTAGGAAAGATGACCACTTCTGATTTTGTAATGGAAAAATCTAGCAAGTGTCTGTGAAGGCAGCATTCTGCAGAGTTTAGCAGGAAAGGAGAATTCTACCAGGTACCTTTAGAAAACAATAAATCGACTTAAAATCCTGTAGCCATTGTGAGCTCTTGCCTCAAGGGACAGGAGACAAATGCTGGTCTGGGGATGCACTTGAGTTAGCTTTAAATGAGAGGCATGGATTCATCCCCAGGCTTATCCTGACCCAGTAAAGGCTGAGTCTAAGTGTACTGCTTGAGTTAAAAAAAAGCTAGATTTCCTTTGAAAGCCAAGTATATAAATTACACAGTTTTATCAAGAAATCTACACAGCAGATCTGAATGGATTTACAGCCAGAAGGGAGCTAGATCATTGCTTTGTGTCCACAGGGGACTGGTGTGAAATAGAACTGCAGTTCTACTGAGTGTGGAAACAGACAGCGTGTCTGTCCTGGGGCTGCACACATGGGCCCCGGGCTCAGTGGGATCTGCTCTCTTAAAGGTGCAGAGATCATGGAGAGCCACCCAGCTGACCAACTCCTCTGTCTGTCTCTTCTAACGGTTCCCCAGCCTGCCTATGATTTTAATACCATAGATCTTTTTATATAGATATTTTTTTACACCATGGTTCTTTTCAGAACATAAAACTTGTTAAGAGCTAAGTCCTCCTTCACCCCCACCAGCCTAGAACTACTTGTTGTCCCCTTGGTCATTACTCCCAGCACACAGGAGAGAGAGGCAGGCAGATTTACATAGCCTGGTCTATGTAACCAGCTGAGGCTATTACCAGGAAACACTGTCTTAAAAAAACAAAACAAAACAAAACAAATGAGAAAGAACTGCATAGCCATGTTTAATGGATGGGCAGGCGTGTTCATCAAGGGGACGGATGAGATGCATATGAAAAGGACGCTTGCTGCACTGCAGGAGAGTCCACATGTCTATCTCCAAGTCTGTCTAAAATTGCAAGTACCAAATAATTCCATCAAAATCATTTCATCTAAACCACTTCAGGGATCTATTTTCATTGCTGCATCTGTACCCTACCGTTGGTACACTGAGGGTGCGTACCTCCTGTTCTGTTCCCGCCTTTGATGTCCACATCTATTTAATGATAGAATTCAAGAGAGGAAGACATGCTTTGTAGACCTGCACTTGTCCCTCATTGGTCTGCCCACAAGAAAAGGAGGCGTGAAGACTGTGCTCATAAGCACTTTCTTTGTCTCCTTTTATTTATTTTTATTTTATGTGTATGAGTGTTTTGCCTATATGTATGTCAGTGCACCACAGGTGTGCCTTGACCACAGACCAGAAGATGGAGTCTGATCCCGTAGAACTGGAGATTTTTGGATAGTTGTTAGTTGCCATGTGGGTGCTGGGAACCAAACCTAGGTTCCCTGCAAGAGCAGCCACTGATCTCAACCCCTGAGCTATCTCTCCAGACTCTCTTTCTGTGTTTTGAACTAGTATCTTTTGCAATCTGTAGGCAGAGGAGGAAGCGGCCTTGAGTATTCCAGCAGAGGCTTATTCAACTCATCTTTGTACCAGAAATTCTCCTGGATGATAATGCTCTAACTTGCCTCAGGAAGCTCTCCCCAATCACAGTGGACCAGAATAGAGGTGTTTTCTGCTGAACAATTCAGGTCTTCAAATGAGGACTTCTTGGGAGTCCGTAAACAAAAGAGCCTACCGTGGGAAGGAAAGCAGCAGCTCAAGGCTGCAGTGTTGTAGGGGAAACAGAAGGAACCCCAGGCTTTTCTCTGATCTTCCCTGTATGCACAGATGTAAGTGTTTCTCAAGGGTTTTTGAAACCCTGACCTTGAGTTAGTCATATTTTCCACCGAATGGATACAGAGGAGCATAAGGTTATTTCTCTTCTTATTACAGACATGCTGAGTTTCTGTATTCTAATTTTCCTACAAGGACTATGTATCCTTTATACAATAAGAGCATTTGTTTTGCCTCCTGATTTAATAAATTGTGGTTCTGCTTTAATGAGCAAAACCAAATAATTTGTAATTGGCCCATTAATTATTTGTATGTAAATGCCTATGTTAGAGTAACTTAATAAGCCATTGAGAAACAGTCTCCTTTGCCATGTGAGTTCACTCAATTTGGTAAACAGCCTTTTCTCAGGAGGGGAAAGGGAAGGGAATTTGTGTTATTTTAAAGCAAGGAGGCCCTCTCTGAGAAAATACATTTGACCATAAACTGGTTCTTTCAGAACACATCAGGTCTAAGTCAGCAAAGGAAGGGACAATGAAATTTCACTTAACAGAAAGTGGAAAGGAAGGCAACTGTCTAGTACTAGACTCCTGGGGAAGCCCCTTTGAAGTGCCAGGGACTCAGCAAAACCACTTCTACAGGGTGAATTCTGTAGTCAAGATCTTGCTGGCTAAATTCTTCTGCACTTGAGAATCACCTCAGCCATGTCTCAAAGTCCCAGTGTCCAAGTCAAGTACTTGGTCCGTGAAATCAGAAAAGCTACCGCACCTGGCATTCATATATCTTCTTTTTAAATTGATTTTTATTTGTTGTTTGATAATTTCACACATACGTATAATGTATTTGAGCAAATCTACCTCCCATTTCCTCCAACCAAATCCTTCTGTACGCCACACGATTTTCCCTCCCAACTTCATATGTCCTTTATTAGACCTCCTGAGTCCCACTTACTGCTACTAGTATACGCCTGGGTAGAGGGCCATCTACTGAGCATGGAGAGCTTCTCAAGTCCCCAGGTGATCAGCCAACCATGTAAGAGGCTGGGCAGAGATGAAACCCTGGCCTGGGAAACTTGCCTTCTTACCTGTTTCATTCCCCTTCAGTCTAATTAATCAAATAATTTAAGAATGGATTCAAATGGAAGCTGGAGGTGCAGTTTATTAGAGTAATACTGCCAGTGAGGAAACTCAGTAGGTAAAGAGATTTGTTGCCAAGACTGAGTTTGGTTGCCTGAACACATATGGTAGAAGGAGAAGCAACTGAGCACAAACTCATACAAGTTGTTCTCTGACCTCCTGGATTGCCTAGACACACACACACACACACACACACACACACACACACACACCACGTACATAAATAAGTAAAATATAATTTTAAAATAGTAAATTATAAATAGAAATATAGTAGGATATGAAATATTTGTGACTGACTAGACCTGAACCATTGTGGTTCCACATTATTTGGGAGCTAGAATTACCTGTTGTTGTTG
>VZQC01014667.1:1072382-1237728 GCA_009823505.1 Rhizomys pruinosus
AGAGAGAGAGAGAGAGAGAGAGAGAGAGAGAGAGAGAGAGAGAGAGAGAGGAGAGAATGGAAGACAGAGAGAGGAGAGAAGAGACAAAACTATAGGCCCTCAGAGCATACCTGTAGTGATGTCTTTCCTTGAGCCAGGCTCTGTCTCCTAAAGATTCCATAACATCCCCAAACAGTGCTGGAACTGGGGATCTTCATGTTCAGACACATGGTGCTCTGGGGACATCCCTCATTCTGAATACCACAGTGATGGCAATGAAAATGAAACTGATGATGGGAGGACAAAGGTGACTGCCCTAATGATAAGTAATGGACCATTTTGATGCTCAGAAAGGTACTAATCTGACCATGGTCTACACTGATTTCATCATCATTTCATATTCTTAATAAAAGAGTTTGAGGATTCACTTTTTGAATGGATCATAATGCCTAAATGTTATTGACATAGCCCAGGCATTAAAATATTATCATTTTCAATCTCTGGATTAAGTAACTAATTACAAGGTTTTAATAGTTAATTCCTACCTGCCAAGTCTTATGAATATTGTGGTGCTACCTCTAAGGCTGGGTAATTTTTGAACTGTTGACGTGGTAACTGTTTTGTAAAAGCAATCCGTAAGGTTGCTGTCAATCAAAGCAGTTCTCAGGAATCATGCTCAAATATGGCCATCATTACTAGGAAGACTCACTATTAAAAGCATGCCCAGCAAAGGGGTTGATTTTCTTGAGAGAAGATGTCAACTCACTCTAATAGAATTACTTGTGGTGCTGATTCTGTGTAATCAAATATAACAAAATAATTGAGCTTTGAATAAATGGCTTATTATAGAAATGTGCAGGTTGGCAAGGAAGATTGGAGAGTGCCTTTCAGAAATGCACATATATTAACAGTTACTTTTTTCATTAAAATGGGCAATTACCAAGGGCCTGCTGCTAAGGACTTTAGTAGGACGTATGGCCCTTGCACAGCTGCTTGGCTTCTTCCTCAAGATTGAAGCAGGTGTTTTCAAATGTGAACATTCTCGGGCTTGAAGGGAAGGAAAGCTTTGCTTCTTATTTATTGTTTCTCAGGTCTGGGAAAGAACACAAACCAAGCTGTACTCTCTGCATTTATTTATAAATACATCATCTGCTATAGCTGCTTCTGGGGCTACCATCTCTGGAAGCCTCCTTCAACATATAAGTTTCTGGAGTTTGGATCTCCAGCACCCATGTAAAAGCTGGGCATGGTGGCACTGGTAACCCCAGCACTAGGAGCAGAAGACAGGTGGATGTCCAGGAATTGCTGGTCAGACTGCCTAGCAGAACTGTTGAGCTAGGCTCAGTAAAGTATCATGTCTCAAAAAAGAGGAGGGAGGGAGAGAGAAAGACTCATATCATCTACATCTAACTTCCATGTATGCATATATGGACAAATGCACATTCAAACACATGTGCACATCCACACTCTATAATAACACACACAGATACACACATGATTTTATATACACATTTGATATATATACATATATACATATATATAATTCGCTGTTTCTCATTTCCAAGTATGTGCATGCATATTATATTAAAAACATTGCAAACATACTGATACTCAGGCCTCAGCATTAATTTCCTGACCAAATCAATCAGAAGCCCCTAGAGGGACCTGGACATGGATGTACTTTAGAATCTTCCAATATGTCCGTCCTACATAATGTGAGCAGAGATAACTGCCTACACCATCAGTTGTTCTGCAGTGTTCTTCCTCCATGATGACGAATGGACATGAAAGAGTCCATTGTTAAATGTGGTCTGCAAAAGTATCTAGATTGCAAGAGTGGCCACAGCAGCATCTCACACCCAAGGAGACACACAGTAGAAAGTTATTGATTTGCTGGTCTGGAGGGCTTGTGTTCAAGATGCTGATGCCTTCTTGGGTGAAGGTTATGTTGAGAGTTCTCTTGTGGACTTGTAAATAACCTGATCCTTCTTGGGTCCTCACGTGGCCTTTCCTCTGTGCTTCTGCTTCCTCTCATCTTAAACCATCAGTCTTGTTGAATGAAGGCCCTTCTGTGTGGCTTTATTTAACCTCACATAGATGGTGTGTGTGTGTGTGTGTGTGTGTGTGTGTGTGAGTGTGTGTGTGTGTTGTAGATGCATTCATGTTTGTGCAGGTGCACTCACTCATGCATGTGACTACAGAAGTCAATGTCTGGTGTCCTCTTGAATTCCTTTCCACCTTTTCTTTTCTTGGTCTTTTCGAGACACGGTCTCCCTGTAGCCCCAGCTGTCCTGGAACTTGCTTTGTAGACCAGGTTGGCCTTGAACTCACAAAGATCCGCCTGCCTCTGCCTCCTGAGTGCCCGGCTCTTTCCACCTTTTCATAAGAAATGTGCCAGCACACCTAACTTCCACATTATTTTAGAGACCACATCCCCCACTGAACCTGGAGCTCACTGTCCAGACTGACTGGCCAATAAATAAGTCCTTGGAATCATCTTGTCTCTGGATCCCAGCACTAGGGTTACAGACAAATAAATGGCACCACACCTGACTGTTACTGGGGGTGCTGGGGAGCTGAAGCCAGGTCCTTGTACTTGTACAGCAAACACTTCCCCTAGACCTGTCCCCCAATCCCTAACCTCATATAGTTTCTAAACAGTCTCTCTCCAAATTCAGTCTCCAAATTAAAGATGAGATATTCAACTACAACCTTTAGAGGTACCTAATTCATTCTTTTACTTTAAGGTGTGAGCCTTGATTCCAGAGTTATAATTCACTGCAAGGTACAGTCAAGGTGGGGTGTGGTACGAGTGCTACAACCCCCAAGGTCCTTCCTCACTCTCTTGCCTCCAGGATACACTTGATCTTAAGATAATTAATTGAGTCTGTAGATAATGTATGTGTGTATATACACAAAAGAAATTTGGACTGAGCAGCCTTTCTTTCTTCTTTCTGTCAGATGCTCTAACATACCCTTCCCTGTTCCATAAAGAAGAAACGATGGCAGGTGTATAAAGACCATGCTGTTCATGATGACAACCTCACTGCCAGCCTTCTTCCTCTCTGCTCTCATGTGAAATGTTGCTGCCCTCACAAAGCTCTGGGCAAGCTCTCACTCTCTGGCTTTTGAGTCCCCAGCATTTTGCAATTCAAATTTGGTTTTGTGATCAGCACTATCACCAGTGCAGGGTCTTAAAGGATGGCCAACTGAATACAAATCTGCATATTCATACATTTCACAGGGGAGTCCTTGGCAGCCTGTTATCTGAGAAGCACTCTCCTAAACATATCGAGCCTTGCCTGCTGGCCTCAGGGCCTTTGCATGGACCCTACCTCTTCCAATGCTTATGTCAGCAGCTGTCATACCACAGCTTACAAATCACACTGCCTCTCCTGTCTTCTGTGGAAAGGCAATGTCTTAGAGTTATTCTATGATTTTGTCATTTCTTTCCTGCTTAACAGTTGTTGCAATCCTTGTTTTATTAACATAGTAATACCCACTTTTCTGCAATTTTGCTTCCATAGCTTCAGTTATCTGAAGCCAATCCCACTCACAAAATATTAATATTGGGAGGTGGAAGAGGAAGGGTAAGAACTTCTAGTTATTGCTGCAGTTATTTGACACCATCCTGGACTGTATATCTGTCTTTAAATTAAGCAAACATAAAAACCTGCCATTTACCTTGAATCTAAAGAGACAGAAATATTTCTATAACTATTATTGCAGTATGTTGTTATAATTTCTGTACTTTATTATTAGTTATTTTAATCTCTTAATGTGCTTAATGTATAAATAAAACTTTATCATAGGTAGACACACACACACACACACACACACACACACACACACACACACACTGCCGTAGTTTCTTTTCCTGCTATGATAGAATACCCTGACAAAAACAACTTGGCGGGAGAACGTTTTCTTTTAGGTCACATCAGGTAATAGCCCATCATCGTGGAAAGTTGTAGCCACAGGATGTGAGACAGCTGGTCACATTGCATCCATAGCCAAGAAGCAAAGAGAAGCAAATGAACGCATACATGCTTATGATCAGCTCACTTCCTCATCCTTCTACAGCTGGGAGCCTCTGCATATGGAAAGATGCCAAGCCCAATGGGAAGTCTTACCCACCTCCACTAACACAATCAAGATAATCTCTCACAGACACACCTACAAAACAACTTGATGTAGTCAATGCCTTACTGAGACAATTACTGCTAACTTTTACATACATTAATGTATGGGGGAATTTTAAAACAGTATATGTACGATTGATGCTATCTACCGTAGTAGGCATTCTTTGAGGGTGGGGTTGGGACCTTTGTATTGCTGATGCTTGTCTAACTCATCTGTGTGTCTGGAGCTTAGATGCATGTCTGACTTCTTCAGCAGATAACTAGACTGAATATTACCTGTCCCATACCCTGACCGAAAATGATTATTGAATGGATGATAAATTTATTGCTCTACACGATCTGTTGCTTGCTTGTATCAAGCAATATCCTGTCCTTCCTTCCTTCCTTCCATCCTTCCTTCCTTCCTTCCTTCCTTCCTTCCTTCCTTCCTTCCTTCCATGTTCTAGAAAAGGAAGCTAAGGAGCAGTTGGGCCATAATTTTATTTAACATATAGAATTCCATATATGTAAATATTTGCTTTATTTTTAATAATGTATAGATGTGTATGGGTATGTACCTTTGGAGTCCAGAAGAGGGTATTGTATGCCCTGGAACTGGAGTTACAGGAGGTTGTGATATATCCACTGCGAGTGCTGGGAACTGAACTTAGCTCCTCTGGAAGAGTAGTACCTGCTCTGCCATCTCTGTAGTCCCTATAATTATATATTAAGTGACATTAAGCTTAACAAGACATGCATCCACATTTTCACTAAGATAACAAGATCCTATTAGGAAATTGGTGTTTCTCAGATCTGTCTTTTCATTGTTTCATCTAGTACATGAAATATGGAAGTGTTTCTTGAATGGCCTTTCAATTATGAGTCAGGAGTAATTCAAGGTAATGTTAGAAGGATGATGTAAAGATCACTCAAGTTGCTTCAAAATTCTGGCAGAAGGGCCTGCCAGGACATACCAGTCCCCATTTCTCTGTGCGAAGATTCCTTATGAAAAAGTAATTTTTCAAGAGATGAATATTCTTTCATTCTTTCATTCTCCAGCAGTCTTGGAATGAAAATCTTAGTCTCAGACTTCTTGTCTCACTTTATATAAAGTTGAGAAAACTTCTGAATGTAAGCATAACTGGCTTAAAGGCTACTTTTCCATAAGCCCAAGGACAGACACATTTGTGAAATAGTGGATTCCATTTCTAAAATATTCTGAATTTTTATATACGCATGTAGAAATGGACACCAACATTCCCCATTCATACATCCCAAAAGCTTTCTGCAAAACTCCATAAGGCACAGAAGAAGATTTAGGCACAATCTGCAGCTACGTGCTTAGGATTGGTGGGAAAAGCCCCCAAAGGCCTTTAACCAGAGAATGTCATTTCCACATCTCTGGGATTAGCAACTGGGTCTGAAGCCTTAGCATTTAAGCTGTTCTTTGAAGTAATCAGTTAGGGACCTCTTTTTCTAATTCATCATTGAATTGCACATGCTTCAAAAATAATATTTTGGCGGCCTTCGAGGTCCCTTTAGTAGCAAAAGGCACTTTTCACTCTCCCAATGAACTCACCATCCCGATGAACTGAGTTTAATCTTTGGAGACCATGTGGCTAAAGGAGAGGACATAATTCCAAAAGTTGTCCCCTGACCACCATATCCATAAAAAGACCCATGCACAACACTCCTCTAAGTAAATAAATGCAAAAACAAACATAAAAACAACAAGCACGTGCTAACATGTCTGACTCAATAAAAGTACTTTTTTGTCTGTGTTCGATTTGTAGGGAGGACTAATCATTTTCCTAGAAGACACTCTCCACGGTAGCTCAGGAGGGATCACTAGGAGGACTCATTTAACTAAGACTTACTAATCTGATGAGGGATGCGAGGCAGTCACAAAACTGTGTGAACACAGGTGTCAAAGCACAAGTGAAATAAGCTGAGATGATCAACTGTATGAGGCTCCTTAGCATGAAATGAAACAGAAGAAATAAATCCCTGACCTTGATTGTTCATTGTGGTTTTCACACTCTCGCATCCAACAGTTCTATTTCTCATAACTCCATTTTACTGGTGAGGAAATTAGCTTCATAGTTTATTGAGCTGCCAAAGCAGGATGCAGCTAGTACTAAGACCTGGCATGCTAGTTCATGTCCTGAAACTTCAGCTCTGACTCCATAGATTACCATGACCCAGGAGGCGAGAACTGAAAAGGGATGGGGCATGCAGTCCCAGTCTTGGGTCAGAGATGGCCAACTGCTGGAGTGTGTTACTGGAAGGACGATGCTACTGCAGGATGTTGTCGAGACAGTCTGTATGACAGGCAGGCAAACAATGGTTTGTTCTGTCCCCAAATAAATTAGAAAGTGCTTGATTAAATAAAGAAGACATAACCTTCCCTTAATAGCAAACTACCTCAAGGTTTTTAGTAAACTAATATGCACCATGATTTTCCTGATATGTCTGTATTGGATAGAGTAGCTTGTGTGTGTGTGTGTGTGTGTGTGTGTGTGTGTATGTGTGTGTGTGTATTCAGGTGTCCAAATATATGTGTACATGTGCATATGAAGGGTACAGATTTACTCTTCACCTTACTTTTATAAGACAGCATCTCTCACTGAGTCTTCAGTTCACCAGTTCTGCTGAGCTGGCTAGGCAGCATGCTCCAGGAATCACCTTCATTCCACCTCTCCAGTGCTTAGGGTTACAGATGTGTTGTGATAACACCCAGCTTTCTGATGTGAGCACTAGGGGTTGAACACAGGTCCTTAGGCTTATGTGACAAGGACTGTATCTCCTCATCTCCTCAGAATCCTGGGGATGGTTCTCTTTGCTCAAGACTAGTATTTCCCACAGTGACATAAGATAACCCTCCCTACTGACAATCTATATAAGAGGCTGATTATCCTCCAGTTCAAAAGAAGGAAGCCAGATATACAGAGGTACGGGAACCTGGAAAGGGGAATAAGACAAACAGAAAAAAAAGCCCTTCTTGTCTCAGAAGGGACACTGATCAGCATTCTTCTCTGGATATCTGGTGGAGAGGGAGTCTCACCCCAGGTGAGTGGGTGCATAGCAATTTACACCTTGTCTTCAGTGTGAAAACGTAAAACAAATGCTCTGGCTTGTTAGAAAAGAAGATTTAGTATTAGGTATATGAGGAC
Organism: Rhizomys pruinosus; assembly: GCA_009823505.1. Lineage (NCBI taxonomy): Eukaryota > Metazoa > Chordata > Mammalia > Rodentia > Spalacidae > Rhizomys > Rhizomys pruinosus. The sequence continues at coordinate 1,079,656 of VZQC01014667.1, forward strand.
TTACTTCCATTGTTCTTGCTTGCCTACTTTGTCATATTTAAAGCAGGTCAAATTCAGAAGTCTCAACATAAAGGAAGAATGTTCAGGGCATAAAGGAAGGTATTTTTTTACCTAAGGATTTATGCTTTTTTGTACTAATCCTGAAAGTTCTCTCCTGTGATAGAATCTGCCCTGGGTTTCATATCACATTTTAGGCTGTGTAGAGGATTAGAAAGAGATAGATAGCACTGCTCGTTCTTAAGGTAAAAGTACAAGAAGAAAGAGAGTATTTAATAGCACAGATATGCTAAGCGATTTCAAACAGGAAAGGGGCCATTTCTGGCTTCTGGGCACCAGAGAAAGTTCCAGACTTTTAGGCTACCCTTGGCTAGAAGAAGCCTGGGTGTATGGGATGGCATAAAGGGCCAGCTGTTAGATTTGGGAGGATTTGAATACTGTGTACACATGAAATGCAAGGCCCATGGTGTCTCAGGTGGACGGTTCAAATCTCATGCAAGCCTTTAATCTGGAGAAAAGAATCCACACTTATCTTTGAAGAAGGCTCTCTATCAACTTCAGCTGTTGTCCTTGGGCACCGGATGGACACCACACACCAAATGCAGGCTAGCCCTCACTGGTTTGCGTTCTGGTGGACGGATGTGGACAAAGAAACAAATGCCCAGGTATTTGATTTTAGATGCTATTTCTGTAAAGATCCCTAGCAAAAAGTGGAGAAACCAAAGGGAAGACCTGAAAGTAGAGACCAAAGTTAAGACTAGGCAATACTGGTGACTTTCCTAGACCATGTCACAGAGGGTGAAGAGGAAAAGCATTTATGAAAGAAGACAGGAACTGGTCTCGTTTCTTTTCTGTTCCTATGATAAAATACCATGAATAAGGTGAGTTAAAGAAGAGTTTATTGGATGCATTGTTCTATAGGGTTAATACTCTATCATGCCTTCTGCGTGCATCTGCAGAATGGATGTTCCTGGAGAGGACTTCTGTATTCAGTCTCACTCATTCATGGCTCAGGGACCATTGTGAAAGTGGGGGCAAAAAGACTGTAAGAGCCAAGGTTGGTGTATGAATGTACGGACATGAGCTGTCAGACTCCTGGGAACTCACTCATATTAACTTGCAACAATGGCGATAGCTTATACAAGACCCATGCAAACTCAGTCAAGTAAAAACCAGCACAAAACTGAGAAAATAGTCAGGAACTATTGGCAGCTGATCAGTGCTGGGTGAGGGAGAGTTGCTGGATGAGCTGAGCAGGCTCCAGTGGATGAACTCACACTGAGACACTGGGTACATCTGGGGACTATAGGCCTTAGCATATAAGGCAGAGCCCACTGAAATTCTATGTGGGGGCTATGGAGCGATGCAAAGGGGAGGTCTAAATATGAGTGAAATATATTGTATGAAATGCATGAAAACTCAATAAAACATACATAATAAAGGGTACGTCATGTTAGGGTGGCATGGTAGCAAGCAGCTATGGAGGCAGGAGCCAGAAGCCGAGTGCTCACATCTTCCAGCACGCACAGGAAGCAGAGAAACGACAAACTGGAAGTGTGGAAGGCTCTGAACTCTAAAAGCCTGTTCTCAACGTTGTGCATCCTCCAGAAAGTCCACAACTCCCATACCTTCCCTGGCCCTCCCCACACAGCATCACCGACTGACCAAGTGTCCAAATACTTGAGCCTCTTAGGCCACTCCCCATTCAAACCACCTGTGAAACCAGTGTTTGAATGGTTAGTTTCTGAGGGTTAGAAGGTATAAAGGGAAGTTGAAGATGACATTCATTGTTCTTAATGAATTTAAATGATAGAACATGTTCCCTGTAGGTCAGATAATGTGTTCTATATATTTATTTTCTCAGTAAGCCTAGGAGGTAATTGTTGCAATCTCCATTTCATAGTTTAAAAATGTGAGGTTTTAAAAGAGAGCATCAATAACTTGCCTGAGGCTGGCTGCTGTGCTAGGATTTCAACAGCTAGGATTTCAACAAGTCTTTCTCATTGCAATTCCCATGCTCTTAATTCCCTGGGTATATCAAGTTAGGTTGAAAGGCAGGTGGAAAAAATCTAGAGAAAAAGATGAAAGATGATATGTGTTTAGTTAGATATATAAAATCTGAACTATTTAACTGGAAAAATCAGAGTTAAAGAAAGAGAAGTGGAACTGGGTGTTGTGGTGCACACCTTTAATCCCAGCACTCGGGAGGCAGAGGCAGGTGAACCTCTGTGGGATCCAGGCCAGCCTGGTCTACATAGTGGGTTCCAGGCCAGCTGATGCTACAGAGAGACCCTGTCTCATAAAGACCAAAGAAGAAGGAGGTGGAGAAAGAGGAGGAGGAGGAGAAAGAGAACAGGTCTAAGAAAATCCATCACAAAGTTAATTACATGGAATACTATTCTATAAATCAATAGCCATTTAAGCAAATACTTAGTCTCAAAAGCCATTCTTGGACATGCCATCTTCCTTAGTCTTCATAACAATTAATCTCAGAACATCCAAATTCTGTGCTATCTACTTGCCTTTTGCTCAGACAGTTGGGGTGAAGGGACCAGTGATTGAACCCAGGAAGTTTGTGAACTCCCAGATCTTGTTCTTTCTATTTTGAGCTGTAGCTAAGTCTGCCAGTGGAGAAAGAGCATTCATGGAGCAGTCAGGGGCTACTGAAATGGATGTGTCCTTGGCTGCGGCCTGCACATGGCTCGCTTCCTCCTCCTCCACACTGCGCTAATTGTGTTCATTTCTTCTCTACCTAGCAATTGAATGCTCCACATTTAATTCCCTTTCTTTCCTCAAGAAAATGTCAAGGGCGTTTCAACCACAAATGTTCAGTCGATAGATAGATATGCATTAAATGCAAAGAAAACAGATGGGCTTCAGGAAAGAGATTGTAGGTCCTTTTCTAGCTTATAAAAATTTGATTTCAGTTTATTTTTTAACTGGTATATGAAAACGGGAAAAAATGCCTGTATCAATGGAGTCATATGGTATTTTGATAAACAAATATATCTTGTAAAGCTTAAATCAAGTTACACGTATCTAGCTCCTCCAACATCTTTCTTTTCATTATGGCAGAAAAAAAATATAAAATATAAAAGAGATTTAGAGAGTGTAAATACCTTGCTATGGTAGGATTTGAGCACATACCCTTCTGATTACAACACTCAGTAACTGGTCTAGATATATCAAGTCAGGCTGGAAGGTACCTGAGAAAGTCTAAAGGAAGATAAAGAAGAGACGTAATACACTTTAGGTGTATAGTATGAACTGCTCGGACATTTAGTGTTGGTGATATTTGGTTAAAAGACAATATTTTCTCCTAGATGTTAGGATATAACAGTCTTTATGCATTGACACTGTGTTGCCACACAGGAGCTCACCAGAACATCCTATATCCATTGATCAACAGCTCCGCATCTCTCTCCTCTCCCAGTCCCTTCAGCCGCTGCTAACCACTACTCTGTTCCCAGCTTCTGAATTTTACTGGAGAAAACACACTAGAGAGAAGCTTCATCAGGAACGAAAATGAGATAAGAGGAGAAAGAGAGGGAGACAGCCACCTTGAGAGGGATGGCCCTTGAGTGGACATCCCCTGAGCAATCCCACTATGAGAATATCAGACTTCTATACACATTTGTGGGTGGTGGGAAGTTTTATACCATGTGATTTAGTTCAATATAGCTTATACAACAAAGAGCGTGAAGAAGCCAGATTAGGACCATAAATTAGAGGCTGCTGTTTGGCAGTGCATAGAGAACTTTTTAATTCTTTGTCCCAAGAAGAAAGCTGCAGGAGGAAGAGGAGGTGACGTGATCTCTTCAGGCTCTGGAATCTGGTCTCCTAAGAGTGACCACTCTGAGGGCTAGAGATGGCTCCACATCTAAGAGCACTTGCTAGCCAAGCATGGTGGCTCATGCCTTTAACCCCAGCACTCGGGGGGGGAGGGGGCAGAGGCACACGGATCTCTGTGAGTTCAAGCCCAGCCTAGTCTACATAGTGAGTTCCAGGACAACTGGAGCTACAGGGAAACTTTGTCTCTAAAAGACCAGAACAAAAAAAAAAAAAGAGCACTTGTTGTTGCAGATGACCTGCATTTGATTCCCAGCACCCAGATGGCAGCTAACAACTGTATATAACTCCAGTTCCATGGGACTCTACACCCCTTCTGGCCTCTGCAGGCACTGTACACACACGATGCACTTACATGAATGCAAGCAAAATACTCAGACACATAAAATAATAAACTATTTTCTAAAAATGACTGATCACTCTCTTAAAAGTGTAGGACTGTGTCTAACACTATAGTTTTTGATTAAATGAATAAGTGACCATAATAAAACAATCTGGGGGCTGGAGGGATGGCCTAGCGGTTAAGAGCGCCGACCGCTCTTGCAGAGGACCCGGGTTCAATCCCCAGCACCCACATGGCGGCCAAGAGCCGTCTGAAACTCCAATTCCAGGAGAACTGCATTGCATGTCACGGGTGCACAGACTTGCATGCAGACAGTACATTCATACACATACGGAAATAAAAAAAAAAAATAAAAAAAAAAATAAAACAATCTGACAAATAGTTGGGAATTCTAATATGAGGTTGCTAAAAGAAAGAAAATTGTCAATAGAGGACTCTAGCTTCTAGCTCATGGAGGGTGATATGTAGTCAGGTTTTGCATTATATTTTTATTTGATCCAAGGCCGCTCAAGGTTTTTCTGTCCGTATTCAGTTAGTAAATAGTGGAGACTTTTGAGGCTGTGTATTCCAACTACACAGTCTCACTACTGTTCTCATAACAACCTGAACAGAATGGAGTCCAAAATGACAACTCCAAAGAAATTAGACTGTTTTCTTCTCACCCACTTGTGCCCCTTTCCCAAAGCCCAGGGAACAAACTGCAGAAGAGGAGGCGTTAGGTAGATTGTAAGGGCTGCAGAGAGATAGGGGTGAATCGTGAGACTACAGGAATATAGTCTGGACTCCTAACTGATCAACATGCCTGTGCATACAAGCTTCTCCAACTGGACTATGGGAACCTTGGGTTGTTCAAAATTTGGACATAGATACTTGCAAAATGCACCAATTACCTAATTGTATGACATACTGAGTAACATCAATGTTATCTGCAAACAACTGTGTCATTATATTGTAGAATCCCTTATAAAAAAAAAAGTACCCCTAGATAATGCCAAAATAAATGAAAATGGGTACAACAGTAAAACCTTATGTCAATACAGGTGGGAGGCAAGGTTTTACCTGCATGTCTCATTGTTAAACAACTCCTACCATAGATTATGAACTCAATCTTGAACAAATTGAATTTGCAGTGTTTTGAAGCAGCCATGCAAGGTACATTTAATTATACCTTCTTCTTAAATTCAGGCTACTAAAAATATTTTCCAAAAATTAAAAAATAGCTTCAAAACTACTTAATAATTTTAATGAAGCTCAGTATCTATCTGTGGTGAGTAAGCATCATTTGGGGAGCTAGGTCCTTAGAAAAGAGGTGATATGGGGCTGGAGAGATAGCCTAGTGGTTAAGAGCGCTGACTGCTCTTGCAGAAGACCCGGGTTCGATCCCCAGCACCCGCATGGTGGCTGAGAACCGTCTGTAACTCCAATTCCAGGAGAACTCCAATTCCAGGGGAATCCGACGCCCTCTTCTGACCTTCGCGGCATTGCACGACATGGGTGCACAAACCTCCATGCAGACAGTACATTCATATAAATAAATAAATAAATAAATAAATAAATAAATAAATAAATAAAATAAAAATTCTAAGAAAAGAGGTGATAGAGATGAGTAGTTACCAGCATGGACATTATATATGAAGACATGGCTTATGGATTGACAGCATTGATTCAGAAAGAGTTTGCTCCTGGGAGAACATCCACAGGGTTTGGCCATATGAATTTATGCTATTTTTTTTAAAAATGGCATTTGAAGCTGGTAAAGTTGTTAAAATCCCTGCCGTGCAAGCATAAGGACACAACTGTAACCCCAGCACTGGGGTGGCAGGGAGGAAAAGACAAATGGTACCCTGGAATTCACTGGCCAGCCAGCCTAGCTTGAATCAATGAGCTTCAGTATCAGTAAGAGACCCTGGAGATTAGTAGAGGAAGATACCTGCTGTTAACCTCTAGGTTCCACAAACATGCACACACAGATGCACAGGCTCCCACACATGTATACACATGCACCACATGAACATGAACATATCCCACACACACATATACACAAAGATGTATCTTTTTAGTACATTTCCTGTTGCCAATAACAGTTTCACAGACTGGGCAAGTTATAAAGAAAAGAGATTAAATCTAGCTCTTGGTTCTCATCCTTGGTTGAGGGGTCACCTGTCCCGACAGTAACCTTTTTATTGGTAGCATCCTGTAGCACCACATGGGGAGACACAGGAAGCTCCATAGAAAGCTATATAAACCAGCCTTTATAGTGACCCCATTCTAGATATAACCCATTAATGCTTTAACTCTAATTGCGTAAATGGATTAATTTATGCATGATGGCAGAATCCAAGACATTTCTTTTTAAAAAAATATTTTATTATTTTTATTTTGTGTGTATGAGTGTGTTGCCTCTATATGCCTGAGGAAGTCAAAAGAGAGCACTAGATTCCAATGAAACTGGAGTTAGATGGTTGTGAGCTGCCATGTGGTTGCTGGAAGTTGAAATTCAATCTGCCGCAAGAGCAGCCAGCATTCTTAACCACTGAACCAACTCTCTAGCTCCAGGCATTTCTTCAAAAATCCCGCCTCCTTCCATATCTTCATATCTTATCATGAGGATTAAATTTCAACACAAGTTTGGAAGTTTATCTTCAAAACTGCATCAGGGCAGACAAAAGTCTGGAAATTACACAAGAAATGGAAGGAAGGAAGAAAGGAAAGAAGGGAGGCAGGGCGCGGGGTGGAGGGGGGAGAGAAGCATGGCAGGGGGAGGATGCACTAATTGTTGGATCATTCTGAAACCCAATAAAGTTGGGCTTAAAAGGCCAACTTACAGTATAGAAAAGTTTTTTGCTATTGTTGTGTTGTTTTGTTTTGCTTTGTTTTGTTTTGTTTTTATGAAAGACAGACCTAGATTGACTTTGGGGATAGATAAGATAATATGGAAACTTTGAATTATGTGATTTAAAGATCACACCCCCCCCCTTCCATTTGTTCATAGAAAAAGCCAGCATCAAAACAGCCACTGCAAGGGCTGGAGCGATGGCTCTGTGGTTCAGAGCACCAGCTGCTCTTGCAGAGGACCCAGGTTCGATTCCCAGTGCCCACATAGTGGCTAACAGCTGTCCCTAATTCCAGTTGCAGGGGAATCTGATGCCTTCTTCTGACTCTGTGGGCATTGGTGGACACAGGTGCACTTACACACATGCAAGCAATATACTCATACACATAAAATAATAATAAAACAAAATATTTTTAATAAAAAATTAACAATTCTTTAAAAAAATGTCATTGCAGATTATTTAGTTAAAACTATAGTGAAATCTCTCTTCTTAGTGCATAATTGAACAGACATTTCTTTTTTATATATAAATTTTTATTTACTTATTTTCGTATATGTACGAACGTATTGTCTGCACGTAGGTTTGTGCACCTGTGTCGTGCAATGCCGCGGAGGTCAGAAGAGGGTGTCCAATTCCCCTGGAACTGGAGTTAAAGACTGTTCTCAGCCACCATGTGGGTGCTGGGGATCGAACCCGGGTCCTCTGCAAGAGCAGTCGGCACTCTTAACCGCTAGGCCATCTCTCCAGGCCCCGAACAGACATTTCTTAAGGACTGCTTTCAGAAGGAGCAAATTGTTCTTAAACCCACCCCCTTGTTTCTTTTTCTTTGTCCAGGTTTGCAAAACTTTAGTGTTTGACCAATAACATGAAATTTAAGTCCAGAGATCTTTCTGACTGTGCAAATTTGTAGGTGCCCTACATTGCCTGTCCCTTTTGAATAACCACCTAAGAATCTTGGGTGACTAAGAGGTACTATTTCACAAGATCAAAAATAGAACACTGGTGGGGGCTGGAGAGATGGCCTAGTAGTTAAGAGCGCTGACTGCTCTTACAGAGGACCTGGGTTCGATCCCCAGCACCCACATGGCGGCTGAGACCCGTCTTTAACTCCAGTTCCTGGGGAGTCCGACGCCCTCTTCTGACATCCGCGGCATTGCATGACAGGGGTGCACAAACCTACATGCAGACAGTACATTCATACACATACAAGAATAAATAAAAAATTTTTTAAATATTAAAAAAGAAAAGAAAAGTAAAAAGATAACTTATTAAAAAAATAGAACATTGGTGATTTATTTTTTCTTTATTAATTTCTTATTACAGGGGGCATGCCAGAATACATGGAGAGGTCTGAGGACAGCTTTCAGGAGTAGGTTCTCTCTTTCCACTCTGTGAGTCCTGGATTGGGCTCAGGTTAAGGAGCTTAGGAATGGGCACCTTTGCACCTTTAACCTGCTGAGACTTCTCACCAGCCCCTAAAATGTGCTTTTGTAGAAGCTAAACTGACTGAACAGAACCAATTTCCATCTGTACACCAGCCATTTAGAGAGCTTAGCTCAGCGGTCAATTTGCTTGAACACTGAATCCATGGGGTATGAATGCATGCAGGTTTATGCACCTGTGGGCAGCCCCCCCCCCCCCCCCGCGAGACATGAATTCTTTGCTTTAGGAATTGGTCTAGACTTTGGAATTTTTCAAACCTTCTAAGTCATTCCATTGCATTCAGTATGATTTAAAGTCTGCTTTAAATTCAAAGTTGACTCTCAGTGGTTAGTCTTTCAAGGGCTTTGCAGTAAGGTAGAATTCTGAATCCTTTCTTACATTCCCAGTTTTATTGGATGTGAATAGAAAATTCCCAGTGACACTATGTATAAGACTTGCTTCCTAGAGTACATTAAAAAAAGATGATTGCTATAATTACAGACTGTGAATAAGTTGAATCTGCATTAATGAGTGTTTTTATTATAATATAGAAGCGTTGAAATTCTCTCCCAGTTTAGTTACCCTGCCTAATGTTTTAAAATAGGGGATGAATTTTAAAAGATATTGAGGTATTTGAGAACTCCTTGTAAAGCCCTTAAGGCACCCATCACTCCGATTCTTTACTAGAACCAAAAACTGGCTCTTTCCTGGTATTGACAATTCTACATTCCTATGCATTTTTTTTTCTAGAAAATGATTTTTTTCCTTGCCATAATATAGACACGACAAATGTATTTTAATGAACAAATGGCATTTTAATGAGGAAGCTTTTTTTAATTAGGTCATTCTATTAAGGTCTGAATAAGTACAAATAATATTGCAGAGAATTATATACTGTCAGGCAAAAGTACAACTCTCACTTCAAAGGAGATAAGAGATGGTTTATTCTGGAGTGACCATGTCCTGGGAACATAGATTCAGGTTATCTACACTTCAGTGATCCAACGTGGAAGTGGTTTCAGGAAATTTTTATAGTAACACAGCAAAGAAAGCCATAAATCATGGGACCTTTTAAATACATTGCTGAAGACATTAAGTAAACAATTACAGCAAACAGGAATCTCAGCTGTAGGCTTCAGATGCCAGCTGATGAGACTTGGCCTTTTGGTTGGTGGAAGCAAAGGTTTTGTGAAAGCATTCCAGAAGGTTTTAATCTGTTAGTCACAGGATGTTAGGTCAGCCACAGAGGACAGCAAAGAATGGCAATTTGGAGGGCAAAATAGTCTAAGATAAATTGTGATTAGGTTCTGAACCTGCAGCATTCCAAACTTTCCACAATCATTGAAGTTCTAATCAGTTGATCAACCTTGCAGAAGGTTGTGTTTAAAGATGCTGTTTTTTTTTTTTTTCTTTTTTCTGTGAACTTTCAGTTCACAATTGTTCAAACAACAGCCAGCTTGGACTATGGAATAAGCTATGAAAAGATGTCAATGGAATTTCACCAAGAAAGGTCTTCTTAGAATGATAAAATTTTCCTTTGGATGCAAAGTGTGTAAATGAAAAGCTGTCTTCTAGATGAAAATGGATACACCAAAGTCTGTGTGTCAAAATCCTCTGAGTTTTGCATTTGGCAGTGTGACAGCAACTCATTTAGCTCTGGTGCTTCTAATTTCTACACATTCCTTTCAGAGTATCTTTTTACTAGAGTTAGAATTTAGTTTCCACCAACTTAGGTTGACCTGGCAGGTGCTGTTCCAGTGCAGCAGACAAATCTGCTTTTTTGAATCCATTATTTTACCATCCATTCTTCTGAGGCAGATGTTTCTCACCATGTAGATTTTAGACTTTTCTTCTTTAGTTCCTGTCTGTTTACACACCCATTGGAATACTAGACTCGACTGATAATGTTAGAAGTCAAGCACGATGCGCCAAACATCAAAATCAGAAAGCATTCCCTACTTAGAATGCTCAACTGCAGTGAGTCAGCAGCACTTGAAGAGTTGCTGAGCCATTAGGGAAATCTTGTCATTTCAGGCTCACAATTGCAGGAAAGAGTGTTGATTTATTTGCTGACATAACTATGTCACTCAGGACACAGGTTTTATTCATCTGTCCTTTGAAATGTCTCCAGTTTGAGGTTCAAGAGGAACACTGAGGTGGATTGTCCTTTTAGGGATAAAAACTCACTGGAAGAGTTATTAATACCATAGACAGACAGTCAGGCAGCCAGGCAGGCAGGTAGGCAGGCAGGCTGCATCATGTTGGGGCTCTGAGGAAGGTTCAGGCCCTTGTGGCAGAGTGAGAATCTCTTCCCATGGGTCTCAGGAACAAGGGAGGTTCTCTGGCATGTGATGGATGAGTAGTCTGTAGTACATGATTGCAGTCAGGCTGTCTCTGAAGCAGCTATGAGGGTGGAAAGGGCAACGATCTAATAAAAGACAAGCTACTTTACTTCTGCTAAACAAATGACTATTTTTTTTTTTAGAAATTGTTAAAATAGAAGTGCGTCACAAAATGGCACAGCAGTGGCTCACATCCTTATGTGTTATCTGTCAGGTGCTCAGGTGCACTTTGTTCTTAGGCTTCTGTTTTCGTCATCACAGCGTGATCATTGTAGTCCTAAGTATCATGTTGACACCTGTCAAGTTTCAGTGGGTAAAGAGAATGTATTCCTTCTCCGGGAGACTCCACAACATTCTCATTCTTGCTTTCATCAGGTGGATCTACGTCATGTATTCTTCAGCCAGTGTATGATCTGTGTGCCATGGCTTGAGTTCATTATTGGCAGCAGAGGTGAAGTTCATGTCTCTCACCTAAAATGAGAAGAATTTCAGCAGCTTTTCTCCAGGATCAGCTACTCGGCACATCAGCTGTCAAATAATCATAAGCTTTGGTTGTCCAGGAGGAAAACACATCCTTCTCTGGAGACTTGAAGCTTGTGTCTTCTAAAGAACATGGTGAACATCCAAGACTTTAAACTAATCCTTTTCTGTACCTAAAATTTGGCTTTCTGTCTACGTGGAACACCATCTTTTTGTATAGTTTAGAGGAAATTTAAAATCCCAATATCCATTTTGCAAACAAAACTGGCATTGTAGTTGCTTTTCCATAATCTTTAAATAGATGCCCATGGGCATTTTCAGACGTGGTTCCTTCTTATGAAATCAAGCACTATATTGGAATAAGTGACTATAGCAGACCTGAATGATGGCATCTCCTTAAGATAAGTCCCACTTACTGGAAAATTTAGAGGTTTGTAACTGCCTTCTTGGGCACAACTGATATTTTCAATAATGATGTTTAGTAGCTAAGGAATTAAATTAGACTTTTGTTCATTTGAAGCAAGAGGAGACTCTGTTGGTTTAATATATACAATTAAACAGAGTTGAAACCTGCTTTAAATGAAAACTGAAAACAAATTAATCTATACTCAATGCAATGCTTGGATTATAACCCGTGGATATATTTGGATAAGTTTAGGAGAAGAAAAACAAAATTTCAGTCTTCCCAGGCATTTTATTTTATTCTAAGAGAGAAAATGGTGTGTTGGCAATGTTTGAAATTGCTGTAAATTATTACATACAATGAGCATTTGCTTTGATGTGCACTTGAACCTCAGAATGATTCTCATTGATCAAATTTAATGGTACACTTAGACCAGTATCTGTGAATGTTAAAATCAGACAATCACAAATATTGCCTTGGCATTCATTTATCAGCTTTGTTTATTAACCTTTCCCAGTGACCATGAGTAGGGACTTTTAATTTAACACGAGGTGACATTTGTACTAATAAGAACACGTTTTTAAAATCTTCTTACTCCTTAGGATCTGACACTTATAAAGTTATTGCCTATCATTTTCTGTCTTATTACAAGTTATTTCCTTAATTTTATGGCTTTGGGATGGCAGCCAGTTACTAACTGACTCAAAATGATGATGTTAAGAATGAAATGGTAATGCTTTATATTTTAGTAATATTTATTAGTTCTGACTTGAGTTTGTGCTCAAGCAAATGAGTTCATGGTAGTGTCCTCTGAAGATTCTTGTGGCTCTGGTTCAAGTTCATATCCAACACCTAAGAAGATATGGTGTTGTGCTCGCTTCAGCAGCACATATACTAAACTGGAATGATACAGAGAAGATTAGCATGGCCCCTGCACAAGGATGACATGAAAATTCATGAAGCGTTCCATATTGAAAAAAAAAAAAAAAAGAAGCTATGGTGTTATATGAAGTTTGACCATTAAGCAATACTTTACTTTTCTAGGATTAGTACCTTTTGATTCAGATATTGAACATAGCTCATAATCAGGAGTTGATAAAAACCAGGCCCCTGATAGGCCTCACCCCATATGAACACCCCAAATGCCAATAAGCAGCATGTGCTTTCATCCTTTCTCTGTTATCTCTCAAAAATTATTTATTTAAAAATGTCTCAAAGTTTCCAGTGTCTAAAGTATTTATGGATCAATTATATTAAAATTGCAATTATACTGGTACACAGAAAATCAGCCATGTCTCTTCATGAGGCTCTATTTTGTAAAATAATTTGCTGAAAAGCTTCTCTTTTTAAAATTGTGGTTATTAAAGCTATGAATTAATGCATGTATTGGTCAAGAATCTTTGTGACAGGCAACAAGAGGAAAAGTTATACTCTTTTGCCGTGGATGAATTTACTGTCTCATATAATGGCTTAGTCTCAGGGAATACCTGCTGCAAGCATAACTAAGTCCAAGAGCCTAAATAGCTCTTTCTTCTCTGCTTTCCCATCTATTGGCTTTTTCCCTCTGGAAAATTCTTCCCAGCATCCATAAAAACTCCAAGTCTAAAAAAGATGATTTTTAGCCACTGTATTATCAGTAAATAAAGCAGAATTAAATGATCTAATTGGGATATAGGAATCTTATCCTTTATTTAATCTGTGTCTTAGAATTTGAATCTGCCATGGTTAGGGTAGGATGATACCTGGACAGTCCTGAGCAGCATCACCTGGGATCTTGTTAGTGAGGCATATTCTCAGGGTCTTTCCCCATATGATGATTGGGAAAACCTGGGCATGGGGTTCAGATCCATCCATGTTAGGCAGAGTAGTCCAAGAATCTCCAAAAACGAGACAAACTATTGCCACAGCCCTTTATTTTATTTTATTTTATTTTATTTTTTTGGTCTTTTCAAGACAGGGTCTCCCTGTAGCCCCAGCTGTCCTGGAACTCACTCCATAGACCAGGTTGGCCTTGAACTCACAAAGATCCGCCTGCCTCTGCCTCCCAAGTGCTAGGATTAAAGGCATGCGCCACCACGCCCGGTGCCACAGCCCTTTATTACCTCCCAGAATTTAAAGAAAAAAAAAATTGGCATAGATAGGACATACTTCAGACACAGGACTTGGAGCAATGGAGCTAGAATTGACCTGGAAGCCTCCTCCCTGAAGACAGGCACTCATAATTTTGGAGGACACTATGCAAGCTGCTAAGGAAGGAAATCAATCGGTGATCCAACCCCAGCTTCAAAGCCTAATGACCAGCATAGCAAGCTATATTTGTACAGTACTGGCACTTTTATCTTGGGGGTAATCAACAGCTATCTAATTGGTCTTAGTTTAATGGGAGGGAACTCCCATTAAGACATTGTAAACATAGCCAAATACACATGACTGGAGAAGGCATAGATCCTAGTGAAGACCCTACATTTGTCACATCCCTGGACAAACAATTTCTTACTATATTCTAAATATGGGTCCTTATATTTACAGATACTTATGCTAACCACCACTCATCAAAGAAGCCTCTTTTGTAACAGAGTCTAGTACAGACTTCTACAGCTGGTCCCATAAACAGAATAAGTGTCTGTGAGATGCCCAACCCTAAGTGGCTCATCTACAATGGAACTTATACTCATGGCTCATGGAACATAATGGAACAGAGGTAGAGAGAACACTAAGGCTTCTTTCAAGTCTCATCACTGACGCTTCCTCATGCAATAGAGGGTGAACATAAAAGACCACGACTGGCCAAAATGTAGACACTAAGAGATTACAGAGTGGGTGTCCCTGGATAGGACTCCTGTATTAAATCATACCCACCCGTGGCTTAGGGAACATTGCAGAAGAGGAAGCAGAAAGGTTGTAAGAGCCAGGGGTGATGCATGATCATAAGGACACAGAGTGGTAGAGGCTCCTGGGAACTTACTCGGATGAACTTGCACCAGTGGTCGAGGCATGTACAAGACCCATACAAACTTGGTCAGATAAAAACCAGAATAGAACTGAAGCAATGGCAGGAGACCCCATCTCTAGCTGAGGAATGATTGGCAGATGATCACTGCTGGCTGAGGGGGAGCTGATCTTTAACGGGGTGACTATAGATATGCTAAACAGACTCCAGTGGATGAGCACACTCTAAGCGACAGTGGGGCACACAAACTTGACTCTATTTGCCTCTAACATATAAGACAGAATGCCTGGAATCCTGTGTGTGAGCTTTTGGAGAGGTGCAGACAGGGGAGGTCTACATATGATTAAAAGGTGTTGTGTGAAATCCACAGAAACCCAATAAAATATACATTGAAAGAAATTATATAAAAAATTTTTTCAAATGATCCTGTGTGTATAATTTCAATCCCATGGAGTAAAAAAGAAATATGAAGGATCCATAACAAGGAAGAAGAAGAAGAAGAAGAAGAAGAAGAAGAAGGAGGAGGAGGAGGAGGAGGAGGAGGAGGAGGAGGAGGAGGAGAGGAGGGGAGTTGGAGGGAGGAGGGGTGGAGGTAGAAAGGAGGGGGGTGAGGAGGAGGAGGAGAGATAAAGAGCTGGAGAAGAAAAGAGAGGCCAGCACCTCTGAGATCCCAGCTTGGTGATACTGCGATACCGCGATACTGCAATACTGCGATACTGTGATACTGTGATACTGCAATACAGCGATACTGCTATACTGTGCTGTGATACTGAGATACTGTGATACTGCAATACTGCGATACTGTGATACTGTGCGATACTGTAGATACTGTGATACTGCGATACCGATACTGTGATACTGATAGTCATACTGTGATACTGTGATACTGAATACTGGATACTGTGATACTGTGATACTGTGATACTGTCTTGATACTGTGATACTGTGATACTGTGATACTCTGATACTGTGATACTGCGATACCGCGATACCGCGATACCGCGATACTGCGATACTGGAATACTGTGATACTGTGATACTGTGATACTGTGATACTGTGATACTGCCCTTCCTGGCCAATGGCATTATTCTCAGAGTGCTGCCGACTGTGAACTCTTCTCTAGAAACCCAGTGTCTAGCAAAACCAGAGACCAGTGCCCCTTCTTCACATGCTACAGAGATTTTATTCCATTTTATTCCTATCTTGTCTCTAAAGAGATGGTTGGTATGCCAGGCATGGTGGCACATGCCTTTAATTCCAGTATTCCCAGAGACTGGGGCAAGCAGGGGTGATGCATGACCATAAGGAAACAAAGTCCTAGAGGCTCCTGGGAATTTAATCAGATGAATTTGCACTGGTGGTGACTGTACAAGACCTATGCAAACTCAGTCAGATAAAAAATACAGCAATAAAACAATAAAAACAATCTCTATGAGATTGAGGCCAACCTGGTCTCCATAGCAAGTTCCAAGGTAGCTGGGATACAGATAAAAAGATGCTTGGCAAATACCAAAGCATTTCCAGACTCTGTGATTTTCTCATCCAATGCTTTTTGGATTCTAGGCTACAGTCTAGTTCAGTTATACTGAATAATAATGGGTTTGTTGCTCCTCTGTGATAAGTAGCAGAAAGAAGCTAGAATCTATTCTCTTTCAACAGCACTCCAAGGGTTACCTGGAAAATTTTACAGGATTTCCAGAATGTTAGTGAAGATGGTCAGCAGGTCAATATTATCTA
This sequence comes from Rhizomys pruinosus, assembly GCA_009823505.1. Taxonomy (NCBI): domain Eukaryota; kingdom Metazoa; phylum Chordata; class Mammalia; order Rodentia; family Spalacidae; genus Rhizomys; species Rhizomys pruinosus. Next base: position 1,096,014 of record VZQC01014667.1, read on the forward strand.
AAATAACTTTAAATCCTTCTTCTTAAGTGAAAGCACCTGATTAGGTTTCATCTTTCCATATTACTACCAATTTTGTTGTGTATTTCTTTTTCCATTCCATTTGGGACACTTGCATTCACTTTCCATGGGGAGGCAGTAGAGTGCACGTTGGTGCTTCTCAGTTTAGCTGCTCAAGAGAATTCCCTGGGAAAATGCCAAAAAAAAAAAAAAAGCATCTTTCTCCCAGGATATTCTTATTTAGGAGATCTAGGAGATCAAGGATAGAAACACAGTATTTGCTGTTTAATTATTGTCTCAGGGAATCATTAAGATCAGGCAGGTTTGGAACAGATTGAGGATGGTGGGAGCACATACGGCCTCTCCTCATCAAAGTAGAACTCTGAACTAGCAGAAGGCAAGCTATTAGGGTTCATCACACTGCACTGGTAGCTGCTATTAATGTTGCTATTATTCGTTGCTTTTGTTGTTGTTGTTTTTTCTGTATCTTATCTTTTGAATGACCAGCTTGCTTTGCCCTCTTATTTCTTGTGATACAGATTGAAGACATGCAGTGGGGTAAAGGAGTCCGGGAGATACCCCCCTCTGTGTGCACATTACCATGCAAGCCTGGGCAAAGGAAGAAAACTCAGAAGGGCACCCCGTGCTGCTGGACCTGTGAGCCCTGTGACGGATACCAATACCAGTTTGATGAGATGACCTGTCAGCATTGCCCCTACGACCAGCGGCCCAATGAGAATAGAACTGGCTGTCAGAACATCCCCATCATCAAACTGGAGTGGCACTCCCCTTGGGCCGTTATCCCCGTCTTCCTGGCAATGTTGGGGATCATTGCCACCATCTTTGTCATGGCCACATTCATCCGCTACAACGACACACCCATTGTCCGAGCATCGGGACGGGAACTCAGCTACGTTCTGTTGACGGGCATCTTTCTGTGTTACATTATCACTTTTCTGATGATTGCCAAACCGGATGTGGCAGTTTGTTCTTTCAGGCGTGTCTTCTTGGGCTTGGGGATGTGTATCAGTTATGCGGCCCTCTTAACAAAGACCAATCGGATTTATCGCATATTTGAGCAGGGAAAGAAATCAGTAACAGCTCCCAGACTCATAAGCCCAACATCACAGCTCGCCATCACTTCTAGTTTAATATCGGTGCAACTTCTAGGTGTCTTCATTTGGTTTGGGGTTGACCCACCCAACATCATCATAGACTACGATGAACATAAGACAATGAACCCGGAGCAGGCCAGAGGAGTTCTCAAATGTGACATCACAGATCTTCAAATCATTTGCTCCTTGGGATATAGCATTCTCCTCATGGTCACTTGTACTGTGTATGCCATCAAGACTCGGGGTGTACCAGAGAATTTTAACGAGGCCAAGCCCATTGGATTCACCATGTACACAACGTGTATTGTGTGGCTGGCCTTCATTCCAATATTTTTCGGCACTGCACAGTCAGCAGAAAAGGTAAGTGAAAGGTACAACTCTCACCATGGATTCCAGAAATGTCTGTTTTTGCACATGTTAAAAGTAGGTTGGGGCTGGAGGGATGGCCTAGCGGTTAAGAGCGCCGACCGCTCTTACAGAGGACCCGGGTTCGATCCCCAGCACCCACATGGTGGCTGAGAACCGTCTGAAGCTCCAATTCCAGGAGAACTCCAGTTCCAGGGAAATCCGAGACCCTCTTCTGAACTCCACGGCGTTGCACGACATGGGTGCACAGACTTGCATGCAGACAGTACATTCATACACATACAGAAATAAATAAAATTAATTAAAAAATTTAAAAAAAAGTAGGTTGGTTGTGTCAACTAAAAGATTTTATAATGCAAAATAGAAGTTTCAAGGATACAGGAACAGAAGGGGTATGGTGGTGCAGGCTTTAATTGAAGTAGAGGCAAGCAGATGGCTGTAAAATCAAATTCAGCCTGGGATGATATATATAGCATGTCCCAGGTCATCTGGGGTTACTTAGTGACATAATGAGATCCTGTATCAGTAAAAAAAAAAAAAAAAAAAAAGAATACAAAACACTTAGACTAATAAGCAAATGGTCTAGTGGTGTAAAAATCTGGGGTGTGTTCTCTTTTGAACTTACTGAAAACTAACAAGATGGAAATGTTTCAAGTGAATTCTACATAGTATAGAATTAGTATGACAAGGCATTATACACGACAAAATGACTTAATCTAGCTAAAGAAACCTTTCTACTCATTTACTCACTACCCCTGTGACTGCATACATTTCTTTGGGATAAAATTTGCCTGCAGAATCTGTTCTGGGAAGGAGTGAGTGAATGGTGCTCATTATTAGCAATGCTATAGATATCCTGGCTGTCTTCTGAGGGTTCTTGTATAGGCTTTTACTTGATAATGAGACCTGGCCTAGAAGCTATACTGTGCACTAGAGCTGGCCAATTGCACATCCACCAAGCTCGAGCAGGTGGGCTAATACAGAAGAACATTAGTTGTCCTGCTGACTCAGATTCCCAACTGTTTGCTATACCTGAATCTCAGCAAGCAATTATACTGGGATCAGAAAGAGTTTTCAGAGAGATGAGGAAAGAAGGGCAGAGGAAGGGGGAAGAGAGAGAGAGAGAGAGAGAGAGAGAGAGAGAGAGAGAGAGAGGAGGAAGAGGAGAATTATCAAACCGTCAGAGTTAGTGAACTCTCTAAGATGTTGATCCAAGGCATAGTTAATACACATGTCCCTGCACATACGTATTAATGTGTTGTTTTCAGGCTGGTTAATGTATCTTTAGGTACAGGCCCAACCTGCAGCCCAAGTCGGCACCCCTACAGGTATTGACACTAGACATAATGCATATATATTTGATTTTCACTCACCCATCTGACTATAGTTTTATTCATATGTAGCTTGCACAAAACTAATAATGTGGAGTCCCTTCACTGGTACGAGCAGCTCCAACAGGTTGATATGTTGGAGGTGCGGCTGGAGACTGAGTCCTGAGTCACATGTTATATAGCAGAAGCCTATTAGAAATGGATTATATGGGGGCTGGAGAGATGGCTCAGCGGTTAAGAGCATTGACTGCTCTTGCAGAGGACCCCAGTTTCGATTCCCAGTACCCACATGGCAGCTAAGAACCATCTTTAACTCCAGTTCGAGGGGAATCCAACACCCTCTTCTGACCTCAGCAGCATTGCTTGACACGGGCACACCAACCTACATGCAGACCGTACACTCATACACATAAAAAATAATAAATAAATAAAAATAAAAAAGAAATTGATTATATGTTAAAACACTAGGGGTCTAGTCTCATTCAAAATTAATATGAGCACATATTTTACAAATTATTTGTGCATTTTTCTGTGTGTGCACCTACGTGCCCATGTCATGACATGTGTGTGGAGGTCAGTTCTCTCCTTCTACCATGTGGGTACTAGGAACTGAACTTGGGTAGGATTGGCAGCAAGCACCTTTACTTGATGAGCCATCTCATTAGTTCTTAAACAAACTATTAATTGTTTAACAAATCAAATAGAAAACAATGGGATTAAGTAGGGAAACTTAAAAATGTACAGAAGCTTACGCTGCCAGAAATCCATTGACTATAGTATTTCATTGTATATCTGTTTTCTGAATATCATATATAAAGGATTAGTGAGTGATACTTAACTGGTTTCCAACTGAAATGATGTCTATAACCTAAATTCTGTGATTCAGAAGCTATAAGTTTGGACTGTGTCATTTTAAAGTGAATATTTCATGAAACAAAGCAGAATTCTAAAACTAAGGACAGTAAATGGCTCTAGATTATGGCTTTAGTCATAAAATGTCTTAGAGGAAGTTCTTCTAAAATATATGCTCAATGAATATTGGCTGCTTCCGGCAGCATTTTTCAAATTCATAATGCATGTTTATTGTCTGTGAAACCAACCTGAATTTCTTTTATTTCTTCTATCTCTCTTGGACCATGGGAATAATGAAATATGAGTTAGGGTAGTGAATGTAGTAGAATAGAAAATAAATCCCTAAATGGATGATGTTAGCTTGGTAACCTTTTGGAAGGGACGATGAGTGGGTGTCATCAAATCTATTTGTGATAATTATTTTATTAAAATCAACAATGGCAATGTCACCTGCAGCAGGTGAGAGGCAGTTACACACCATGCATTTATTCTTGACTGATATGAAAAGAAAGATTCCACAGAGTGGTGTTAAAGAAATGTCTTGTAAAGGAGTTTTGAAAATCCGAGTCTGCTGCTTCATTCTTTGTTTGGGTTCATATATACCTGTGGCTGTTTCATAAGGTTATGTGGACAGTAGCTTACACACCTGGCCCCAACATAAAGTTTCTGGAGATGAGGTTGTGCTGGTAGGATCAGACTACAGAAATGATTGAGCTGTTTTCTTTTTAATCCTTGTTTTACAAAACATAATTTTCTTTGTATACTCTTGATGGGTTATGATGTTTTACAAGGTTGATTGGCACAATTAAAAGTACTGGATTGCCAACTAGGAGCAGTGAATTATTATATGAAACTCACACTCCCTAATGACAGGCATATGGCTAGAGAAGCGTGAGCGATCAATTAAGAAAATCACTTTGTGTACATGAAACCATGGCATTTAAATTATGCAAAAAGGCAAGCTGCCAAATGAAACAAATATCACAAGCAAAGGCTTAAGTGTACATGTGTCTTTGTGTGTGTGTGTGTGTGTGTGTGTGTGTGTGTGTTAAACTGGTGACCTTACAGAATCACAGAGTTTACATTTTTGTTGTAATTTAACAGTTTAAGCATCCCCAAATGGAAGAATTCCATCATCTCAGAAGAGAACCAAGGCATCAAGCTGAGTAATAACTATTATTGTGTTGGGGAATTGAAATCAATTTTGATTAAGCTAGGAATATCTTTGTGAAATTTCTCACTGGTTGAGTTCACTGCTAGAACACAAAGACTAAGCAAAGTTCTTATTTTTTTGTGTGAAATATCCTCAGTGAATTTAATTTTTGTGTTTTCTTAGAGAAGAATGGAAGAGATCATTGCCACATTGTTGGATTCTTGCTACTCCTTGAATGCCAGGATAAAGTCTTGCAACATGTCCAAAGATGGTAATGGGAGTAAACTTTAGCCATGAGGAAAAGTTCCCAGCATTCATGAATTATGTATAGGTCTGATCATAAAATATTAGAAATGACAAAGTAATACCATTATAGGAGCTATCTGGTTTCTTTCACTGTCTTGGCACTATCATTTGAAGGATTAGATTCTTATCTATAAAAAGCAAAAATTTGGTCCATGATCTATCTATAGAGGGAATGGACCATGTAGGATAAAACACATATGCTAATTAGAGACCATGAAGTCTATGCTGCTAAAATTTCAGGAACTCTATAAAGGACTCATTCATCCAGAACTTTCCAGCCACTTGGTACCTGAAGAAGTTTCTAGGTAATCATACTTTACATGACCAAAGAACTGGTGCGTATTTGACAGCGGTTCCACAAGGTCATGTTCCCTGTTGAAATTTTAGCTGCTATAATTTGTGAAAGTGCACTAGGATGTTTATGCTGTGATAAAACAAGCTAACACTCTGCTTCTGAGGCTGGAGCCCTGTCACTGAATGGTGCGTGTCCATATATTGCTTCTTACACCTAGACAGCAGCATGAGTTTGGCTAACTTGGCCTTGAACTTGGTACACAGCAAAGGGACCAGCATTCCAAAAGGTCTACATGCATTGGGGGTTGTTTGTCTAGGAAGATGGTGAGATGAGGAAAAGAAATAGGTTGAAACACCTGTGGGCAGAAAACATTGCTGCAGAAAAGTACGGGCCTCAAGAAGGAGACTATTTAGTATTTTCCAACAGTGTTTCAAAAAGAACTCTTATCCTCTTATCAGAATGGACCCAAGGTGCATTGCAAGATTTAAATAAAATAATTATTTTCATTAGAGTAGTGGTCTAATGAATGATAGAATTAGGGAAACTGATAGCAAGTATCTGAACCTACTCTGGGACCAGAGGTGACAACCAGAAATGGAGACATGACTAGTTCCCAAGAGATGGAAACAGAGGTCATGGCATTTTGTCTTTTATTTACAAGCAATAACTGCCCAAATATGAAGAAGAAGTAAAGCTTGATGAGCTCAGGGCTCAGAAATGATATGGGATATGATAATCCTCTGGAGAGTTTGAGTCTTCGGCCTACCCCACCAAACTGACAGAATAGCCCTTGCAAGGGCCATAGAGCTTTACTCTTATATTTTTTTTCCTTTTGAGATAGTCTCACTCTGTAGTTCTGGCTAACTTTGAGCCCACTGGCCTTGAAGATGATGCAGTTCTCTTGCTTCTGCTGCCCAATAGCTGAAATTGCAGACAAGGGCTACCACACCCAGTTTGCCCTCTACACCTTTAAACAAATGCTACTGGGAAAATACGAGTGAAAGACATGCACACTTTTAAAACTGATTTAAGGCCATTGTATCTTTGTGCAGGGTGCTTCTGAAGCACAGGAGCCCAGAACTCACTCCAGACAGGTAGATTTTAGGGTAGATTGACTCTGGGTTGCTGGAAAAGGGCTTAAACTCTAAACCCTTGTAGGGGGTTGCTGTCTGGGAAGAGCGGCCCTTCACCTTTGCAGCCATTGCCAGGTGGGTTTGGTTTGGCGCCATTGTGTCTTTGTGCAGAGTGCTCCTGAAGCACAGGAGCCTGGAACTTGCTCCAGATAGGCTGCTGAAGACCTGATGCACTCATGAAAAGATGTACTGAGACCGCACTTGCAAGTGTACAGTTGATCTCTGGAATGCCAGAGAGTGTTACCAAAGGCCACTAAACCAATAAAGCAAAAATTGGTCTCCTTGAGTCAAGCAAGACTCGTCTGTCAGCATCAGCTACACCTCACCTGCCTGGAAATACTGTGCAGTAGTGACAGCCACATGTCTGTATATCCCAAATCTAATTGGCTATTAGCTCTCTCCTTGGAGGAATAACTCATGGCTGATGCCACAAGCTTACATCCTCTAGTGGTTAGGAGAACTTATAAGCCACAGTAAGATCTTGTCATCTTTTACAGAAAAAATATAATTCATGGATTAGCATACCATCCAGACATCTGTGTCTATACCAAAGTAACCTACCATAATAATTAGAACTGTTTAAATACCTATATATCAAATTGCTTGTGCTTCATTAGTAGGATTGAAAGGTTATTCCTGGACAAACTGTCAATCCATGAAAGGAAACAGCCAGAACTGATCAGAATTCAAAATGACATCTCCAGAGAAAGTAGAATGTTTTGCTTCTCGTCCACCAGTACCCCTTTTCTAAGCCTAGGGAACAATCTGTGGAAGAGGGGGTGTGGTAGAATGTAAGGGCTGCGATTGGGGTGAATGGTGAGACTACAGCAACATAGTCTGGACACTTATTTGATCAACATGATTGTACATATAAGTCCCACCAGCTGGATGGTGGGAGACATGGGCTGTGTGGTTTTGGGCATAGCTGCTTGCAAATTGGTTTTACATGAAGGATGCTTGTACTCATAACATTACTTATTATTAAAAAAATAAAAATAAAAAATTGCAAAAACAAAAGTGGATATGTAGTGTTTAAAAATTTAAAGGACAATTTTACTGTTAATAATTTGTTGGATCATTACAAAATAAATTTTCCATATTGCTATGAAAAAAAAAACTCATTTATTTTACTTTCTTCACTCCCACAAAGGATATCCTACTATGCTCCTGATACTCAGGCCTGCCTGTTATGTGTCATCCATGGTCTAGGATAAAGAAGACCCTGTCCTTGTATGTTAGGAGGTCCAAAGCCGATGATCAACAAGGGGTATCCAGTAGAGCTTCAGTAGTATGGAACACAGTTCAGAGAGTGAAAAGTGGGGACTCACAGAATGATACTCTACTTGCTATCACAGAAAATGTATCGGGCAGAGTGGAATTCACAGGGGAGAACACAGTGTGACAGTAGAGTATGGAATGACATCACACTTGAAGTGTGGCAGGCAGCATGCTCAGTGTGTAGCACAGAGAGAAGGGGACAGTACGAACTGATAGGATTTTTAATTCTTGTAAAAGGAGAGATGATAATCCTGAAAAATGAATACGACCTCCTTCATTTTCTGAGCAAAGTTCAAAGTAAGGGGAACTCTGATATGTCACTCCTAAATCGAACTTACAGTAAGAATCACAGCTTTTCAGTATGATGGGCCAAATTCATTTTAAGGACTGTAACCTGGAAGCTGAGATCTCTGTGATTCCTTCTTCAGATAAGAGACTCCCAGATGCACAAGTTAAGCTATGCAGCCTTCCGGTGGAGTTCGCCCACTCTCCGGCTCTGTGGAGCCAGGGTACCTAGGGAAGGCAGAGATACACTGAAACTAGGGAAGCCACTTTACAGAGCCCTGTCTGCACTGTTCTTCTTAAAGCCATGGAGAGTCCACAGAAGTATATGAGGAAGGAAGCTTGGGTATTTGGTAACAGAAATTTCAGGCCTAGTATCTGAAGATGAGCAAGGTCAGAAGCAGCTTAGCAGTGAGAGCAGTATTAAATAGCTACTGTAATCGAGGGACAGAAGATGGCAGGAGGGTGAAGAAGGCCTGGGGAGCCAGAGAGGTAGAGGATGCTTGAAAGCTATTTTCACTTTTTGAACATGGAGAGACTGTGTGATTAGACTATTCCTTATCTTCATTTTATGCTGTGTTGTCCTATTATTTAAATAGATATATACTTGTGGATATCTGTTCAGTTTTTGAATTTTGTAAGAAACATGGCCCCTATTTATCTTTATTCAAATAAAAACTGAGTAGGCAAGGAGAAAGGACTCCTATTTTAATTCTCATCCCCTGGAGACAATCATTGTGACCATTCTGATTTGACTTTTGGCTTTAAACATACATACATATTCACTCCACACACACACACACACACACTTTGAACCGACAGTCTCTGTTTTCTCTTCTATAATGCTCAGGAAGAACGTTCACCTTGATTCTAGTTAGTAGAGGGAAATGGGAAATGTGGAGATGTGCTGCTGTTCTTGCCAAGGCTGTACGTGCACCATGCTGAGGCATGCATCCACACTGTGCGCCGAGGTCCTGCTTTTGCCTTTTAGTTTTGTCTGTTCATATTTATATCAGAAGCTTAGGAAAATACCAACACTCTGTTGCCTGCTGTGACTGTAGCAAGAGCTTCTCTTCTCTCAAGTCGTCCTCTAAAAGCCAGCTGTGTGCAGGTGTGGGAACCAGTGGCTAGGGGTGGTGCAGTCCATTTCTTCCTGCTGGGGTGCATCAGCTCCCTCCAGGCAAGTCACTTAGGGTAAATGGAGTCTTTGCCATCTTTGTCCCTTGATTAGTCAGGTAGGATGTACAGCAGATAGACTCTGAAAGCCTGTGTAAAACTCAGCAGAGCTGGGATAGATAAGGAAATAGCTCATTACATTCAAACAAAGGATTGAGAGAAGTTGTTGCTATACAGGAAGACTCAACAAAAGACATTCATTCTGCCCACTTCCCCACTTGGTGGCTCTCCTTGGAGGCCACTCTTTGCCCTCCAGTGTGTTTTTCTCCTTGAGAGTAGCCATCAGAAGTCCTAGCCACCAGGACAGGTGGGGGGGGTTAGTGATTCATGACTGTAGCGCTGATGAGGACTACTTTCACCACGCAGGCGCCTGGAGTTTCCCTGTGGTCTTTGAAGCTTCCTGTTGGCATTTTCTCCTACCCACCATCCCATGGTGCTCTGAACCCAATCATATCTATGTCATTTAACCGCTCTGACTGTTCTTATCTATCCAATCATATCTACGTCATAAAACCGCTCTTTGTTCTTTCATCTTCACAGGAGGTCTAAGCATTCTTTGCGATGGTACAGGAACTGAGTGCTGGTGAGGCTGTGGGGCAAATGGAAGCCTGGCATACTGCAGCAGAGGTGTGACAGTAGCAGACTCACTGCAGAAGACAGTGTGGTGGATTCTCAGCATTAGACCCACTAACCACGCCGATCATGTTCTTATGTGTTCACTGAAAAAAAGAGAAGCACAATTTCCTTTTAAAGACTTGTACATGACTTTATTTTGTGCTTGATTTTTTTTTTTTAATCTGCCATGGCTCCATACCAAACAACTCAAATAACCACAAATAAAGGCTTCCATGAAGTGGAGAGTACTGTTTTGCGATAACAAGTGATGTAATATTGACATAATTGATAACATAGGTATTAGGTTATAAAAAGGGACGGGGATCCTCAGCCCCCAGATAAATAGGCACATGAGGCTTAAGTCATGCCAGGAACATGATTTACTTCCACGTGAGATTAACAGCAAGGGCCATCTGCAGACACGTGGTGGAACAGAGCAGCATGGCAGAGGGAGAAAGATGGCACCTGGGCTCCACCCACTTATAGCCATGGGGCGGGGCCTCAGGTACAGAGGAAGCATCAGAAAATTGACAGCCTCTGGAGGAAGTGGGCGTCTGTGTGCCTTGGGATTCTGGAAAGCCCAGACCTAACAATAGGTACGTCTCAAAATACAATGAAATTCCAAGTCCCTACAGAAATGTAGGGAAAGAGGAGATTTTATATATCTATGTCTATATCTATACACATATATGGACATAGACAAAATAAAAACATACAATTAAATTCATATTGCCTTTAATTCAGATGAATGTGTAGTGACAACAAATTGGTTGTTGGCCATGGATGTCTATGGAGGGCCAAGGTTGATGTGGAAACTGATCCGGGCACTCATATTTGGAAGTGATGATTTCACCTGTGTACATAAACGTCTAAACAGATCCAAGTGTAGAATTCAAATATGTACAATTAATTTCATATTAGTTCAATCCACACAATTAATTTCATATTAGTTCAATCCACACAAAGCCATTACAAAATTGTCTTGTGCAATGCCCTTCCCTTCCTTTCCCTTCCCTTCCCTTCCCTTCCTTCTCCTCCTTTCTCTTAGAACTTAATTAATAAATGTCATTATGCCCAATGGCCTATTTGTAATGCTTGAAGACTAGAAATTGAATCAGTAATAAAGTTAGGACTCTATCAATGAAAATTTAGAGCTCCACACACTCTTGATCACACAGTCACTCTTCAATAAAGGAGAACTTGATTCCTCTACAGAAGGTTCCCCTTTAGCAAAAAAAGATATGTCTGGGTGTTAGCTGGGAAATCACCAGAAGGCAAAAGAAGGTAATCAGCTGGAGGAAATGTAAATAGAGACTGTGGCATGGATGAGGAGACAAGAACTTGCCCCTCAGTAGAGAAGAAGCATGTGAAATCTTGAGGAATCACAGGCTGTGTCACGGAGTTGATTTGTAGGGCAAGGGTTTGACCCTGGTGCAGTTTTGCTTTAGACCAGTGGCTATTCATTGCTCCATAAGCTGAACTGCATGGTAGTTAGTATATGACAACATATAGGAACTACCAGTCATGAGTTCAATGTCTTTCCCTATACTCAGTTGGACAGGTAATAATTTGTTTCCAAGAGAAAGTAGGGTAAGGAAGGGAGTGGAATCTATCTCTGAAATACAATCATGTATGTCTTTGTGCGTATCTGATAGCAAATGTTAGTATACAGCATGAAGAGTAAGAAAGAATAAGAAGCTTCTCTGGAGAAAACTGAATCTGGTCTGATAATAACTGCAATCGTTCTCTTCCCTTTCACCAAAGGGGCCAGTAATCCATTGGTACAATAAAATGTTGGAGGGAATCTTGTATACAGTACTCTTAATTTCCTGGCTGGACAGAGTGACTGGTGGGAAGGCCGTTTGGCATCATCCTCTTCAAGTACACTGAGAGACATTGGGCTGAGCCTGCCACACCACAGGGCTTGATAGATATCAGTAAGGTTGTTATTAAAGACAGTTCACTTCATATGGCAGAAATACCGTCCACATGTAGTCTTCCTTATTTTGGCTTTTCTCAGATGCTTGCTAGTTTCTCTGAAGAGTCTGTGGCTGTTGAACTATATGCAGTTCCTAAAGAATCAAGCTGTCTTTAAATGGCTTCTACTTGGGTCTCGGAGGATCCATACCATATCCGCAAGCTATGGAGTCAGACATCTTCGTGGGGCCCCAGCTCTGACCCACAGTTGACACTCTAGGCTAGATTGGGTTTGGCTATAAACCTGTTTGGTCATAAAGCATCAGGTAGTTAGTGAATGATCTCAAATATTTGTTAAGTGCTAGAATGCTTGAGGATATGGAGGAATGGAAGGAGCTAGGAAAAGTTGTCAGGGAAAGGGCAGGGCAAAGTAGAGAGCCCTGCTATACTTTTCTCTGAGTGCTTCCTTGAGGTTCTCAAATGTCTCTGTACCTACTGGGTCATTAGTGATGACTGGTGAACAGTTGAATGACTGAAACAGAATCCCAGGTGTTCTCTTAAACTCCAGCTCACAGATCTTCAATTTCGACTCTGCTGTGCATTCCTTTAGTGATTTATCACAGCCAAGGGGCCAATATGTGCCCAGAGAGGCCTGATTTATATGTGAATCCCTTGTTCACACCTGGAAGATTCTGGCTAACAGACCCAAAGCCCTAGATCTCCTTGTAATGATTAGGTTTTAGCATCAAGAGCAGGTATTTAACCTGGCTAAATCTCCTTTATATTCTTTCAATTCCGTTCTATTTCTCTGGTCATCTTCCCAGCAACCTGTCACAATGACTAGGTTGGGGTACCAGGGCAAATTGTCTCATTTCAAGGCCAGGGTAGCTATCTGGTAGTGGACCAAATGTTTACATGAATGAAGTATTAGTTGTAATCACACTAGTATATCTTTATATATTTCTTTAATTTCCCACTGTTGACATGTAATTTTGTTTTACAGAAATTTAATGAAAGATAAGGAAACACCTGATATCATTTTAAATTAATTGATTTATGTGTTTGGTGAGGAGGAGCATACATACCATAGTGAGCTTGTGGAAGTCAGAGGACAACCTGAAGGAGTCAGTCTTCTCCTTCTAACATGTGGGTCCCAGGAATTGAACCCAAGTTGTCAGGTTTGGCAGCAAGTGCCTTTACTTGTTGAGTTGTCTTGCTGGGCCCACCTGCAAGTTTTTAATTTTTGTAGCGAAGTCCAAGTTAGTATTTAATATTTTCTTCTGAGTTCTTGCCTGACTGACATGGCATGGAATAAGTATTTTGTAAAACCTTACCAAACTAGACCAAGTGCTGGAGGGGTTGTGGGGAAAGGGGAACACTCATCCACTGCTGGTGGGAATGTAAACTCCTACAGCCACTATGGAAAGCAGTGTGGAGAACCCCTGGAAGACTTGGAATGAATTTGCCACCCGACCCAGCCATATCACTCCTAGGCATGTACCCCCAAGACTCACCCCACCGCAGAGATACATGCATGGCCATGTTAATTGCAGCTCTCTTCACGATAGCAAGGAGCTGGAACCAACCCAAATGCCCCTCAATTGACAAGTGGATAGAGAAAATGTGGTACATCCACACAATGGAGTTCTATGCAGCAGTAAAGAAAGATGACATCATGAGCTTTGCAGGAAAATGGCTGGAGCTAGAGGACATCATGCTGAGTGAAGTAACACAGTCCCAGAAAAACAAATGATGAATGGTATCCCTCATCTGTGGATGCTAGTGCCAATTACCTAGTTGTAAGTATTTCTTGTGCATGGCCCCTTGAGCTTTTGTCCAAGCAGTTGGGAGTGATGCATATTGGAAACTACAACAACAACAACAACAACAACAACAGAAAGGACCGCATCAAAGAACTGACTGAAACAGTGAACTTCTGCTCAAAACAGTCAACTTCCACATGGAGAATATCGAGAAAGACTGAGAAAGATGAAAAGCATGTTTGGCAGAATACATGAGTGCTGGTAAGATGGGGGGAACATGGGTCTAGATTTGATAATCTTGTACAAAATATATATTTAAATAAATAAATTAATTAATTAAAAAAAAAAAAACCTTACCAAGCCAGGATTGGAGACACATGCCTTTAATCCCAGAACCCAGGAGGCAGAGGCAGAGCAATCTCTGGGAGATCAAGGCCAGCTGGGGTGATAGGGAGAAATCCTGTCTTAAAACATAACAAAACCTTATTAAAGATTTTACTAGTTTTGTCTTCCTTTCTGAATTGGTGCATTAGATTAGATAAATAATGTAGGGTGGGGTGTGGGAGAAGCGTCTTAAGATGCTCCAAAGATGCAAACTTGGAACAAACAGTTGATAAACAGCAAACAGGGAGAAATTGCTGGCAGGGTCAAGGAGCTGAAAAGTTTAGCCATATCACAGACAAGGTGATTTCCCATTTTAGTGCAGGGTTCCCTGGTGTTGAATCCCTAGGCAAGTGCTTTGAATTTCACATCCAAAGAAAGGGCCTGGAGAGTGGAAGAGGCTTCCTTAGCATTTTGTTTTGTTAGTTAAATTCAGCTTCCCACTCTACCTTTTAGGAAAAGAAAATGTAAAGGAATGAAGGATGGTGACTCTGACTTCAGAGTCCCTGTTACAAAGGAGCGGTGTCTGTCACAGGTCCTCTAGTGTCAGAAATTAAAAGCCAGCTTTCTGATGTGCTGTGGGTTCCCATTCAGCTTCATGTTCTGGTTGATTCCTTGGGCTGATACCAGCAATAAGTGTTTTCATTCACGACCTCCCATCACCCAGGGATGAAAAAAGCCTGATGAGTGGATGTCGCAAACCAATCCCCGGAACTGTCTTTGATTCCCCATGATAACACTGTGTTTTTTCTCCAGTGCCTTCTGGTTTTCAGCTAGGTAGTCTATGAGAGAGTTTTAAAATAGTCACCTTCCCTTTCAGAATGGTCTCCATTATTTAACGATCTCTTTTTAAGGCCTTGTGCTGGATAGCTTTGGTGTCAACTTGAACACCTGGGTTGAGGGAGCCTCGGTTGGGGAATTGGCTCCATTGGATTGGCCTGTGGCCACATCTGTGGTGTATTGTCTTGATTGTTGAGCAGTGACAGTATAAGAAGGCAGGTTGGGCATGAGCCAGAGAGCAAGCCAGAGAGCAAGCCAGTGAACAGCAGTCCTCCATGGCCTCCAGGTTCCTGCCCTGAGTTCCTGCCTTGGGCTCCCTAAGTGATGAAATGTGACCCAGGAGATGTAAGCTGAATAAACCCTTTCCTCCCCAAGTTGGTGTTGGTCAGAGTGTTTTGTCACAGCAATGGAAAACAAACTAGAACAGGCCTATCATGGGCCATGAAACCCCCCAATAGCAGGGACCTTCCGGAAGATTCAGTTGATTCTATTATGGTTACTGACCCCACCACAATCAGAATGATATGTTAAAATCTCCCTCAGTGCCTAGGAGGCTGCAGTCAAGGGTCATAAGCTACAGCCAATGGTTCCATTCCAGTGGCTGCTGGCTTGTTGAGTTTTATCTGGACACAGCTATTCACATGCATACATGTATCCAGGCATAGTGTGGTGGTTTCCTATGGCAGTCTTCCTGCTAATTGCCAAGTTACAAGTCTAAGACAGAGTGCACACTGCCTGCAACTCAGAAAGTATTGTTCCTTTGCCCAGTTGGCCAGACTTCTCTCTTAGGCGGCCTGGTGCTCTCCTGTCTTTTGCACCTTCCTTGTTGACTTTTTTTCCGGCTCTTGCTGTTAGGTTCTGGAGAGGGAGGAGAAAAGGGGGAGGGAGAGAGAGCAGGACTGAAAAGTTGAATGGTCCTTCAGAAAAACTCCTCAGCAAGCCATACCAGAGGGGTAATGAGGAAAGAAGCTTCCGTGTCCCCCAGACAATGCAAGGTATCTGCCCCTAGTAGCCATGTGAGTGAGGCAGGGGAGCAGGGCTTCATGTGCCTTAGGCTTCACGAAGGGATGATCACTCATTCTCTGGGTAGGGAGGGGAGCTTGCTTAATGTGCGTCATTAGTAGCACTCAGACTGCTTCTGTACCTGGGTGCAGGGTGCTGGATGTCTCATAGCCCTTTCTGAATAGGGCCTGGTAACTTAGAGGCCCTGAGTTCTCTGACATTTCCTGTGTTATTTCTGCTCCTAAAGGTACTGGGGCCATTTCCTTCCCAGGATCTTTGTATAAGACATGTTTTCAGTCAAGGGTACTGTCACTCAAGGCTTCTCATCCTGCATCCTTCTGATTACTTAGATCTGGGTCTCTAGGTACACAACCAGCAGAGCTTTTAGCTTTCCAGCACTCCAAGCTACAGTGACCTTGCTCCACCTACATTCTGTTTCTCCTGTTATTCATCAGTACTGATGCATTCATTGCTTTGCTAGTTTTGTTGTTGTTGTTGTTTGTTTGTTTGTTTTGCATCTGCTCACTGCCTTGCAAGTACCTTGAGCCCACTCTTCATTCTACCTGGTTCTCCTCTGCTTTCCAATGGCTCTATACAGTGACTGGCACATAGTGCCTGCGCAGTGGAGCTCTGTGGATTGACTGAATCCTGCTCTACTCTTTTGGAGCAGCATCTAGTACTGCACTCAATAAATCGTTTAGAAGGAAAGAGCCGTGTAAACTAGTGTCTATGGAAAGCACTGCCACACAGCTACTGGAAAGTTGGTTTAGAACAAAGAGTGTGAGAGCTTAATTTTTCTGAGGACAGAATGTAAGAAGACTACTACAGACCGAACTCTTCTCCAGCAAGGGCCAGGCATTGCTAAATAGATAAGAGCTTTCTAAGAAGGAAGGGATTGCTTCTGGAGTTATTTATTGAATTGATTACCAGTGCATATCTATAAAGCTCGTGTGTCAGTTTCTGTCTTCAAAAGATTAAAGATGAAAATAAAATCCAATGATACTTAGTGATGGTAACGGTTAGTGAAAATGGATAATCAAGTGGACATGTCTAAACGGATGCAGTGTTTACAGAGGGCAGTTATGCTGCATACCAGCAACCTCTAGAATATGAACACCTTTTGAATGCATAGCTTGACTTTTTGAAAGCTGTGTCTGTATGTTTGTGTATATGTTTGTATGAGTATATGATATATGTGTATGTGAATGGTCTGTTTACATGTGTGTGTATTCTACAGTGCTGGGGCTCACATATAACATGTGCTTATGGAAGGCTCCTGGCAGAGAGTTGGTCTTTTCTCCTGTGTAGGCGAGGAGTGGCTGCTCCTACAGAGCTTCGGAATCCATTCTCAGCAAAATGTGGGGGACAGTAGGAGCTGCAGTGCCTGATTTATGTCAGGGAATGAACATTTAGACTGCTCAGAAAGAGCAGAGCCCCCAAGGCAAGAGAAGGGTCAGAGAAGCCAGACGGAAGCTTCCTAGTCACCTGCACATTTGATAGGGCTTCTGAAATGACATCCTTGATGCATCCCCAGAAGGGATACGTCAATAGATAAAAATGATTTGCCTACAAAATAAGACACCGAGCTTTTCTGCCTTTCCCGTGTTTGGAGAAATTATTTTATCACTTTAATTATGTAGCAAGTCTCTCTCCCCTCCAGCAAGAAGGCCAGCCTTATGAGCAGTATCCCAGGGCTATTAACTCCAGTCTGGAGTTCCCTTCTTCTCAGGCGGCTATTTCAAACCTCCTTTTACCTGCCTGGTGGCTATCTAAGATGATGACTCCTCCACAGCCCAGGAGTCCCCTACGCCTCCTTTTCCTTCTTTTGTTACTTCAGCAAATTTTACAGCACTCCTTGATTTACGCAGCTGAGATGAGTCTGAACCAGTGTGTGGGCCGTGCTAGCTGCACCCTGGGTAATTTCAAAGGTTGGTGTTCACATAGGTGCAATGAGGAAGCTACTCCATGGAGTTGCTCGGTGTGTCGCCTGAACAGCCGTGCCCTGCTACCGTGTACTGAGCAGGCGCTAGGAAGAGAGGTGAGCAGGATGAGATATTTTCAGTTCCAGCCAGGCAGATTGCCTGATTACCCTTGCTTTGGCTTTCTAATGAGCTCATTTGTATATCAACATCCTTTATGGAAATACAAAAGTAGCTGGGCCCTGCCAAAAATGCAGACCGCCCCACCTGTCTTCCTGGACAGGCCTCCAGCAGTCAACATTCTGGAAATCTATCAGAAGTGCTTGAGATCAAAGCAGGTAACAGGAAAGCTGCAGCCAGGCCTTATTTGAGATTCCAGACACATCCTGGAGCACCATCTGGGCCTCCACCAAAGCATCTGCCTGCCTCCTTCATGGCTGGGGCTCTCACACTGAGAGCAAGGCAGAACACACAGTCCAGAGGAACCTGCAGAAGGCCAGGTGCCTGACCACTAGCAGGGTTAAAAGTGTCAACTCACCATCTGTGTGGAAGGAGGGGCAGAGCCGCCTCTGTTCTGTGACCTCCTTCCTTTGTGTGCTTATGTATGTGTCTCTGATGTGGTCCCTATTTCCTCATCCCCTGCTTTGCTTTGGCAGGGAAATAGTCTGTTCAGTCAATTGCTGATTGGTCCCTCCATTCATACTGTCAATAGATATGTGTTTGCAAATGTTATTCTGCATTCCCATCTAGGCTTTGGGGACAGTAAGCCACGTTGTCTAGGGTTGTTCTTTCATGAAATGTAGGTGCTTGTGAAAGTAAGCTATCAGTACATTGTTCTGGAAGTGACACTGTTACCAGGACATGGCCCTTAACTCCCCTTGACTTCCCTGTACTTGAGATCTCCATTGAAAGAATTCACAGGAGGGGCTGGAGAGATGGCCTAGTGGTTAAGAGCACCGACTGCTCTTGCAGAGGACCCGGGTTCGATCCCCAGCACCCACATGGCGGCTGAGACCTGTCTGTAACTCCAATTCCAGGAGAATTCCAGTTCCAGGGGAATCCGACGCCCTCTTCTGACCTCCGTGGCATTGCATGACACAGGTGCACAAACCTACATGCAGACAATGCATTCATACAAATAAATAAATAAATAAATAAATAAATAAATAAATAAATAAATAAAATAAATAAATATTTAGAAGGAATTCACAGGAGACCCAAAGAGTGGAATGTAGAAGATAGGTGAGTTTATTGCATAGAAAAGGGATGAGAGTAAGCATGGCCGAAGAGACCAGTGCAGAGCAGAACATTCTTACACAGAAGGACTGGACAATGAAGAGAGACTATTATGCCCATCTAATTCTTAGGCAGGCTTTACACAACTTCTTATGTCTGTATAACAAAGTGCTTTCCCTTAAGGGCATTTTCCTACCTGTAAGATTCACAGGCTCTTTTGGATAACCCTTAAACTATGTGAAGAATGTCTTTGTCTTGGCCCAAAGCCTCAGACTAGGTAGTAACCTTGGGACCTTTCAGGCAGTTGAAAAAGCCAGGTCTTCCAGTCTCCCACCGGAGCTCAAGAAACAATTCAATCCCATTCTGTTGACCGTAGTCTAGTGTGAGTCCTGCAGTTTCCATTCCTGATCTTCAAGGCTGAAAACTATGAGGGAGGGTCCCATACCCAGTGACATCTAAACCTACCAATATCTGAGCAGCCACCCTACAGTTCATGCCCCAGGAGACTTGAACCAGTGAAAGGAAACGATGCCAGTGTTCAGTGCTGCTTGACGTATGGGATTCAGGGAAGGCCTCGGTGAGTAGGTCGTGCATGCCAGCTGGGCTAGTGACAAGAAGGATCGAGAGTGGAAACTCAGTCTGTTAAACTTACTCTTGATATGGTAGGTATTTTTCCAGCCCTTCTTCCTTCCTGTTTTTGTTGCTGTTGTTTGATTGCTATGGACTTGATCAAAGTCTGTGCCTCTAGGAGCCAGGTTCAGCCACGTGTCCTTGGTAATCCAGTTAAAAGAGCCACATTAATAGTGAAAACAGAAAAAAAAGGGGTTTTAAATATTTAATTTAACTTTTTTATTTTATTGTGTATGAGTGTATTATAGCCTGCATGTATGTAAGTTGTGCAGTGACTTTGGTGGTCAGAACAGGGTGCTGGACCCCCTGAAGTTATGGATAGTTACTATCCCCCCCATAGGTGGTGGGAATTGAACCCAGGACCTTTGCAAGAGTAGCCAGTGCTATTAACCACAGAAGCATCTCTCCAGTCTCCAGTTTTTTGTTTGTTTGTTTGTTTGTTTGTTTGTTTTTCCCAATGTGGTCACACTGGGAAGAGGGACAAAAAGATCTAGAAACTTCTGTCCAAGACTGTTTACAAGGTCTTGATAGGAAGGCAAGTTTTAAACTGAAGGAAAGAGATATGCATAACTCAGCAGTCAGCCAAAGTGTGGGCCCACCCAGCCTGGGGTCAGGTGAAAAGCTCTCCAGCAAGGTCAGTCTTCCAATCTCCTAGAGACAGGAGGTTCCTCCTTGGGCAGACTCTCTGGCTGCACCCAAGGCTTCAGACTTTTCTTCTCCAGCAAAAGATTCTTGGGGAAATTCTGATTTCTTAGGATCTATTGCTTAAATAGTCTGAGAGTCAAAAAGAAGGGCATAAGTGTCTCTTTAGGATCTATTCATTCCTGCTACACAGGCTGGTTACAAGATGCTTGTTGAACATCTTTATGGAATAGAACAGTCAAGGAATGAAATTTCCAATATCATGAAACCTTTATTCCAGTATAAGATGTAAGTATGAACTAAATTAGAAAATGTGTGTGTGTGTGTGTGTGTGTGTGTAATAGCAAGTGCTTACATGCTTTGTAGGATGAGAAAGAGGGTCAGACTGAAGCAGAGGATGAGCCAGGCAGAGCCATGACAGGCCCGGGATGGGCAGCAGTGGCCAGGGGAAGGACCAGCAACTCCAGCAAGGACAGACAGCCAGCTTGCCAGAGGAACACTTGCTCCTGCAGTGGTTGGGGTGAGAGCCCAGTTGTCAAGAAGGCAGTGCAGAAGGAAATGACAGTCTGTGAAACCTGATGCCCTCAGTTATAAAAATCTGACCTTCCCTTTGTCCTTGAGATTGCTTGAGATTGGTTTCCTCCAGGGATTCTCTCTGAAGAAGCTCCTCACTCTCCCTTTCCTATCAGCCCTCCCAGGTCTCTATCTCTGTTTCTTTGCTTGCTTGCTTACTTGTTCCTTTCTGAGATGGGTCTAACTGTATAGCACCTGGCTATCCTGGAACTCAAGTGTATCAGGTTGCCCTCATATAGAGATGTACCTGGGATTAAATGCCTGTTTTTGGTTTATTTGTGTTCTCTCTCTCTCTCTCTCTCTCTCTCTCTCTCTCTCTCTCTCTCTGTCTCTCTCCTCTCCATATTAGTCCTAACTGGTCTGGAATTTAGGAATTCACTATCCAGTCACTATCCAGACCAGTTTAATCCATTAGGAAGGGAATTCTTTAGTAACTTCCTTTTCTGATTGACCATGGATGCTGTCCTGTTATTTCATTAAACAAAGATGTGGTCCTCCACATCATCATCACATGGGTGCCAGTCTTTGCTGTAAGATGGTCTGACAAGTTGTTAGAGCTGTGTGAAATTTCTTTCCCAGAAACATCAGACCGTTCCACTTGGGGAAGCTCCATTTACTGGGATCCATTGTTTCCAGAATTTGATAGTGAACGGGAGGGACCCACGTGATTCTTTGGAATATCTTCATTCCTGGTGGTACATCGATGCAAAGAGGAAGCTGATGGGGCTACAGTGCAGCAGGTGGTGGGCAAGGGGCTCAGGAGGGAGCTTGATGCCGTTTAGGTCGTGAGGAGGAGGTAGAGGTGCATTCTACACTTGTGTGGGAAGTGAGTAAATGTTTGGAGTGAGATGTAGCATGATCTCATCTTCATTTTAAAGAGGTCAGTTCAACAGTCGGAATAGAGTGCAGGGGTGAAAGCGGAAGTTCTGTAAGGAGACCCCACCTGAGTGTCTCTGATATTAATGGTGGGCACGTTCTCTCAGTTAGCCTGGGGGCATGGTAGAGCCGACTGTTAGTTTATTTTCAGCAACCAAGAAGTGAAAGTCCAGGCTCTAGAAGGGGAGTAGACAAAGTTGAAGGCCACAGTGAGGCCTGCCTCTGATACTGGGATTTAGAAGATTTGGCTTAACGTTTTTCCTGTCCTTGTCTACCCCTCAGGTGGTCCCAGGGGTCCCATTCCTGGACTAGGTGCAGACTTTCTTTTTGTTGTTGTTGTTTTTATTTATTTTTCATTTTATTTTATTTTTTCACATAAATTTATTTTTTTTATCAAATCTAGACCCGTGTCCCCCCCACATCCCCCCATCCCACCAGAGCTCATGCATTCTGCCAAACATGCTTTTCATCTCTTTCTCAGTCTTTCTCAATATTCTCCATGAGGAAGTTGACTGTTTTGAGCAGAAGTTCACTGTTTCAGGCAGACTTTCTTATAAGTCATCCTTACCCAGAATTCAGTATGTTACAATTTGATGCACTGAATGCACTGTTATGAATTAAGATGTAGCTGCCCATAAAATTGAGGCTTACTAGAGGAAAGAGCAACAGTGCCTCGGCCATGTTCCTCCAGAAGGGGGGTCTGTGGGAAGAGAGGGGCGGAGGGCTTTGCTGTTTTATTCGAGCCCTGTTCTCTGTCTTCTGACTAGCTGTTTCAGACCCCAACTACAAGCTCTCTTGCTTATCTTTCTCTCTGTTCATGGTGACATTGCTGTCCAAATCCCTAGCATTTATTTTAAGCCTAATTGGAAGAGGGAGATGAAGCAGAGTCTTGTTCCTGAGATCTGGTGAGGGATGATGGTAGCCTGGGAGGGAGGAATAGTGATTGTGTTGGGGGCGGGTGAAGAGATGGTATATGCATGCCCAAGTAAGTGATCTAGCATTGACCTACAAATCTACCAGAAAAGTGATCTTATTAGGAACATGTGAATGAAGGAAGACAGGAATTAATGATTGACTCTTTACTACACTAGAGCAGCAGATGGCACTGTGCTGGTTGGTGTGAATGGTTGAGTGAACCACACTGTCATTTCGTGTATAGGTTATCCTAAGAGAGAAGCAGGCTTGATGGGGAGAGAGGTGGTTTAGGATACGATAATTTAAATGGCCGTGAAAGATGGTGAAGGTGTCAACTAGGAACTGGATATATAGCTTGGGAATTTGGGAGGGGTGCCAGCCATTGTCAGATTACAGATGTTGTGTTAAATCTTGAGGCTAAATGAGAATCCTTTAGACATGGTCATAGATATAAAAGTCAGAGAAATAGATACTTCAGTATTTATAACAATGAAGGAAGGAGAGGAGGTCACACAGGAGCCAGGTAACAGTATTCAAATAGAAAGGAGAAGAAATGGAGAAGTAAAGAATTGCTAGCTAGAATCTCAGAGAAAAAAGGCTGGGAGGGGTGTGATCCTTGGTTTCTCAAATGCCATTAAATGATAAAGACTTCAAGACTAGGCCATCAGGATGTGCTTGATGAACTGGTAGTGAAAGCCCTCAGTATAGTTGGTGCAGGAAAGAAGAAGGAAGAGCAGCCTATGACCCTCAGAAGGGCTGTAACATTTGTCCTGAGTCTGTAAACATTATGCAGACCATAACGACCTAGGGGGGAGGTTAAAGAGGTTGATCACCTCAAAAGAAGAGGCCCAGTGTTTGTAGGGCTTAGCCAAAAACTCGGGGAAAATGATCATTGCTAGCTAGCTTACTGCTTTGTTTTTGGTAGGCTTTGCTGTGGTTTGGATATGAAATGGCACCGGTAGACTTAACTATATTTAAGACTTGGTCCTCAACACAGTGTTCAGAGATAGAGAAATACAGGATCACGAGAGCTTTGAACTCTGGTATATTAACCCACTGATGGGTTTGTAATTTGAAGTTGTAATTGAGAGGTGGCAGAAATTGAAAGTAGAGCCTAATTAGAGGAAGTAGGTTACTAGGATGTATTAACTGTGGGTTAATATCATCTCCCTAGTCTCTTCCTCTTTTTTTTTTCTCTCCTTCCTTGCTACCATGAATGGAGCTGCCTCCTTTGCCACCGGATCCCGCTGTCTGATGCTCCCTCCCCTTCATCACAGATTCACTTCAATGGAGCCCAGCTACCATGAACTGAAGCCTCTGATATCCTGAGCTTAAATAAATCTCTCCTCCTTTAAACTGATTTGTTTAGGTATTTCATCTCAATCACAGAATGTTCCCTGATAAAAACCCCATAGTTTGCCGACCTGTGAAATCCTGTAGACTGGATTTCAGAGTATTCCACACTGGATTCCACAGTATTCCTTGATGAGAACTGGATACACTGATTTTAGCTAATCAATTCTTGCTGATGTGGAGGTGAAGCATTTGGAGCTTCCACCTGTCTGGTGATGTTCACATGACATTCCTGGCTTAGACTCCCTTTGTGTCTTGGGGCAGCTCATTTTTGTCTTGATTCCATATGGATGAGACTTTCTAAACTCCATGATTTGGACTATAGATGGCATCAGGATTTACAATTAATCTGGTCAACAAATATATCCTGCGTGAATACATGTTGGTGTCAAGACTTGAATGAATCCATGAAGACTGAGGAATCCTGCTGAAATCCCAGCATTCCAGTGACTAAGGACGAAGTCAAGCTCGATGAAAGCTGGGCTGCTGTTCTCTGTTCTCTGGATGCCGTGGAAGCAGTGAGAAGAGCCCATGCGTATCTAGTGAGCAAATACTCTGCCCTCAGCGGTGTTCCTGTCCCTGACCCTGGACAGCACAGGCAGCCAGCTTGCATATCCCACCCATGTGTTCAACACTGTGTCCAGCTGTGCACGTAGCCTCCATTCCCTAGGAAAGCACGAAGACAGTTTTTTTTCAAACATCTCTATCATCTGACAGGAAAGTAGTCTTTCCATAAAGCTCATGAGCTTTAATATCAAGGTACTTCAAGTTGTTCTTATCAGATACTAAATAAAAGATTTTTTTTAATCCTTGGAACCACAGTAAAATTTATTCTTAAAAGCCTTTTTAAATTTTTCTTAAGCTTCTGAAAATCCCATTCACAATTTTGCATTTGATGCGGGCTAGACTTCAAAGTGGGCTAGAAACACTGTTCCCTAGGACAGAAGATTTCTCTTTTATGAATAATAAGCATCTGTATCATTAGCAAAAATCATCATTCATTGATTTGGGGGGATTAAAAATGAACTAAATGAACTAGTGGTACTGGGAAGATAGATCAGAGGTTGAAATATTTTCTGTGCAAGCATAAAGACTTGTGATCCATCCCCAAAATCCAAGGGAAATTTTTTGTTACTGTTAAAGCTGGGTGTGGTGGGGTGCACTTACAAATATCACCAGCGAGTGGAGACAGTAGATCCCTGGGGCTCTCTGGGCAGCCAAACAGCCTAGCCTACTTGGAAAGTTCCAGGCCAATGAACTCATAAAACAAGGTAGATGGCACCCAAGGAAGGACACTGAAATTGTCCACTGGCCTCCTTGTGCATGTGTGTGTGTGTGAACACACACCCACATCCACATCCACACTCAAATGTACTAGTGTTGAGCCATAATCTTGTCTTTCAAACAGGCCAGCACACTTGAAAATAATGAAAGCATCTAGAGTGAAGAGAAAAGAATGACAATGCAGCACTTCAGACCTTTCCTTGCTCCTTCTACCTTATCAGGAAAGGGCAATAACTTGACCCAGACCAGCCTTTCCATTCCTCTTCTCTAGGAATAAAGACTCAGGTTTGAGGGGTCTTCCTGGACTCTCCTTCTCAGAGTCAACGTCATATTGAATCTAATGGGGGAATGGGTAATTTTTGTCTCAGAATGAGCAATTTGGCTTTATTTTCCCCAGACAGAGTCTCACATGAGCTGTATCCACATTCATGGTGTAGCTAAGGATGACCTTGAACTTCTGATTCTCCTGCTCTGATATCCTAAGTGTCGGGATTACAAGGTTGTATCACTATGTCTGGTCTCACATGACCTTACTTCATCCTGATTATTGTGTGTCCCTAAAGAGTTTCAAAGCTTCATCTGATGATTTATCATGGATACTTTAAACTTTAGTCCCCATTTCTGGGATGAGTGATGAGATGTCATGGTTCCCGGTAAAGTAGCACCAGTTTTTTTCCCATTAACATCTGGCATGTGTTTTGTCAGGGAGGTGTTGTTCTCTGTTGTTATAGCCAGAAGTTGACATAGGGACATTTGAGTCTTCTTCACTGTCCAGAGAAAAATGTTGATTCCTTCAGTAGCAAAGCAGCGCATAGCATTTATGAAACTATTCAAATGTTTTATAGTCTTATTGTAAGGAAGGAACTAAGAGAAAGGTAGGTAAGATTCACCTACCTAGGCTCTTATCTGCTCAAGTTCAGGTGGGCCATGACAGCTTGAACAATGGGGTCCTGTGTAAGGCTGTCACTAGCCTTGATGTTTCAGGAACTCAAAATTGGAAACTGGGTTCACAGACCATGACATGGATGGTTGGGGTGTTTCTAATGAGAGACAGGCTGTTGGGAAAATGAGAACACTGCTCTCATTTTTGAGTAATAGAATGCATTGCTTACTTTATCATGGCTGTGTCAAAATATCTGGCAAAAGCAACTTAAAGAAGGAAGGATTTGTTCTGGATAGCAGGTTGAGGGTACTGATCACTACGGTGGCGAAACATGGCAGCAGGAACTTGAGATGGCTGTCACATGCATCACATCTGCAATTAGGGAGAAGAGAATGACACATGCTAGTCTGGGACCCCAGCCCGCTGGGATGGTGCTCCTCACATTTAGATAGGTCTCTTCACATCGGCTAACCTAATCTTGAAAATCACCCACAGAACTTCAGAGGTTTGTCTCTTCAGTGATTATAGATCCTTCCAAGTTAACAATTTTAACCACACATGCAGTGATGCATTTCAGTCACTGTCCTAGCCCTATAGCAACAGTTCAACCAAACAGGTCATTTAACATTATGCCATCATGTATCTCTGGTCCATTCCAGTTTAAATCCCCTATGAGTAGAAATTCTATTCTGAGACACACATATGAAGAATGCCATACACAGCAACATCTGGGAGATGGGAGTTTCCACTAACACTAGAGATGTCCCATGATAAAGGGACGATTGCTGTCCCCAGACAGGAATCCGTTTCCATAGCTAAACTGTTTAAAAGGTACACAATGGCCCCATGACTTTTTATCCTTCTTATTGTTGTTGTTCTTTCCAGTGGATACTTAAAAATCAATTTATTTTTATTTTGGTGTGTACCAAGGGTATAGTATTTGTTAGGGAGGAAAAGCCATTTTAATTTAGTGGGAAATGGATTTTCTTTATCACAGAGAAATGTAGAAAAAATGAGAGATACACCAAATAAAATTCTTGCTTTCAGTCCCAGGGGTTGAGGTGGATGATCAGGTTGGCAGAAGCACAAGTTTAGATTTTGATAATCCGTTTTGAATTTCTCCATAGAGATCTTAGTTGTCAATAAAAATCTCTTGGTAAGCAACATGAATGACCTGGTTATGCCTATCCCATTGAACTGCTGTTCTGAAGCAACAGAGTGTGGTGAAATGAGTCAAGAGACTAGGGCTCTGGGCAGCTCTGCTGCTGTCTACCTCTGAGCTCTTGAGATCTCCCCTTCCCTCATTGAACTCAGTTTGTCCATTCATAAAGTGCATCTTAATATTGCACACAGCATTTGATTTAAGACTTTAACTGTAAGGTCTCGAGAGATGGCTCAGTGGTGAAGAGCTACCTTGATGAAGATGTGGGTTTGTTTCCCAGCATCCACATGGCAGCTCACAACCATCAGTAAAATGTACTTCCCAGTGATCCGACACCCTCTTCTGACCTATGTGGGCATTGCATACACAGATGCAAGTGGGGTCCACCCTGGCCAGCTCGTTAAAATTGTTGTGGGCTTCAAAGGGCAGAAGGCTGAATCAGGGTGGCTACAGGGCCATGGGGTCTGTCTGTGATAATTCATATGGAACCCATAGGTGGCCAGAATTATTCTCTTTGCCAAGAGACCCTGTGACCACCCAGAGGCCAGATTCTTTCTATGCATTGTACCATAGTGCATAGGGTCAGACTCACAGAATGCCATATGTAACAAGGGCCAGGGGCTCCCTGTCCCATAGGAGGAGACATCTTCAGCTCCTACTTCCAGGAGTACAGTCTTTCCTTCAGACCCTTGACCCAGATTAGAATATGAAAGAGCCATTCCCTAGGTCACTGGAGGTTTTCAGGGCAATGTCAGGTATTCACTGGGTCAAACCCTTCACCATTTATCTCCGCAGCTTAGGAGAAGGTTAAACTGTAAACCGCCAGCCATGCTGGAAAGAAAGGAAAGAGAAATGTCAGGCTGGCTTGCAAAAAAATGATAACTTCTGTCTTTTCAAGAAGGTTCACCAGAGGACACATTAGCAAGAAAAAAATATGTATCCTGTTACAAACTTAATTTGCCAACCAAAGATAGTGTTTATAAGCTGCCTTGCCTTTAGAAGAGAATCGTCAAGATGAAAGGAGGGAATCAGGAGCTTCCCAATCTGTCTGGCTCTGGGAATGCTTTCAAGGGACAGAGCAGTGGCCCCTCACCAGACCTGCCTCAGCCGATGTCACAAATCAGGCTTTACTATCAGTGAAGCAAAAGCTACAGAGTTGGTGCTCTTTTGTCCTGTTTTATTCTTTTTTTTAAATTTTCATTTTTTTATTGATGCTTTGTGTATTTCATACATCATTTTCCAACTCAGTTCCGGGCATATTTCCCTTTTCCCTTCCCACCCACCCACCCCACCCCACCCACCCCATCCAGATCTGCATTCTGCCATAACTTTTCCCCTGCATATTTCTTTTTTTTTTTTCATTTTTTTTACAGTAAGTGATACTTTATGAGTACAAGCATCCTCATGTAAAACAATTTGCAGGCAGTTGTGGCCAACCCCAAACCCACACAGCCTATGTGGTCCCACCATCCAGCAGGGGGGGGCTTGTATGCCTCAATTCAAGCTGATATCAAATGAGTGTCCTAGGCTATATTGTTGTAGTTTCACATTCAACCCCAATCGCAGACCTTACATTACTATCATGCCGCCTCTTCCCCAGATTAGGCTTAGAAAAGGGGCACAGGTGGATTGAGAAGCAAAACGTCTACTTTCTCTGGCAGATGTCTTCTGGTTCTGGTCAATTCTGGCTGTTCCTTTCATGGGCTGACGTTGTCCAGCGAATAACTTTTAATCCACTAATTAAAGCACAAGCATTAGCTATATAGGGATTTTAAACAGTTCAATTAGTGTGGTAGGTTAACTTGTGGTAGAAACAACTACAGATGTTTGGGATGGGTATGTGTAATCCAGGCTGAAAACAGTTGGGCTTCTGTTAATATGAAGGGTCTTCTTGGTTTATAAATCTCCTAACCATTAGTGGATGTAATCTTGTGGCATCCGCCATGGGTTATTCCATCCAAAGAAGGGAGGCCAATAGCCCTAATTAGATTTTCGGCTATATGACATGCAATGGCTGCCACTGCTGCACAGTTATTTCCAGGGCATGGTGAGTGTAGCTGGGTGCTCAACGGGGAGAGTCTTACTTGACTCACAGGAGAACCTATTTGCTTTATTGGTTTAGTGGCCTTTGGTATACCATTCTGGTATTCCAGAGACCATCCTGTACATTGCAAGGTCGGTCTCAATACATCTTTCCCATGTTAAATCAGGTCTTTGACAGCAGGGGCCTTATCGCTCTCTTGCAGGTATCCAGTTTGGAGGGCAGAGCCTTTACTTTTGTGGGGGCTTGGACCCCCTGGCCAACATCTCCTTGGTAGAATAACATTGCTGGATGTCAAGCTCCTGTGTATATATATTATTGGTTTTATAGTTCATAGCTAGGAGACTTTAGTTTTATATTTGAGTTCTGAATAGAGAATAATCCTTTTCACAGTTCCTATGTACTATTAGTCAGTTAAAGCAAGGCAGTTTTACAGTTTTAATAAGGCTTACTGCCTCTATAACAGTTGGTTCCAATTTTAACAGTTAGAGACTGGACCGCATATCATCATCATCATATTTTTCCTTGTTTATGGAGGGGGAGGTTAGAAATCTCTCGTATTAAAACCTTTGTGGGCACCTCATAAAGGTAAGTTCATTAGATTCATTATAACACATAGTTGTTAGAAGTAGGATCCAAAGAGGGGCTTGGATGTTTATAGCCATCTGAGGCTTTTTCTTTTCAAGTGTTCAGATGGACCACATTTCTGCCTCGGCACTTTCTTGGTACATCCTACTCAATGCAAGCTGTATTTTTTTTCTCAGCATTGATTGGTGACATTTTGACCTTTGGAACATACAGATTTTTCCCATAGTGGTATTTAAGATTTGGAATTGCAACGGATTTTTGACAATAAAGGTTTCATATCTATCTGTATCCCCTTTTTTTTTAGTTTTTTTGTTTTTTGACCATGGTCTCAAAAAAGGCAGTTGTATTTACATACCTCTAGGGTGGAATCAAGGCACAAAAAGATTTCAATTCAATTCACCATGTTGTCTATTTGGGTGGACTGGTCATGTGATTAACTTGGGAGCCCAAGCAAACTTAAATTTTTAAGTTAAATCATACCCTATGGAGAGAATGCTACAAGGTGATGCTGTACAGAAAAAAAAAATCTAGAGAAACATTATGTAGGCTGCCAATCCCAAAGTTATTGATTATAATAGATTTTAAGTTAAAACAAATGTGGCACACAGCAATTTATATCTCAGAATTAACTCAGATACATTACATTTTTTTTCATAGCTTTTAAACATGTTGTTGTAAATATATGTTTTACTTTTACTAGTCCTAATACACCATGTATCTGTAGAAGAGTCTGGGCAAACTGGATTACTTGTTGAACTCACGTCAATTAAAGTTGATTAATCCGAATATACACCCGTGTCCTCTCTTCCCCTGCCATCCCCCCTTCCTGTTCACCATTTCAGTCGTTTTCTGATGCATGTCTTTACTGTTGTTCTTTATATAAATGCCTTCCTACTCCACAAAATATTATTACTGAAGTTGTTACTTGGCACTGCATCCACATATGAGGATACCATTTGTTGTTTGTTTTTCTGGGACTGTATTACTTCACTTAACATGATGTCCTTCTAGCTCTATCATTTACCTACAAAGTTCATGATGTTGTCTATTCTTTACTGCTGCAATAGAATTCCATTGTGTACATGTACCCATTTTCTCTAACACTCGTCGTGTAGGGGACACTTGGTTGGTTTCCAGCTTTTGCTCTTGTAACAGAGCTGGAATAAATGTAGCTTGCATGTAATCTCTGCAGGTAAATTGATTTTGTGGGTACCTACCCAGGAGTGGTATGACGGGTCAAATGGCAGGCTCATTGCTTCTTGAGTCTTCCAAGGGTTCTCCACACTGCTTTTCCATACGTAGGCTGTACAAGTTTACTTCCACCCAGCAATGGATGGTTTTTCCCTTTCCCCCACAACATCTCCAGCACTTGTATCTTTGTTTTCTCTGATCCTGCCAGTCTTATTGAATGTGGTATTTTTTTAAAGTGGTTTTAATTTGAATTTCCTTAATTATAGTGATAGTTGAACACTTCAATAAGATGTTTCCTAGCTATCTCTAATTCCTCCTCTGTGAAGTCTATATCAGATCTTTGCTCCATCTTTTGAGTGATTCATTTGTTTTCTTTCTTCTTTGTTTTTTTGAGTAGCTTGTATACGCTGGAAAATTAATACTTTGTCAGATGTATCTGCTGTGAAGGTTTCCTCCCATTATGTTGGGTTTTTCTTCATTCCTTTATGTTCTTTGATGTACCAGAAGCTTTTGAATTTTAATGAGGTCCCATTTGTCAATTGTCGATCTTATTTCTTGTGCAGCTGCTGTCTGATTTGAGAAGTCTTTTCCTGCCGGGTGTGGTGGCGTTCACGCTTTAATCCTAGCCAACTTGGGGAGGCAGAGGCAGGCGGACTCATATTAGCTAGTTCAAGGCCAGCCTGGTCTAAGAGTGAAGTTCCAGGACACGCATGGGGCTCCAAGGAGACGCTGTTCACGCAAAAAAGAAAAAAAAACAAACAAAAAAAAAAAAAAAAAAAAAAAAAAGAAGTTTTTTCCTACGCCTGTGTCTTGTAAGTCTGCTGCCAAGTTTCTCTTCTATCACTCTCAGGGGTTTTTGGATTCATGTTGAGGTCTTTGATCCATCTGGAGATTGACTTTTGTACCAGAGCGAGGTCAGGGTTTTTTTTTTAAAAAAATTTCATTCTTCTAACAGGTGGTGATCTAGTAGTTGCCAACACCCACATGTTGAGATGCTGTCTTTCCTCCAAAGTGTCTTCTTGGGCCCCCTTGTCAAATATGAGGTGGTGAAATGTTAGTGTGCTCAGGTTTGGCTCTTCAGTTTTGTTCCATTGGTTAACTAGGTCTGTTTTTTGCCATTGGCCAGGTGTTTTTATGACTATTTAGCCCCTGTAGTTAGTTTTGATGTCTGGTAGCGCAATCCCCCTGTATTGCCTCTTTTTTGTTGTTTTGTTTTGATTCTGTTTTTTCCATGTTTTTTTAAATTGAGGATTTTTCTTTTCAAAACTTAGTGAAGGAGCTCTTGGGATTTTGCATGGGATTGCATTAAATCTGTATATTTATTTAGGTAGATATGGACTTTTTTTTTGGCATTTTATTTATTTAGTTATTTTTACAAATCTAGACCCTGTTCCCCCACCCACCCCACCCCACCCGAGTCATGCACTTCTGCCAAACATGCTTTCATCTCTTAGTCTTTCTCAGTATTTTCCATGGGGAGTTTGACTGTTTGAGCAGAAGTTCACTGTTTCAGTCCATGTTTTTGTTGCAGTTCCTTTTCTGTTGTTGTTGTTGTTGTTGTGTTTCCAAAATGCATTCATGCCAACTGCTTTGTACAAAAAGATCAGGGGAGGGCCCACACAGAAATACTTACAACTGAGCATTGGCACTGCAACCACAGATGAGGGGAATACCATTCGTCGTTTTGTTTTTCTGGGACTGTGTTTACTTCACTCACATGATGTCCTATAGGCTCCAGCCATTTTCTGCAAAGTTCGTGATGTCCGTCTTTCTACTGCTGCATAAATCCCTTGTGTAGATTCCACATTTTCTTATCCACTTGTCGGGCTTGGAGGGGCATTTTAGGTTGGTTCCAGCTCCTTGCTATGTGAAGAGAGCTGCCAATAAACATGGCGTGCATGTATTCTGTTGGTGCATAAGTCTTGAGGTACATGCCACAGGAGGGTATGGCTGGAGTCTGGATGGCAAGTTCATTCCTAGTCTTCCAAGGGTTCTCCACACTGCTTTCCATAGTGCTGTATGAGTTTAATTCCACCAGCAGTGGCATAGTGTTCCCCTTTCCCCACAACCTCCCCGCACTTGGTACATTTGTTTTCTTGATCCTAGCCAGTCTTTATTGGAGTAAGACGATATCTTAAAAATGGTTTTCATTTGCATTTTCTTCTTAATGATTAGTTTGATGTTAACAGTCTTGATGGTGTTTCCAGACATCTCTAATTTCCCTTTTGTGAAGTCTATGTTCAGTCCTTTGCTCCACTGTTGAGTGGGTCATGTTTTCTTTTTCTTTGTTTTTTTGGTCAGTTTCTATAGGATGGAAATCAATGCTTTGTCAGGATGTTAATCGGCAGTGAAGGTTTCTCCCCACTCTGTGGGATTTCTTCCACTTCCTTTGATTGTTTCTTTTGATTTTACAGAAGCTTTGAGTTTGATGAGCGTCCCATTTGTCAGTTGTCGACCTTAATTTTTTTTTTTTTTATTTATTTATTTAGGAAGTCTTTTTTGACGCTATGTCTTGTAGTCTGCCTGCCAACTTTTTCTTCTATCCCTTCAGAGTTTGGGGTTTCACATTGAGGTCTTTAAATCCATCTGGAGTTGACTTTTGTACAGGGCCGAGAGGTAGGGGTTTATTATCATTCTTCTACAAGTGGTGATCCAGTTTGCCAAAACCACTTGCTTGAGATGCTGTCTTTTTTCCATTGTGGTTTCTTGGCCCACTTGTCAGAATATGAGGTGGCTGAAAATTGTATGTGCTCAGATTTGGATTTTCGGTTTTGTTCCATTGGTCAACAGGTTGTTTTTGTGCAAGTACCAGGCTGTTTTTATGACTATAGCCCTGTCGTATGGTTTCGACGCTGGTATAGAGATCCCCCCTGTTCGCTCTTTTCACTCAGGGTTGTTTGGCCTATTTCGGGGTCTTTTTGTTTTCCAAATTAAATTTAAGAACTTTTGTTTCCAACCCTGTGAAGAACTTTGGTATTTTGATTGGGATTGCGTTTAAATCTGTACAAGAGTTTGGTAAAATGGACATTTTTACCATGTTATTTTTCCCAATCCATGAGGGCCTGGGTGTTTTTTCCATCTTCTTGAGGGTCTCTTCACTTTCTTCTTTAAGGGTTTAAATTTTTGTTTGTAGAGGTCTTTGGTGTCTTTGGTTAGGTTTTTTTCCTAGGATTTATTGTTTTGCGGCTATTGTGGAGGCGGGAAGGTCTCTTTGAATTCTTCTCCCGTTGCTTGTTTTTGGTGTAAAGAAAGGCCATTGATTTTTTCAGGTTAATTGTATCCTGCCACTTTGCTGAAGCTGTTAATCGTTCTAGGGAGTTTTCTGGTGGGATGTTTGAGCGTCCCTTAGATAAACAATCATATCCTCAGCAAATAGGTATAGTTTGACTTCCGCTTTTCCAATTAGTTACTCCTTAAATATCCTTTTCTTGCCTTATTGCTTAAGCAATGTTTTCAAGCACTATATTGAAGAGGAGTGGTGGAAAGGGCTGCCCAGCCTTTGCTGAGTTCCTACCTTTAAAGGGATGTTTCTTGTCATTTTCCCATTTAGGCTGTTATGGGCTGTGGGTTTCCGTATAGGGCTTTTGATTGCATTGCGGATTGATCCTTCCAATCCATTCCCTTCTAGGGACTTAAGCATGAGGGAGCGGATTTGTCACAGGCATATTTTCAGTACTCAAATGAGAGGTGGGGGTTGATGGTGTGGGTTTTTGTCTTTGATTCGTTTATGTGTTTGATGATCTTATTGATTTTCATGTATTTTGAACCATCCCTTCATCTCGGTATGAATCCAACTTGGTCCATGATGGATGATCTTCTTGATGAGGATCTGTATGCGATTTGCCAGGTATTCGGTTAAATTTTGGCATCTGTGTTCATGAGGGAGATGGATCTCCTTAATTCTTTTTAGTTGGATCTTTGCATGGTTTGGTTAATAGAGTGATGTTGGCTTTCATAGAAGGAATTGGGAGAATTCCCTCTGATTGTATAATTCTAAACAGTTTCAGTATCAATGATTGTTTCTTTGAAATGGTTTTATAGAATTCTGCTGTGAACCGTCTGGGCTTGGCTTTTTTTAAGTTGGGAGGCTCTTACCACATCCTCTATTTCTTCTATGTTATGGGTCTGTTTTAAGCTGCTGGTCTCTTCTTGGCTGAGCTTCGGTTTGATTCCCAGGATTTCAGCTATTCATCCATTTTTCTAGGTTTTCAAAACTTAGAAATCTAGGTTCTTGTATTAATATTCCCATATAATTTTCCTTGATCTTTTCCTTGTCCGTTGTGATATTTCCCTTTTCATCACAGATTTATTGATTTGGAGTTGTTCATTCTTTTTTTGTTAACTGGGCTAGAGGTCTGTCTATTTGTTTATTCTTTCAAAGAACCAACCTTTGGCTTCATTGATTTTTGTCTTGTTTGTTTCTTTGTTTTCTATTTAATTGATTTATGCTCTGATTTTGTTATTTCTTCCTGTTGTTGTGTTAAGGGTTCCTCTGCTGTTGCCTCTCAAGTCCTTTTTGCTGCAGTGTTAGACAGTTTACTTGTTCCCTTTCTGTTTTTTTCTCATTGTAGGGGCAACCAAGGGCTATAAACTTCTCTTTTAAGACTGCTTTTAAGGTATCCCATAGGTTTTGTTGTGTTATATTGTCATTGTCATTTCAGTTCCAGGAATGTTTTATTCTTCTTTATTCTTCCTGCCCTTTCATATCAAGAGTTGGTTGTTTAGTCTCCCATGTGTTCTTGTAGGCAGGAGGGGCTGTCCTGTTGATGTTGAGCTTGAGCTTTCATTGCAACTTTGTGGTCTGACAGGATGCATGAAATTATTTCAATCTTTTGTATTGTAGAGGCTTTCTCTGTTGTCCCAGGATGTGGCCCACTTTGGAGATTGTTCTGTGAGGTGCTGAGTGAAAGTGTATTCTCTGGTATTAGGATGGAATGTTCGGTAGACGTCTTATGAGGTCCATTTAGTGTTTCATGTCATCAGTTCAGAGTCTCTCTGTTTTATTTTTTGTCCTGTTGACCTATCCAACGGACTCAGTAGGGTGTTGAAATCTCCCACTAAGAGTGTACTGGGTTAGGTCTGTGACTGTTGGTCCTGGAGAATTGTCTTTATAACGTTTGGTGCAGCCAGGATTTGGGGCATATATATTCAATATTGTGAACTCGTATTGGTGTTTGTTCCTTTGATGAAAATGTAATGGCCTTCTATATCTCTTCTAATTTCTTTTACTTTGAACGTCTATTTTATCCGATATTAAAATAACAACACCATGTTTCTTAGTGTAATTTGCTTGGAATATTTTTCATCCCTTCCATTCACTTTAAGGTGGTGTTTGTCCTTGAAGGTAAGATGTTGTTCTTGTAGACAGCATATCTGTGTATTCTGTTTCCTAATCCAGTCTCCCTAGTATGTCTTTTGATTTTTTTTGGGGGGGAATTTAGTCCATTTAGTTATGACTGCTATGTTTTGTGTGCTTCTTTTGCCTTATTATCCATCTTACAGTTCTTGATTTTATGGGTTTCTACTTCTGCAGGTATGCTTCCTGCATTTTCTCTTTCTAGGTGCCGGGGTTGGTTGCTCCTTTCTTCTGTTTTTGAAATTGCCTCAAGTATTCTCTGAAGGGTTGGTTTTTCTAGACATGTAGCCTTTCAAGTTGTTTAGTCATTGGAAGATTTTTCTCTCTCCTTCAAGTATGATTGACACTTTTTATGTGGGATAGTAACCTGGGTTGGCATTATTGTCCTTTAACACTGGGAAGCTTTGCTCCAGGTTCTTCTTGGCTTTCATAGTTTACATTGAGAAGTCCGTTGTTAAATTCTGATAGGTTTCCCCTTATAGGTCACTTGTTGTTTCTCTGTTGCTTTAAGGATTCTGTCTTTGTTTGGGTGTCTAGCATTTATATACTATGACGTGGCATGGAGAATTTCTTTTCTGATCTTGTCTGTTTGGAGTTTCTATGTGCTTCTGTATTGGTACTTGGCTTGGTCTTTTTAGTTTGGGGAGTTTTCACCTATATTCTGTTGAAGATCTGACTCAACCCCATTCTCTTGGGACTTTTCTCCTTCCTCTATTCCTATGATGCGGAGGTTTGATCTTTCATAGAGTCCCACAGCTTCTGGTTGTTCATTTTTTGTGTATTTTTTAAATTTTTTATAATCTTTCCTCGAGGTTTTTAGTTGTTCTGTGTTATCTTCCAGGTCTGATCTTCTCTGTTCTGCTTCCTCCATTCGCTTCTGAGTTTTTTCATTCCTTCTCTTCTTTTCTTTTTTTTTTCTTTTTTTTTTTTCTTGAATGGCATGAGTGTTTAATTTCCTTTTCATTTCCTCTTATGATTCTTTAGTGTTTCTATTCCTTTTTGGAGCTTCTTCGCTCTCTTTTTTGTAGCTCTTTGTTTTTGTTCCGTCGGGTTGGTTTCTTTTTCTTTTTCCGCTGGATCTTTTTCAGTGTTCTACTTCCTCCGGAGTTGTCATTCTTCTCTATCAGTGCTTCTGAGTTCTTCATTCTCTTTTCTTTAGTTTTTAATCTTTTCTTTATGATCTTGTAGTTCTTTAGTATGTTCCCAATTGTGTTTTGATGTCTGTGTCCTGGGGATCCCCTAGAGGGATCCCACTGCAGGAGTCTTCCATAGGGTTGTTAAAGCTTGGCATGGATTATCCTGCCCCTTTCAAGTGTAGTCTCTTCTTCTTGTTCCTTGCATATGGGCTTTCTCCTTGCCTGTCTTCCAATGTGAGTCCTAAGCACTTTCACTGTGTTGAAGGCTTGCTTTGGCTTGCCTCCTTCAGATGCTTCTTTCGTAATCTCAGTTGGCTGGGGTGGGGGGGAGGAGGAGAGCTCTTCAGGCATACGCGCCCTCCCAGTAAGTACTTCCACTGGCCTCAGGAGTTCTCAGATCTCAAGACTCACGCAGACCCACTTTTTATATCAGCTGGGAGGATGACTCCGCCCCCCCACCGCCACAAGATCCAATCAAGCCAAAGACCACACCTTTAATCCCCAGCTGGGAGGATAACTCCAACCTCACAGCCACAAAGGCCAACCAAGCCAAGACTGCAGGAAAACCAACGGATCAACAATCAGCTCGCTGAGGCACCCCGTTCAACCTGTCTTCCCCCTCTTCCTTCGCTGGGCTCAGGAGATCTCTGACATTTTTATATATTATTTTCCCAATCCATCGAGCATAGGAGGGTTGTCCATCTTCTGCTGTCTTCCTCAATTTCCTTCTTCAGAGGTTTTAAAAAATATTTTTTTTGTTTAGAGATCTGGATGTATTTGGTTAGGTTTGTTCCCTAGGTATTTTATTGTTTTTTGGCTATTGTGCGTTGGGAAGGTCTCTTTGTATTCCTTCTTCAGTTGCTTTTATTGTTGGTGTAGAGAAGTACTGATTTTTATATTTATTTTGTATTCCTGCCACTTTGCTGAAAGTTCTTAATTCATTCTAGCGCGTTTCTTGTGGAGGTTCTTAGCCTCCCCCTTTAAGTTAGAACAATAATATCATCAGCCAAAAGGGATAGCCTTGTTGACTTCCTCTTTTTGATTAGACTCTCTTAATTTCTTTTCTTGCCTTATTGCCCTAGCCAAGGTTTCAAGCACTATATAGAAAAAGAGTGGTGATGATAGGGGGCAAGCCTTCCGAGTTTCCTACCCTTAAGGGGAAATGTTCTGTCGTTTCCCATTTAGGATGATATTCGGTGTGGGTTACTGTGCATATGGCCTTGATCACATTAAGGAATGATCCATCCAATCCAAATTTCTCTAGGACTTTAAACATGAAGGATGCTGGATTTTGTAAATGCTTTCTCTGGCATCAATTGAGATGATCATGGTGTGGTTTTTGTTTTTCAGTTTCCTTTTATATGCTTGATGATATTTATTGATTTTCATATGTTGTGAACCATCCCTGCATCTCTGGTATGAATCCCAAACTTGGTCATGATGGGTGATATTCTTGATGTGGGTCTCTTCTGTATACAATTTGCCAGTATCCTGTTTCGAATTTTGGGCACGGTGTTCATTCGGGAGATGGGTCTATAGTTCTTTCTGGTTGCATCTTTGTCCTGGTTTTGGTAATAGATTGATGATGGTTTCATAGAAGGAATCTGGGCGAATTCCCTCCGTTTGTATCATTCAAAACAATTTAAGTAGTAATGATTGCAAGTCTTTTCGAAATATATTATAAAATTCTGCTTGCAACCATCTGGCCTTGAGCACTTTGTGTGTGGGAGCGGCTGCTTATTCTTACATCTGCAATTTCTTCATATATTTTGGGTATGTTTAAGGCTGTCAATCCTCCTTCTTGGTTGAGCTTTTGGTGATTCCCAGGTTATCAGATATTCATCTCATATTTCTTCTAGGTTTTCATAACTTAAGTAGAGTCATAGGTCTTTAAAGTAATCCTGTATGAGTCTGGATCTTTTCATTGTCTCTTCGTGATATTTCCCCTTTCATCACAGATTTCTCTATTGATTTGGAGTTGTTCCTCTTTCATTATGGTTAACTAGGGATAGAGATGATCATCTTGTTTAATGTCTCATCAAAAGAACGCACTTTTGGATTTCATTTGATTTTTTTGTATGTTTTTATTTTGTTTCTATTTCAATTGATCGTTGACTCTGATTTGTTATTCTCTTCTTCTCTGCTTGCATTTAGGGTTCATCTTTGTTGCTCTCAAGCTGTTTTAGCTGCATTTGTTAGATCTTTCAGCTTGTGCCTCTTTCTGTTTTTTTTTTTTTTTTTTTTTTTTTTTTTTTACCTGGTAGGACTCTTAGACTATAACATTCCCTCTTAGGATGCTTTTTTAAAGTGTCCCACTAGGTTTGTCTGTGTTGTATTATCCATGTCAATTCGTTCCAGGAATGTTTTATTTCTTTCTTTATTTCTTCCTTAAAACCATTCATTATTTCAGGAGAGTGCTTGTTTAGTCTCCATGTGTTCTTGTAGGCTGTGGGGTTTTTATCCTGGTGTTGATTGAGTTTTTATTGCACTTGTGGGTCTGTGAATAGAATGCATGAGTTAATTTCAATCTGAGTTGATGTTTTTCCCTGTGTCTCAGTATATGGTCATTTGTGGAATGTTCCTGGGGTGCTAAGTAGAAATGTATCTCTTGTGGTGTTGGGTGAAATATTGATTAGATGTCTGTGAAGTCCTATTGGATGTATTGTTCATTCAGGTTAAGATGTCTGCTTGTTTATCTTTGTCCTGTTGATCTGTCTAAGGGATCCCTTAGATGGGGAGTATTTTGAAGTCCCCTTACTTTAGTGTGCTGGGGTGTAATAATCTGTGCCTTGAGTCCTGAGAAATTGTGCTTTATAAAGTTTTGTGCGCCAGCGGTTTCGTGGGTATATATTCAAGCGTGTGATATCTTCATCGTCGTTGTTCCTTTAATAAGAAGATGTATGAGCCCTCTTTGTCTCTTTTTAATTTTTTGCTTTGAAAGTCTGTTTGTGTCTGATATTAGGATAGCAACACTGCTTTCTTTTGGTACCGATTTGCTTGGAAATTTTTCTTCAATCCTTCACCCTTAAGTTGGTGCTCTGCCCTTGAAATTGAAGATGGGTTTCACTGTAGAACGGCATACTAGAATTTGCGATATTTTGTTTCCTAATCCATTCTATAGCTTCCTTTTGATTGGGCAGTTTATCCCATTAGATATTTAAGAGTTATAATTGAAAGCTAATCCGGCGACTGTTGTCTTCCTCCTTTCACCATTATTGTCCATCTTGGACTTTTTTAGGTCTGTATTCTAACTCCTAACGGTTATGTTTTATTAGTTCTTCTAGGTGCTTGAGGAAGTTGACTCCTCTCTTCTGTCCTTATGAATGTCCTTCAAGTATTATCTGGCGAGTTTGGTTTTCCGGACATGTCTATTCTATCATCTTGCACTTATGTTTGGAAGAATTTTTCTCTCCTTCAAACTCGTAATCTGACATTTTTGCTGGGTTAAAATATTCTGGGTTGATCCATAGTCCTTTGACCACTGGAGGATGCTTTGTTCTTTGTTCTTCTTATGCTTTTCATGGTTTCCTGTGCCGAAGTAAGTCTTTGTTATTCTGATGGGTTTCCCTTTGTATGTGACTTGCTTTTCTTTTGTGGCCTTCAGAATTTTATCTTTGTTTGGGGCATTTTGACTATTATATGGCATGGGGAGTTTCTTTTCTGATCTTGTCTATTTGGAGTCCTATGTGCTTCTTGTATTTGAATGAATTTGTCTATTTTTAGTTTGGGAAGTTTTCATCTATTATTCTGTTGAAGATCTGATCAATACTATTCTCTTGAGATTCTTCTCCTTCCTCTATTCCTATGATGCAGAGGTTTGATCTTTTCATAGTGTCCCATATTTCCTGGTTGTTCCACTTTTGTGTATTTTTAAATTTTCATGATCTTTATTTGAGTTTTTTATTTGCTCTGTGTTATCTTCTAGATCTGATATTCTTTGTTCTGCTTCCTCCATTCTATTTCTGAGGCTTTTTCCTTTCCTTTCTTCTTGATTGGATGAGTATTCTATTTCCTTTTTCATTTTATCCTATGCTTTCTTTAATATATCCATTTCCTTTTTGAGTTTCTCAATATCTTCTTGGTGCTCCTTACTTCGTTGGTTGTCTTCGTGTTTCTGCCTCCTTAACATGTTTGTTTTTTTCTCTCTCTAGTTCTTTCTGGAGTTTGTCAATCCCTTCCTTTAGTTCTTTTCGAAGTTTGTCATTGTATCCCTCTAGGTCCTTTTTGAGTTTTTCATTCTCTCTCTTTATTTCTCCGAATTCTTTATTTTCTTTAATTTCTCTGCATTGGTCTGCAATTATTCCTCTAAGGTCTGTTTCTGGGGTCACTTCCAGGGGGATCCCATTGTAGCTATCTCCTACTAGGTTGGGAGAGCTTGGTGCAAAATGATCCTGCACCTTTCCCATGTTGTCCCTTCGTCGTGTCCCTGGCATGTGGGTTTCCCTTTTGTGATTCAAATCTCAAATGCCTTTTGAGTGTGTTGAAGGCTGAAAGCTTGTTTTGTTTTGTTTTCCTCCTTCCGATGGCCCCCCCCCCTTGTTTATGGAGTGTTGATTTGTCTAGGTTTCAGGCTTTCACTTTTGTTTATATATTGGATATTGGAAGTCTAAGTCACTCTTCCTTTCCTGTTCTCAAGGTTCTCCTAATCCACTGGATACTCTCTCCTCAATTCCAGTTGTTGGTTGTGTGGGGGGGAATTCCTGTACCTGCCTGGAGCATTGGCGGGCTGCTCCAATTGATCCTAGTAGGTCCGGAACCTGAGCCCCAGACACACGACCTCACTATGGCAACCGAGCCAGACCCAAACCCAGGACCGCTTCCAGCTACTAGGGGGGAGGGGCAACCCGGCGGGCAGCCACACTCTGCAGGGGCTTAGGGCCCCAATCTAGGCTCGCCAGCCACTAGCCCCTCTGCCACAAACCAGCAAATCAATTGTCCAGCACCCCGAGAGCCAACGTCCTAAGTTTTTACCTGCCTGGAGCAGTGGCGGGCTGCTCCAGGTGATCCTAGCAGGTCCGGAACCTGAGCCCCAGACACATGACCTCACTATGGCAACCGAGCCAAACCCAAACCCAGCTTTTATTTTTCATATTATCTTTTTATTTATCTCTCTGATCATCATCAACAAAGGAGATGAAAAAGAACTACAAGTCTGGATGTGTTTTTTTCTGTGTAATTACTTACAGATTCACATGCTTCTACCAAAAAGGAGAGATGCCATCCCATGGAGGTAACAATTCACATCTTTCGAGTGGGTCCCCTGTGCTCTGGCTTCCACATTGGGGACCTCTCATGCATAATTAGCCTTCCATTGATTTCCCCCAAATTTAGCTCTTAGAATAGAAAGCTTTATGAAGATATGATTGTAGTTAATTTTCTTGCTACTGTTCATAATAAGAAAGTTATTTCAGAAGAAATTAGTTTTCATAAGTTTGACTCCTCCAAGGTAGGCTAGTGGTTAACGTAGAATTCTTTGAAGCTTCTCAGTTCCCTGCTTTGATGTTTCATGCATAAAATCGGGCCAGTCTACTATCACCACCTCCTATTAGTAATTATCCTCACCACTGATTCTGTTTCCAGAGTCCTGAGGTGGGATGAGTTAATAACATAAAATTTAGGAGGTTATCCAGTAAGCAAAACACCTTATGTCCAATGGTGAACTATTTACTGATTCCGTCATATTTGGAGAAATGAGACAAAAGATTGCAGCCATCTGGTTGCCTACAAATCTTTCAGGTTCACTCTATACTATACCAACAAAAGAGATTCTGTCCAGGAGGAACCACCTTTCTATACTGCACTAATGTTCAGGTATGTGCCTTCCAGCCAAACTTGTCTGTTTTCAACTGATATATTGGAGCATAGCCACTCCAACACACACACACACACACACACACACACACACACACACACATATACAGGACCCAGTATACACCTGGCAAATCCTACTTAATGAAAATAAATTCAATGTATCTGTCGAATCAAC
Organism: Rhizomys pruinosus; assembly: GCA_009823505.1. NCBI lineage: Eukaryota > Metazoa > Chordata > Mammalia > Rodentia > Spalacidae > Rhizomys > Rhizomys pruinosus. The sequence goes on from VZQC01014667.1 coordinate 1,139,527, forward strand.
ATTATTAAACCGTAGGCTGAGGTTGCTTTTTGTGACATGGGGGGGAAGGTTTTCACTAGTTATGTGATGTGCCAGTTTCTGGAAGTCATGGTAGTTAACATGAAGGTTCCAATTCCCTGGCTTTTATCACTTTATGATGTGTGTGACGGAGTTCAGGATCCATGATAGGCCATAAGTACCACAGGATATCCTAAAAGTTTCAGTTCCAGGTTTTGTAACCTCCCAGAAATGAAACTACATCCTTGGATTAAATTTCTGCAACTGTAGCTATTAGAGTTGATATATACAATTTATTTCCATAGTGGTAGGTCTTTCTTTTTTCAAAAATTTTTAAATTTTTATTTATTTATTTGTATGAGTGTACTGTCTGCATGTAGGTTTGTGCACCTGTGTCATGCAATGCCGTGGAGGTTAGAAGAGGGTGTCGGATTCCCCTGGAACTGGAGTTCTTCTGGAATTGGAGTTACAGATGGTTCCCAGGCGCCATGTGGGTACTGGGGATCCACCCCAGGTCCTCTGCAAGAGTAGTCGGTGCTCTTAACCACTAGGCCTTCTCTCCAGCCCCAGCAGTAGCTCTTTCAAACATACTGTATGACTTCTATGTTTATTTAACTAATTATTTCTCCCCAGCCTTTAGAGGATGAGGTTTAAGAGGACAGGATTTTTGTTTTGTTTCTTCTCTCCATCGTATTTCATAGGTTTTAATCAAGAACAGAGTTAGATTTCAGATTAATATAATTAAAAATAAGCTTCCTTTGCAAGTTAAATTTAAAGATATTAATAGATACATGTCTAAGATGTTATTATGTAACTCATTAGTAAGGCACCAGGAGGATAGTGTGACAAATTTGAACAGAAACTTCAAAGCATAGGCTTATAGTATATAATCTACAGTAAAGTAGAAATGAAACCACACAGAAGCAGAAACGATTTTTTCCATAGTATAGAGGCAGAAAAATTAATTGGTCTTCATAAAAATTCTTGAAAAATTTACCTGTTTGATTCTAGACAAGAATCAGGCTGCATTATTTTTTTTTTAATTTTATTTATTTTGTATGTGTATGAATGTACTGTCAGCATGTAGGTCTGTGCACCCATGTCATTGCAATGCCTCGGGGGTCAGAAGAGGATGTCGGATTCCCCTGGAACTGGAGTTCAAGATGGTTCTCAGCCGCCATGTGGGTGCTGGGGATCGAACCAGGGTCCTCTTCAAGAGCAGTCGGAGCTCTTAACCACTAGCCCATCTCTCCAGCCCCTAGGCTGCATTATTATGAGTTTCATAGAAATTACAGAGCTGGAAAAAAATGTCAAAGGCAATGAAAGGCTGGATTAGGGAATTTAGAGTGAGTCGTAGACAGTATGCAAACCCCCACTCCAGAGAAACAAGCAATTATTTTGCTTATTCCCAATTTTCTCATGTTGTTTCTTGTTTTTTTTTTTTTTTTATTAAAAACAATCTCAAAGGAAGATTATTTGTAATGATAAATTGAGATTGGTTTTTATTGGAAATGGCATAGTTATTTCTATATGTGCATCAGGCATTAACATAATATGCAAAGTTGCTTCACTCTACTGGAAGTTTTTAGAAGAAACCTCAGACAAGGACTTGGAGTGATAGTTTAGCACTTAAGAACATGCACTACTCTTGGAGAAGAACAGAACACAGTTCTCAGCACCCACTTGGGGAGGGTCACAACCTCTGTAACTCCAGCTTCAGGCAATCTCATGCCCTTGTATACCTACAATGATGTGTACATATGCAGAAATACACTCACATACACATAATTAAAAATAAAATAATTCTTTTTTTTTAAAGAAACCTCAAACTAGAGCTTGAAAAGTTGTATCATTTTCTGTGCTGATATGAAGCTTGAGAAAATTCACAGATTTCCTGCACTATCTGTAAATTTGGGCAAAGTTCTATTTTAACAACATTCCTGTTACTTCAGTAGTCTAGGCTGCTTGGAGGGGATCCTGCTAGCCTGGAATGCTGAGGTCTTGGAAATTAAGAAACTGAACAGGTTGTTAATTCATTCTAATTTTTAATTTTTTCAAGATCTCCACAGAATTCAATCTTACTTCCTCAAATGTAGCTTGTTACATCAGATTAAATAAACATTATCCTAAAGCATGATATGCCGGGCAAGATTTTGGTTGAATAACCAACTTTTTCTATTATATTCTTGCAAACAATAAAATACACTGAAAGCCAGAAACTACATAGCTGTCCTATGAAAAGAGAGGAGTCCAACAGAGTTTCTGAACTAGTGCTGGGAGGCCAGGTGAAAAAGCAAGAACCAGGTATCCATTTACCAATATTTCATTTCAGTTTATAAGTCAGAGTCCACCAAACATAAGTATCCAAGAGCTCAAAGAGGTTGTGGGGATGGTGGGAGCCCCATATTGTGCTCAAGCCAAGTGGAGCCTCACCCCGTCACTAGCTTACGAAGAACACAGCAAGAATCTCAAGTAAGCAGATTGAATAAATCTGGAGTACATATATAGATAGCTCCACTTTTATAAAATTCCAAGGGTTCTGTTCACATTTAACACTTTATATTCCTAATTGAAATCTGTTACCCTGGAAAGTGGTGTATTTTGATTAAAGTGAGGTTGTGGACAAGTAAATGTTTTAAATAGAAACTGGAGTTACACTGCTAACAGTCTTCCAGGCGTCAACAAGCTTGTCCTATAAAAGACCAATCAGGGGGCTGGAGAGATGGCCTAGCGGTTAAGAGCGCCGACCGCTCTTACAGAGGACCCGGGTTCGATCCCCAGCACCCACATGGCGGCTGAGAACCGTCTGAAACTCCAATTCCAGGAGAACTCCAGTTCCAGGGGAATCCGAGACCCTCTTCTGAACTCCGCGGCGTTGCACGACACGGGTGCACAGACTTGCATGCAGACAGTACATTCATACACATACAGAAATAAATAAAAATTAATTAAAAAATTAATTAAAAAAAATAAAATAAAAGACCAATCAGTGGATATTTTGGCTTGAGGTAGCTAAACTCTGCCACAACTATACAACTCTATGATTGTAGGGTAAAGCAGTTTTATGTAATATGTGAACAAAAGGTCTTGCTTGTGTCTTAATAAAACTTTATTTATAAAAACCATCAGTGGACCATTGCTGTTGTATACCTACAATATAAGATTTTCTAAGGTTTCCAAAGCATAAAAATACTCATCTACAAAAGCTACATGAGAGAGTAAGCATAGCCTATAGGCAAATATGAGATTTTTATATAAAAGAATTGAGCCTTCAGGAATCTGGATATCCAATAGAGATTCTGTATCTGGTTGGATATAAGATACCAAGGCTGACAGTGCCTAGTCCTGTGTATCTTCCTGTTCTCTACATACCCTGCATTCCTAAAACCTGCTGAAGGCCACAAAGGGGTTTTATTGCTAGATTCTAACACTAGGCAAATTCATACCTAGCCATTTATCTGATGCTGATGTAAATTCATGTGAAGACAGTAAATACAAAACATTACACTTTAAAAACATCTAAACTTAATGTATACAGTTAGCTCTGACCTCAAACACCTCCCCAGAGCCCTCCTAAGCAAAGCATCAGTGTACTTCACCAAAGCATAAAATGCCATAACGATGAACACACCCTAGAGAGTGAAAACTTTTTGTCTTTGCTTTATATTTGAATTCGAGAAACTATAAAATGTATCATATTCGAAAAGTTTCTTTAATTCTGGTGGGCTTACTTTCTGTTAACTGACTATTGACCTCAAGTACTGGAGCAGGCTCGCTCTCTTTTTCCTTCTCCGTGACCTATCTACATAGTAAAGATCCAGTACTTAAAGAACAACCCCATGTTTGTTTATGTTTGCTTTGTTCTTCATTATGCAAAAGACAATTAGAAGTTCTTCAGGTACAAAAAGTGTTTATTTATATTTGTATTATATTTATTTTCTTTGTATTTACATTGGTCCTGTGGATCAAACCCAGGGCCACGAGTGTGCTAGTCAATGCTATATCACTGCACTGTTGTGCCTTGATCCAGAGTTGCCCATAAACAATTGCCTGCCTCATCCAATTCTAATCATTAAAGGAGAGAAAACATCGTAAAAATCTCAAGACATATTTTACACCTCAAACTATCTTTTGAAATTTCATAAAGTATGCCATGAAAATCATTGATTTGCCTTTTTCCTTTATATTAAGAGGGAAGCTGAAGATAATTAAGATCATTTGTTACGGACTCGTTCATATGTCACATAGGAAAACACAAAAGAAGAGAGTTACCCAGTCTTCTCCAGATTAAATGCATACAGGAGAAATGTCAGTAACTAGCATTCAGAACCTGAGGCCTTGTTATGGAGAGAGAGCTCAGTGTTTAAGAGCAATGTAAATAAAATAAAATAATGTAAATGCTATTCCAATAGTTGCTATGTTCTCTGGCCTAGGGATAATGAAAAGAAAGAAGTCTGTATATGTCCAGTAAAGATCCATTTTTCCCTACCAACATGTTTCATGATTTGTAGAATCATTAAACTCAGAAGTGTATCACCACAGAAGGCCAATATATCCAGTTAAATTTCTCTAAAATTATGGGTCCTAATCATAATACCTTGTGATTGCTTATTGTAATTATAACTTTTAATTGAAAGAGGTAGCCACTATGTTATGGAGAAAGCTGGGACATGAATATTTGAGGCTGCTCATCATATATCAACATTTACAGAGTCCCAGGGCTCAGAGCTGCCTTCGCTTTTATACATCTCTCATTCATGTTGAAGTGGCAGGAATGGACATTTTCATTCATAAAGTCCTAAGACTGGCTCAATTTATGAAGCAAAGGCAAAGTCTGTAGCTCATGTTTCTTAATTTCAAATGATCCAGATACCATAAACTACAGAGAAGTTGGGGAAGAAGAACCGTTTAGGTACATTGGACCATAGACAGAACTGAACCCAGGGAAAAATAGAAACATACTTTTCTACAGAAGGATATGGCCTAGCAGAGAGAAACAGATGCTTCAGGGTGGAGGTGGCAGTTGCTGCAGCTCTTATTGAAGAAAGGGGAGTAGAGGGCTGTTGACCATAGAAGGATTCGTAGGTGGTACTGAGTTTGTATGGTTCATCCATGTTACCAGGAGAAAACCAAACCATAAGTCATGCTGAGACTCAGGAAAAGATACCATAATGTGGTATCCTAGGAAACAAACCCTCTCTGACCTTCTTCTAACATCATCCATCACTCATACATATTCATAGATTTCCTCACCTGTGAGAATTCTTTGATGTACATAGAAGGGTTTATTATATTCTTAGCTTCTAACCTGTACATGAGTCATGATTTCTGAAAAAGGATTTTCCCTTCATTTCTAGCAGAGAAACTAGACTTCTCTAAGGTGGGTCAAAGAAACCAGAATCCATTTTTCCAGACTTTATCTAAAAAAAGATAGATAGAAGACTTGAATTTTCTAGCTTCTTTCCATGCAAGACTGGGCCATCAGACATTCCCAGAAGTATGCTCTTCGATTGTCAGTCATAATATCCCCATTCCAGAGAAGTCCCATGCCAGGGAGGATGAAGACATTCAGAAAGGAGAAGAAAAAGAAACATCTGAGTAAACAGGCCTTGCTGCAAATCCCAGTCTATCAGCATTAGATGGTATTGTTTGTCTGACCTTAGCTGTACAAGCTGTCAGTGCTTCAGTGAATTTAAGAATAAGCTTAAGTGGTCCACCAGAAGTTTGGGTATTCAGTCTGATGGATCCTGTGGTACACCAAACTCTATAATCAAATATGATTATGGGTTTTCTTTATTTCTACAAACTCAAGGGTTGAACCTGTGGAGTTTCTTAAAAAAATGTGTGTATGGATATGTAGGGTGAGAAACTGTTAGAAATATTTGGTGATCACTCCTATTCTGTGAAAAAAAAAATGAAAGTTATCAAGTGCCTCTGAAGGCCAGGAGAAGAAGTGTTAGGTTTTTGAGGAAAGTACGTAGAAAAAGCACACAGGGTTGAAAATACAGAATGACTTTTTTTTTTTTTTTGGTCTTTTCGAGATAGGGTCTCCCTGTAGCCCCAACTGTCCTGGAAATCACTCTGTAGACCAGGCTAGCCTTGAACTCACAAAGGTACGTCTGCCTCTGCCTCCCAAGTTCTGGGATTAAAGGGTGCGCCACCACGCCCAGCATACAGAATGATGGTACCAACATTAACCTGATTACAGGAAGTGACAGTGAGTTTAAAGTGAGGGAACCCACTTTGAGAACCACTCCCTTGACTGTGGAAAAATAGATAAGTGGCCTCAGGAAGGGTCCACTTCTGAATACACTTCGATCACTCACATATTTCTGGGTACAGGCTCCAGATAGCTTCCTAGTCTTTAACATTGGATCTTGGTTGATCTGGTTTTATGTAAATAAGACTGTTTCAACTTAACAGTGCTTGAATTTTGCTTTTCTGTTGCTCTTTTCTTTTTGAGGAAGAAGGGTGATCATTTTTGCAAGTATAACTGAGCCTGTGCCTGGTGGAAGGTATTTTGCACTTTGGAGAAAAAAGTCTTGGCAAACTGCCTTGGACTCAAAGCTGCTTAGGCGCTGAGATTTTAAAATAGTGAAGATTTTGAGACCTTCGTGGTGGTTACCTTGAAAAATCCTTTGTTTAACAATATAAAAAGCCCAAATGGGAAATGCACAGTGAATAAAGAATATACATAATAGGTATACTTGAGGAAGTACTTTGGACCCCCTAATAGGAACTGAAGTGACAGGCCATTTCCAGGCATTCCCACAGTGCTGCTGAAATCTTGGGCCATTCCAGCCAGTCTGGCAACATTATTATCTACCGGATGAAGCAGCGAGATAAGGAGATTTTAATCTCTGCACTGTCATAAAGTACTTTTATATTCATTCTCATATCTATGAAAAAAAAAAAAAGGTGGCTACCAGCCATGAAATCACCACTTAGGATTATTTGTATTTGGAGAGAATTTTTAGTTTTCACTGGGTTACTGTCCAAAGAAAAGGGGTTCCATCAGAACACCAAAGTGGTGAGACGCAATAGACCCTCTGCCTGAAGAAACTGTCCTGAGACTGTGTTCCTAGCTTTCTTGATTCAGATCATCACATGTGGCCTGTTTCATTGCCTTTGTCGAATATAGAGTTTAGTTTCCCACAGCCTCCAAATAACACTCAAGACCACATAGTCTTGGATGTAAGAGATTTCTGTTTCTCCTCTTTGCCTCTTCCACTGTGCATTTGTGTGGAAGATGACAGCCTGCTGGATAGGATTATCTGAAACATCATGAGATGACTGATGGAAAGAAAAATAGGAAAGAGACACTTCATACATAAAAATGATCATTTGGGGGAACCGGAGAGATGGCTCAGCAGTCAACAGTCTGCACTGCTCTTGCAGAGGACCTGAGTTCACTCCTCAGCATGTATATCGGGTGGCTCACAAATGTAGGGATCTGACATCCTCTTCTGATCTCAGCACCTGAACTAATGTGCATATACTACCCTCCCCATGCACATTCATGTAATTAAGAATAAAATATATCTTTAAAACTTTTGACTGCAACTCCTGGGTATAGCTGACCCCATAAATTACTAACTACCCTCAAAGATATTTGTAGTTGTTGAACACAAAAATACGCATAGAGAATTTATGGGAAAAGCTTAGAAATCACTACATGGATCATATTTTGTTTATTTCTACAAAACTGCAAGTTTTAAATTTATGTTTAAAAATTTATCTTTTGGGCTGGAGAGATAGCTCAGTGGTTAAGAGCGCCAACTGCTCTTGCAGAGGGTTTGATTCCCAACACCCGCATGGCTGCTAAGAACCATCTTTAACTCCAGTTCCAGGGGAATCCGATGCCCTCTTCTGACCTCCGTGGCAATGCACGACACGGGTGCACCAACCTACATGCAGACAGTCTACACATAAAAAATAATAAATTAATTAAAAAAATGAAAAACTTATCTTAAAAATTAAATCTGATTTATTCATTTATTATGTATTTGTGTGCACATATGAATGTTGCTGTGTGTTTGGTTACATGTTCATGTGTGCAGGTGTAAATGCATGTGTATACACATGTGTAGAGGCCATAGGACAACTTTGGGTATCATCCTCAGAAGCGTCACCTACCTCCTTTGGGTCAGACTCTCTCTCTCTCTCTCTTTCTTTTTCATTGGACTAGAGCTTACCAGTTAGGTTAGAATGGCTACCCAGCAAACTCCAGGGATTCCCCTATCTCTGTATATTAGTTTTATATCTACTACTATAACAAAATACCCTGACCTCTGCCCCACAGTGGAGGAGAGTGTTCATTTTAGCTCATAATTTTGGGCTACAGTCCATCATTTTGGGAAAGTCAAGGCTGTAGGAACTTGAAGCATTAGTCATATCTACAGTCAAGAACAAAGAGAAGGGCTGGAGATGGGTCACTGGTTAAAAAGAGATTAGGCTGCTCTTACAGAGGAGTCAGGTTCATGGCAGCTGACAACTCTCCATAACTCTGGTTCCAGGGGATCTGAAGCCCTCTTCTGACATCTCCAGGCATTGCAGGACATGAGTGCACTTACATACATGCTAGCAATACACTCATACACATACAATAATAATAGTAAAATAAAATTTAAAGGCCAATGATAAATGAGCACTTGCATTGCATACTTCTTGTGGTAAGCTTGATTTACTTAAGCTTGATTTATTTTTATAAATATAAATATATTTATAAAAACAAATCATGAGTGCAGGTACCTGGGGAGGCCAGAGGTATCAGATACCCCCTGGAATTAGAGCTACAAGTAGTCATAAGTGGCTTGAAATGGGTTCTAGGAATGAAACTCAGGCCCTTGGCAAGAACAGTACACACCCTTAACCACAGAACTCTCTCTCCAGACTGATTCCTTTAGATTCATGTATGGTTATGACACAAATCTAGGAAATAATGTCCCCTAAAGTGACCTGGGTCTCTCGATATCATTTAATGTAATCAAGATAATTCCCCCATGGACATGCCCATAGACTAACCTGATCTATACAGTTCTTCACTGATACTCTCTTCCCAGTTGAGTCTACATTGTGTCAGGTTGACAGTTCAAACTAACTATCACACTCCAGCTCCCCAGTGCCGGGACTGCAAGTGTGCACCACTATGCCTGGCATTTGTATGTGGGTACTGGGGATCAAACTCGGGTCCTCATGTTTACAAATTAAGTATTTTTTTGGACTGAGCTATCACCCCTGCCCCATATATGTTTCTTTAACAATATTTTATTTGGGATTCTCCTTCTGTTTCAATCCTTTTTGACTAATTCGAGTACTATTGATTTTAAGTCTTCTTTAAATGCCTGGTAGAATTCTGCTGTAAATCCACCTGGGCCTGGGCCTTTGTTAGTCAGGGGGTTTAGTATTACTGTTTCAATTTCCTTGTATGTTATGGGACTGTTTAACCTGTTGATGTCTTCTTGGTTAGCTTTTGTAGTTCCCATGATTTTAGATATTCATCCATTTCTTTTATTATTTTTTATGTGTATGAATGTACTGTGCGCATGTAGGTTGGTGCACCCATGTCATGCAATGCTGTGGAGGTCAGGAGAGGGTGTTGGATTCCCCTGGAACTGGAGTAAAGATGGTTCTTAGCCACCATGTGGGTGCTGGGAATCGAACCCGGGTCCTCTGCAAGAGCAGTAGCTGCTTTTAACCGCTGAGCCATCTCTCTAACACCCTCGTCTATTTCTTTTGTGTCTTCAAATTTAATAGAGTATAGTTTTTAAAGTATTCCTTTATAATATTCTGGATCTTTTTGGTGTATGTTGTAATGTTTCCCCTTTCATCTCTGATTTTGTTGATTTGGATTTGTTATTTCTTTTTGGTTAACTGAGCTAAGGGTTTGTGTACTTTGTTTATCTTTTCAAAGAAGCAGCTCTTGGATTCATTGATTCTTTGTACTATATTATTTGTTTCCATTTTATTAATTTCTGCTCTGGTTTTTGTTATTTCTTCTCTGTTGAGTTTGGGTTTCATTTGTTCTTCCCTTCCTAGAGTATTAAGTTACAATGTTAAGGTATATATTTGTGCTTCTTCTGATGTTTTAATGTAGGCACTCAGAGCTATAAAATTCTCTCTTAGGACTGTTTTTAAAGTGTCCCAGGGGTTTTATTGTGTTTCTTAAATTTTATTTATTATTTATCATGTGCATGAGTATAATGCCTGCATGTAGGTTGGTGCACCCTTGTTATGCAGTGCCTGCGGAGGTCAGAAGAGGGCTTTGGATCACCTAGAACTAGAATTACAGATGGTTGTTAGCTGCCATGTGGGTGCTGGGAATCAAACCTGAGTCCTCTGCAAGACCAGTCACTGCTGTTAACCACTGAGCCATCTCTCCAGCCCTGAGATTTGTTGTGTTGTATTACCATTTCATTTAGTTCCAGGAATAATTTTATTCATTGATTAATTTCTTCTTTGACCCATTCATCATTCAAGAGCCTGTCGTTTAATTTCCAGAGCTCGAGTAACTACTACAGCTTCTTTTGCTCTTGATTTTAAGCTGTATTGCATTGTGCACCAGTATATAGTCAGTTTTAGAGAAAGTTCCATGGAGGTACTAAATATAAAGTGTATTTTTTGGGTGCTTTGGTGAAATATTCTAGTAGATGTCTATCTGTTAGGTCCATTTGATGTATGGTATTATTTAATTCAGATGTCTGTTTATTATTTGTTTGGGCGACCTGTCTAAAGAATATAGTGTGGTACCTAAGTCCCCTACTATTGCTGAGTTGGGGTTAATCTGTGTCTTAACATCATGTACTACTGTTTATATAAAACTGTGTACACCAAAGTTGGTGTTTATATGTTCATGATTGTAATATCTTCTTCATCAATTGTTCCTTGATCAGATTGAAGTAACTCTCTTTATCTCTTCTGATTAGTCTTAGCCTGAAGTCTATTTTGTCATATATAATCATTGCAACCCCTGTTTGTTTCTTAGTACCATTTGATTGGAATATTTTTTCCATCCTTTCAACTTAAGATACTACCTATCCATGAAGGTAGGAAGAGTTTCTTACAGACAATAAAAAGATCCCGGGTTTGGAAGGGGACACAGATTGTGGTCAAGCACACACTTTCTTCAGTGACCAGACTGTCAGCTGGCTGCAGAGTGCAGTGAGGCAGGTGGGTTTGCCGCCCATCATTGGATGCAGCTCCGGACTCTGGTCAGAGGCCCAGTCCAGTGCTGGGTCTCACAGGAGGGGGAGTGCTTATCCTGAACCAAATGTCTGTGCTAAGGGCCTTGGCACCAGCTGCCCAAGGTTTTAGTGAGTGGAAAAGCCCAGGCAGGGAGTTCTCCCTCCTCTCCACTGCCACTGACAGCATTGTCCACGGCGCTTGCTTTCACAGCAGAAGTGTGGTTCTGTTTGCTTCATTCCTGTGAATGCTGCCCACAGGGCCTTGGCCAGAACTCTGGAGCATTTGCAGCAGCTAGAGAGGCCTGTGGGCTTCCTAGAATATGTGGATATGTCTAGTGGGATCCCACCCCTCCCCTGTCCCAGGGCTCCTGATCCAGCCACTGAGGAGGGGAAGGCAGATGCCAAGCTGGAGTCCAGTTAGCATGGACAGTGAGTAGGCAACTGAAGAGTAGGGGTCACCGTGTGCAGGGGAGACTTGCTGCCCAATACATGAGCAGAACCTGGGGGTGCGGGAGGTTTGCAGTGACAGGCCAGTCTTGCCTGTTTTATAGAGCCAGACTCAAGTGTCTCCACTGCTCTGTGTTTAGAAATGCTTGAGCCCAGCCAACACCCAAGTCTGTGGTGAGGCACTGTTCCTGCCTGTGGTGCTGGACCCTCTAAGGAAGCCAGAGCCATGCTGACCGCCAGAAGCCCCTCAGCCTTGTTCCTTGAGCCTGAACTCTAACAGTTAGGCCTGAGGGCTGAAGTGAGGAACAGAGAGGCTGGATAAGAAAACGGTGTGCCTTTAAGTTTCACGTGCCTTAGGGCCTGCACTGATGAAGGGTCAGAGAAACTGCTGGGCTTATTGCACGAGGACAGGTGCTTCTACGGAGACATGAAGGATTCTGTTCAACTGGGATTAGAAAGTTGGCTGGTGATGGTGGTGATGTCAGGATATTTCCGTCAGCCCTCCCGGCCTAGCCCTGTCCTGCTGGGCCTTGCGTATCCCAGGAGATACTTGGGAGACTGGAAGAAAATGGGAGTGAAAGACCTGGGGCTGTGGGACTCAGAGGCATGTTAATACTTTTGTTGCTATGGAAACTTTGGGGATTGGAGAACTTAGGCCAAAAGCTCAGAACCCCTTTCAGCCCCCTGAAATGCAGACTTACTGCGGTAACTCACTATAAGGAAGGGAACTGTGCACTCTTTGAGGTGATGTTCAGGAGTATGTCCTTCCTTGGGCTAATTTACATTGCCTCCAAATTGTGAATGTGTTCATGGCTTCCCTGAGCAAGACAGTGACACCCCATGACCGAACTAGCTAGCCCACATGATGCTGTATAAATTGAATTTCAGGGTAGAACTCCAGCTCAACAGGCACTCAATGGATATAAATAAAGTATGTGCTTTACAACAAGAAAAAAAAAAAAAAAAAAAAGATGGATTTTGCTTCTTAATCCATTCAACTAGCCTGTGTCTTTTGAGTGGGGACTTCAGTCCATTGATATTTAAAGTTATTATTGGGCTGGAGAGATGGCCTAGCGGTTAAGAGTGCCAACTGCTCTTGCAGAGGACCCAAGTTCAATTTCCAGCACCCATATGGTGGCTAAGAACCGTCCTTAACTCCAGTTCCAGGGGAATCCGATGCCGTCTTCTGACCTTTGTGGCACTGCACGACATGGGTGTGCAGACCTACATCCAGACAGTACACTCATACACATAAAAATAAAAAATACAAAAACCTTTAAAGTTATTATCGAGAGATGTGTATTAGGTCCATCATTTTCATTTCTGTTTGCATTCTTGGTCTAATTTTGTGTTTCCACAATTATACCTTCATTTAGTTTCTTTCCGTTGCCTCTTGTGTATTTATTTTTCTATTTGTATTAATGTATTGCCTGCATATATTTAAATGCACCCATGTTGTGCAGTGCCCACTGAGGTCAGAGTAGCGTGTTAGATCCCTGGAAGTGGAGTTATGGATGGTTGTTAGCTACAATGTGGGTGCTGGAAATTGAACCCAGGTCCTCTACAAGAACGGCCAGTGCTCTTAACCACTGAGCCCCATATATGTCTTTTTTTTACATTTTCCTTGAAGTATAATGACATACTATAAAATTTACCAACATTCAGTATATGATAACATTTTTTCCTTGTGCACATGTAAAGCTGGTAAGCTTCCTTCTCCTTGTTTTATGTAGAGAGTCTCAGAATGCTCAGCTTTTTGGATTATTATGAGGAACTAAATGGTATAATCTACCTTAGTTCCTTGATTGGTTCCTGGGTAAGGGTGAATGCTTATAGTCATGATATAAAACCCTTGTCTTAGTGTGTCATGGATCATGTAGACAGTTTAGAAGATTAGGGTAAAAGCCACACCACTTTACACCCATGAAACCAGGAAACATGAGTTACAGAAAATACTTCATAGAATAAATGGGTTTCTGTCAAGTCCTCCCCCCAGATTCCCATCATTTCTCTATTATTCTGGCCTCATTGCTTGGTGGAATCTCCAGTTTTACTCGCCGTGGTGCCAGTTTGGGGACCGGTCCTTCATTTCTTCATTCCTCCCATCCTCTCCTCTTCACAGCAGAGAATGATTTTTTAAATACTTTTATTGATGAATTGTGTATTTCATTCATTATCTTTCAGTCCAATTTAGACACATTCCCCTCTCACCGCCCTCATCCCACCGTGTTCATGCCTTCTGCCATACATGTCTTGCATCTTTCTCTCAGTCTTTCCAAAGTTTTTCCCTGAAGAGGCTTGTTGTTTTGGGCAGAGTTTAACTGTATCATTCAGTTCTTTAACCCAGTCTTTATGTTGTTGTTTTTCCCTCCCCTTTGTATTGCTCCAACAAATGCCTATGTAATCATCACATATTCATCAACACTATGACCTCTGGAAATAAACTGTATGTTAATTCCAAAATATGTTTAGGAATTCACATTTTCCCCCTTTAATTTTATATTACTCTAAAATATAAATACATGCCTTCCACCCATATGCTTTAATTACAGAGCCCAAGGAAGGACTTACTCCTGAACATCACCCCAAAGAGTACCCCAAAGCGGTAGGTCAATTCTAGAGCCTGTTAAGAGATTTACATTATAACAACACAGTTGCTTTCAGATAAAAAGAACTATAACAATAATGTTGTTCAGCTTGAATTTCAACTGGGGATTTGGCGTTAGCATCCACAAATGAGAGAGACCATTCACCATTTGTCTTTCTGGGACTGTGTTACTTCACTTAGAATAATGGCTTTGAGCTCCATCCATTTACCTGCAAAGTTCATGATGTCATCTTTCTTTACCGCTGAATAGTACTCCATTGTGTAGATGTACCACATTTTCTCTATCCACTCGTCTGTTGAGGGACATTTGGGTTGGTTCTGGCTCTTCGCTATTGTGAAGAGAGCTGCAATGAACATAAATATGCATGTATCTTTGCAGTAGGATGAGTCTTGTGGGTATATACACAGGAGTGGTATGACTGGATCAGGTGGTAGGCTCATTTTGAGTCTTTTAAGGGTTCTCCACACTGCTTTCCATAATGGTTATACAAGTTTACAGTCCCACCAGCAGTGGCTGAGTGTTCCTCTTTCCCCACAACCTCTCCAGAATTTGGTGTCTTTTGTTTTCTTGATCTCAGCCAGTTGTGCCTGAGTGAGATGATATCTGAGAATGGTTTTAATTTGCATCTCCTTAATTTTTAATGATGCTGAACACTTTTATACCAAAGATCTCTACAACAAAAAAATTTTAAACCCCTGAAGAAGGAGATTCAAAATGACATCAAAAGATGGAAAGACTTCCCATGCTTATGGATTGGAAAAATTAATACAGTAAAAATCTCCATTTTACCCAAATTGATATACAGATTCAAGGCTATCCCAATCAAAATCCCCAGGACCTTCTTCACAGACTTAGAAAAAAAAATCCTAAATTCATATGGAAGAAAAAGACCCAGAATAGCTAAAGCAACCCTAATTGAAAAGTACAATACAGGGTGGATTGCTTTACCAGACTTCAAGCTATATCACAGGGCCATAGTCATAAAGGCAGCCTGGTACTGGCACAAAAAACAGGCCCATTGACAAATGGAACAAAACTGAAGATCCACCTAGAGCTCATAAAATTTCAGCCACCTCATATTTGACAAAGGGGCAAAAAAAGCTCAATGGAGGAAGGATAGCATTTTCAGCAAATGGTGCTGGCAAAATTATAACACCATTTGTAGAAGAACAAAATTAAACCCCTACCTCTCACCCTGTATAAAAAATAAACTCCTAGTGGATCAAAGATCTCATCGTGAATCCCAAAACCCTGAAGGTGATAGAAGAAAAATTAGGCAACAACCTACAAGACATAGGCGTAGGCAAGACTTTCTAAATCAGACAGCAGCTGCACAGGAAATAAGGTCAACAGTTGACAAATGGGACCTCATCAAACTCAAAATCTCCTGTGCATTGAAAGAAACAATGAAGGAAGTGAAGAGAAAACCCACAGAGTAGGAGGAAATCTTTACCAGTGATTCATCTGACAGAGCATTAATGTCCAGAATATATAGACTACTCAAAAACCAAAGAAGTAAGAACACAAACGTCCTACTCAAAAGATGGAGTAAAGAGCTAAGCAGAGACTTCACCAGTGAGGAAGTAAAGATGTCTGAGAAACATCTTAAAAAGAGAATGAATTTTTAAAGTGTAAAACATAGGTTCATTCCAATTAAAAATTGCCAGTACTATCAGATCCCTGCTATGCCTAGAAATTCTAATATTTTAAACACTGCAAGGTTTCATCCATGATATGATTCTTTCCTCCTTTTCTTTTTTAAAATTATTTGTTTTTATTTTATGTGCATGAGTATTTGCCTGCATGTATATATGTGTACCACATGTGTGCAATGACCTCAGAGGTCAGAAGAGGGCACCACATCCTCTGAAACTAAAGTTACAGATTTTTTTTAGCTGCCATGTGGGTGCTGGGAACTGAACCCAGGTCCTCTGCAAGAACAGCCAGTGTTCTTGAACACTGAGCCATCTGTCCAGCAACCCTTACCTTCTTTTCAAACAAGCTCATCCTGTGGCTTCGGGCCTCTATATTCCTTGTTCTCAAAGCTTGCCTTTCTATTCTTGGAACACCTGTGCTCATCTCCTGTTAATTTTATCTCCCTCTGAACAGTCCTTCCCTCAATATAAACAACAGTTCTTCCACAATTCTTGGGCTTGTATTTGTGGCACAGAGACTTTCTCCTCAGAGAAGTCCTCCAAGGATGTGCTATGAAGAGTGGATTTCCTCCCATAACCATGGACCATACACACATTATAGATAATACACAGCTGTGTTGCAAGAAAAATCTAAATATGTGAACTACTCAAGTCAATTATAGTACCATAGAACAAAATCACAAATACAAAAAGAACAGTGAAGAAATTAGCAAACATCCAAGATTCTACTAAAGAACATGACAGGAACTGTGTTATTCTGAAAGCCAAAAGCCTCTAATTTAACCCTAAAATCCTAAGTCTTGTTTTATCAAAGTCTTTGACTTACACCTCTTGGAGATTTTGATCCCTTTGTCTTCAGGCACATGCTGAGTGCTTTATTCTGCCCTTCTAATAGTCTTCACTGGTGATTTCTTCAGTTTGGGTATTAATAATAGAGCATGATTAGGTATTTCACAAACAGTCTAGCAATTAGGAAGACCAGAGATAAGTATCAAACGTTCTAATATGGGCTCATAAATTTCAGGTAATATGCCTTTATTCACATTTAACTTCTCTGATTCTTAATATTTTTTTATCTGTAAAATGGGCATGACAACTGTAGCCACTATATGGACATTTGCTTTTGGAATTAAATGAAATAGTGCCACAAAATGTTTAAAGCCACTGGCAACTGAACAGTTCCTGTGGCAGACTCTGGGCATGATATGCAGATATCAAAGATCAGTCTCTGCCTTTGAGAAGGGAGCCAATGAAATCAAGTGGATCTGGATTTAGAGTTGCTGCTAAGTTCAAGAGGATCATGAAAATTCTAAGCTCTAACTCAGGGAGGAAATAGCCTATATTTAACTTGGAGAAGATAAGACGGCTGAAGAGACATAATAGCTGTCTTAAGATGTACAATAGGCTGCCGTGGGGTAGAGGCTTGGAATTCTCTATATGGCATGAGAAGGAAGATAGGATAAAAGAGGAAAGGGATTTTTGGATGGGGAACTAGTGAAGATCTGGATAATGGCCATTCAGGTTTGTGATACCTGGGAAGATTTAGGTATGGAGGAGAGAAAGTAGTTTATTTAGATGTCCAGGAAGGTTTCTTAAAGACAAACTTTAGTAAAATTGCATCAATTTGAATCCTGTTTTGATGTTGCCTAATACATTCTGTGAGAAATCTTTTGCTTATCTTTAAGGAAGCAGGGCTTCATTTCTTTCAAATATGTAAAGTTACTTGAACCAATTTCTCTTTGAGGAAATTAATGAGCTTCTTTAATGAACAGAAAATATGAATATATAATTATCAGCCACATGAATATGTAATTACTGCTTCTAAGTCTTTTAAAAGCATATTTATGTAATGGCAAGACATTAAAAACAGTATTCCCTTGGCATCTGACTGGAATGCACATTTCGTGATCCATGCTGAATCTGCTGATCATTTTCTTAGCCCAAAATTCAATTTGGAATCATTGACTTCCAGATTGGAAGTTTTGCTTGGATAGTAAAAATGAATTGATGGTGGAAGTGTCTGGTTTGTTTTACCAATAAAAGATGTGGTTCCACTGCTGTCCTCAAACTGCTAGATGGGATTTGTCTGTGTATTCAAAATCCCAGCCATAACCTACAGATATCATGCATATTTGAACCAGATTCAATTATAGCTCACAAAACATTTGTAAAGGCAGCTAGAGTTCAGCCCAGATGGTGGCTGGGCTTATGATGGACACTCTGAATACATGATATGATACCGTTCAACTTCATAAGTAAACATACAGCACCACTTCTCCTAGGGCAGTGATGTACTGGGGAAATGCACCCATTGCCCCACAGTACAGGCAGGGGGTGCGTTTCTCCTCAAGACATTCAAGAAAGTTTACATTTTACTTTAACGAAAATGGTAGACTGTTTTCAGAGTTCTCCAAACTACATGATCCAGGACTGAGAAAGTCGGATGACATGAGACTGCTTCTCCTTTGGGAATCATTTTCCAATGAATGAATACCTGCTGATACTAATTTCTGAATTATTTCAGAAGATGAAGCTGTTAACTCTCCATTTCTGACATTAAGTCCTCATGTATATTTTAATTGATTGATCTACTTTCTTCATTATCTAAGCCTGGTACAGGGAAATTATGGGATAACTTTTTTTAAATTAGAGGGTCTGATAATACTTCTGTTTAACTTGAGAAAAATTATAATAAATAATTAGCTAGTGACGGGATTTGGGATGTAGGTAAGATGGTATAGTGCTTTCCTAGGGGTTTAGTTTTATTCTTCTCCAAGTGGTAGAGTATGTATTCATATATTAGAGTAATATAAAATTAAAGGGAAAAATGTGAACTCCTAAACATATTTTGGAATTAGTATATAGTTTATTTTCAAAGGCCATAATTTTGGGATATATATATATGACGTATATATAGGCATACTTTGGAGCAATACAAATGGGAGGGAACAAAAGGACTGGGTCACAGAACTGACTGAAACAGTTAACTTCTGCCCAAACAATAAACCTCTGCAGAGAAAAACTTTAAAAAGACTGAGAAAAAGACGCAAGACATGTATGGAAGAATGCATGAACTGGGGTGGGTGGGGGGCATGGAAAAGGGAGTGTGCCTAAATTGGACTGAAAAATGATGTATGAAATGCCAAAACACCAATAAAATATTTTATTAAAAAAAGAAGTCCTAGGTTTGGTACCCAGCACAAGCTAAACTTCAGGTCTTGTATTAATGCCTGTACTCCTGATATTAGGGAGGAAGTGTCAGGAGGATCAGAAACTCAAAGTCATCCTTGCTATACAGTGAGTTTGGGGTAAGTTTAGGATACGTGAGACCTTGTCTCAAAAAGGTAAACAAACACAGATCTATACCGAGTTGAAAGCCAGGCATGATTGTGCATGCTTCACTCAGGAGGCTGGGGTTGGAGGATTGCTACAAGTGAAGCCAGCCTCGGTTCCAAAGAACAAAACGAATAAAAACCAAGCTCGTTGGCCTAAGTGTCTGAACCATCTGAGCTGTATAGGCATTCAATAGAGGCCTTTCTGAGAGATGAAAATCTTCTGTCATGTGTAATAACTTTTGGGGGCTACACAGGTACCTCAGTGGGTAAGGAAGGCTTGCTATGGAAGAAGGAGGACTAGAGTTCACATCCCTATTACCCAGGTGAAAAGCTGTGCATGGTCAAGCCTGGCTGTAGACCCGGTGTTGGAGCCAGAAATAAACAGATTGGAGGCGCTTACTGGCCAGGTAGCCTAGCCAAAATGGTGAGCCTCAGGTTCAGAGAGAGAGAGAGAAGAGAGAGAGAGAGAGAGAGAGAGAGAGAGAGAGAGAGAGAGAGAGAGAGAGAGAGAGAAAGTTTCTGTCTCAAAAAATAAGGTATAGTCCAGGCGTGGTGGTGCAGTCTTTAATCCCAGCACTAGGGAGGCAGAAGCAGGTAGATCTATGTAAGATGCAAGCTAGTCTAGTCTACATAGCAAATTCCAGGCCATCTGAGGCTACAAGAAGACCCTGTCTCAAAACAAAAAAAAAAATACAAACAAACATACAAACAGCAAACCAGTACCCACCCCAAGACCCCAAACCAACCAACCAACTGACCAAACAGACAAAAAGGTGCAGTGCAATGGAGGCAGACAGCTAATGTCCTCCTCTGGCCCCATCGTAAATGCACATAGACAAACATCACACACACACACACACACACACACACACACACACACACACACGCACACACACACACACATGCTATAAGAAAAATGACTTCCAATAGAAAAACTACAGGATAATGTAGTAACTGAGAGAACTGCTTTGTGCAGGGGAAGAATGACAGTTCTGAGTTAATATATTCATTCATGGCAATTTGAATAAGAATTGTAGTGGAATTAAATAAATCGATTCTAACATTAATCTGGAAAAAGAAAATGAATAATAAAGGGAAGTTGAGAACAGTGTTATTTGCTGGCCATGTCACACAACAATATACAGCAAAACCAGCATAATTAAAATGCTGTAGTAGTGTGGCAAGGATGGATAAATAGCTGAATTGAATTGAACAGAGGGTAGAAAACAGACTCATGGACATGAGAAACTTGGTTAATAGTAAAAGTGTCACCACAAACCATAAAGTTAAGTCATTCATGCAGGTAAACTGGATATTCATTATGAAAGGAAAAATAATTTCAACCCATACTTCATGTCAGGCTTGAAAAGGAAACTATAGATAGGAAAATAAGTTAAAATTAAAGAGATTAAAAACTATACATAGAATATAAATTTGAAAACTGCTGGAACTGGAAGGATTTTCTAAGAAAAGCAGTAACACACAATCCATAAAGCAAGATTGTCAGAGTGGGTGAAAATATTGTTAGCAAACAAAAGAAACATAACAAAGAATTCTTGCAAATAAAGAGAACAAATTACACTGAGAGGAGGAGATAGATGAAATGGAATCCAGCTCAGAGGCAGAGCAGTGGGCTGAGAACTAGGGAACAAAGCAGTCTGGAATGGAACAAGGATGTAATTTCATGCCAGAGTCAAGGCGGGCTTTGGAGGGGATTTGGAGGAGTCTCTGCAAAACCAATCCAAATGTCGACTTTTATTAAAGAAGAGGGTGCATTTTTCAGTAAATCAAAACCATTTCAATTGAGCCTTAATTATTCCAGGGTAGCACAAGAGGCAACTCCTGATGTTATGATTAACAGTGTTGGTCCCAGACTCTTTTGCCCAGATGTGAACTGAGATCCTGGACCAACCTATTAGCCTACCCCTTGGCCTTAGGGCTTTTGAATCTCAAGCTGGGGGCAGGGTGGTGAGTGGTAAGAAATACCCACAGTACAGAATTGCTGAGGATGGCAGTGGCTCATGCTTAGATCCAATAAGCAGACCGTAGTTGACTTATATAATCACTGATTTCATTTCTTTTACTTTACTAAGAGCAAAGAATCCAAATTCATGCATACATGAAGGAGCCAGGGCTGATTTTGAGCAAATCATTTTGTGTTTCTGGCCTGTTTCTTTATTGACAAAATACAGAAATAATGGAAGGCAGGGTAGGGCTGATGTGATGGTTCATTAAGTACTGATTGGAAAAGAACTTTCACTTTTGGAACTTGTATGGCATGCATTAAGTGCCAATTAAATTTTCTTTGAGAGTAAAATACTGTGTCTAGCCAGCTAAATATATCTAGGAAGCATGGCTGTGAGCTGAAATGCCAATAGGAATATTTAGGAAATGTGACCACTTCCGAGGTGGGTGAATTGAGATGGGAAATGTTTTTTTTTCCAAAATATATATTTTAATTTTATGGTCATGAGTTTTTTTGACAGCATGAGTGTATGTGCATGTTTGGTGTATGTGCATGTTTGGCGTATATGCATGTTTGGTGCCAGTGGAGGCCAGAAGGGGCATTGGATTCTTTGCAACTGAAATTACAGATGGTTGCAGGCTGCCTGACATGGGTTCTGGGAAGCAAACCAGCATCTTCTGCAAGAGCAGTATAGACTCTTAACTTCTGAGCCATCTCTCCAGCCCTCAAGTGGCTTTTTAAAAAAGTTAATGTGAGTTTGCTTTCTGTTGCTCATTGTGAATTTAAAGAACTGAGATAAATATTACAGAGTAAGAAAGCTTAAATCAGCATTCTGTTATAAAGACAATTTTTAGTTGATGTTGGTTTGTTGTATGTGTATTTGTGTCTGCATGTATGTGTATATGTTTGTGGAGGTCTGTCCTTGATGCCAGCTGTCTTCCTCAATTACTCTCTACATTATTTTTTTGAGACAAGGTCTCTCCCTGAGTCTGAAGCTTGCCTATTCATCCACACTCGCTGGCAGCAAGCTCCAAGAATCCACCTGTCCCTAACTCCCTGTCAATACGATAAAGCGTGTGCCAACATGCCCAATTTCTTTTTTAACATGGGTGCTGATGTCCTGAACTCAAGGTCTCATGTTTGTGTAGCAGACACATTACTGAGTCATCTCCTCAGCCCCCTACTTTATTTACTGAGATAGAGTTTTGCTGTGTAACTCTTGCTGAACTGATGCTTACTAGGTAGATTAGATTAGCATCTAGCTTTCAGGCCCCTGCTTCCTCTACATCTTGAGTGCTAAGATTATGGACATGCTCTCCAGCCTTGAAAGTCTGCTTTGAATATGAAGAATCTCTTGCATGGTAAGTCAGCACAATGCCACATATCTTTCTCAGGAGTTATCAATGAACTGCTCATGTGCTCAGTCAGGTAAATATTCCTTGAAGGGTGCCAATTACAGTAGCCTGGACTTGCTGGATGATGCTAAGAAACCTTTAGAATTCTACCTTGGGCACTAACCTGCCAGCAGAGACTGCCCACCCATTCTCACTCTGAAGAACTCAAATCTGCAGGGAATAATGCTTTCTCAAAGCACTTTTCCTCAGAGTCCAAAAGAGGATTTGTTTTCAGACAATGTACATTTGGCACTGAAGGTGGATGGGTGGCGAGGACAGTGACTCTCACAGCAAGGACCGGACCCAAGGAAGCCTGGAATCTTCAGGAAATTAGATGTATCAGGCTTATTTTAGTCCGCCCACTTTGCAAATATGTGTCACAGAAAGCTGTAGCACTTAATGAAGGCAATTAAATGTAATTTGAAGACAAGTTTCATCTCTCCAGTGGTGACACAGCCTCTGCTAACAATTTAGGTTATCAACATAATGTGAAGACTAAATTGGCCCTAAATGGTGAAATTGAAAAACTGGGATACTAATCAAATGTCAGGTGTCTATCAAAGCCTAAATGGGACAGTATGGTGACTCTAGGTCACATCCTGCATGCACTTGTGCAGAAGTATGTTAACCTTTGCATAGGAGTATTTGGCAGGAGTCAGGAGCGGCGCACACACTAGGCATGCAGGACCCACTTAGGAAACATAATGACTTCCTCCCTGGAGGCGCTTCATTGGGGAACTTAATGTAATGGTTAGGAATGACTTCACGTGTAAAGAGGATGTTTTCTGCAAGGAGCATTGTTAATTGCAGTGGTTTATCCTCATGGCCTCTGCGCAAGGGCACACGTATTAAACATAAACCTAGTGATGCATCAGCTTGGAGGGTGTATTAGGATTCTCTAAAGAAACAGAAGCAACAGGACGAATATATAGCTATATACAATTTATTGATTTGCTCATGTGACAGAGTTCAAGGAGTCCAACAGTAGCCGTGCCACACTGGAGAGGCTGAGAATCCAGGGAACTGCTCAGTCTACAAGGCTGGATGTCTCAGTAGTCCCAATCTGGTGCTGAAGGCCGGATGGATTCCAGGAGATCTGCCGGTCTCAGTACACGCCGGGATCCATAGGGTTGATCACAGCAGCAAGACAAACTCACTAGTGAGAGAGAGGCAAGCCGCAGGAAAAAAGGGACCAGATCCCTCTGGCATGGCCTTTAGTACTGCCTGCCAGCAGAAGGTAATGCCCACATTTGGGGTGGGGAGGTAGTCCAATCCGAAGATCCTTTTTCTCTTATTTGTTCCTTAGTCCAGTCAAGTTGACACCCAGGATTAACCATCACAGAGGGCTTGCCTAATGTAGGCAAAAAGAACTCAGTTTCACATGAGATACTCACCCTCCAGGGGGAAATGACTACATGGTCATGAATCCCTGCTTACCAATGCTTCAAGTTTGATTTAAATCCCCACAACCTTTGAACCCTGACGCTCCACGCTTGTTCTTGTCTTTGGTCTTAGTCGTTCATGATGACGGAGGGAGGTAGTGGCCCAACACTATTTTGTCTTAAAATTATTTTGCCTTATTCTGGAAGTGTTTCCTGTGACTTCATCATGCACCACAGTGTCCAGAGCACTTCCTAATGTTTCTTCTGGTCTGGCTTTCCATTCCTCTTCCTTGCTTGGCTTCTGGGTAGATGTAGTAATGTGCTCCTTCTAAGAGAGAGGCAACTTGGCCCTGCTAAGGGAGAGGTGGGAGAAGTGGCCACCCAGGCCACTCAGGGAACTGGCACCTCGTGCAGGCTGCCAGCAGGCTGCTATCTGCAGCCCAACTTGAGTGGCTATTGCTTTTCTCAGGTTCTTAGCCTAGGATGGCGGACTGCCACCCTGTTTGGCTGTGCTAATCTTCACCAATCCAGGAGTTGATGGCTCTCAAGACTGGACTTTCAGCCTAGCACCTGATTGGCTCTCCCTAGGCTATACTCTTCAGATTGGTGACCTATTAGGCCTCCATCAAGCCAAACTGCTAGCACACCAGACTGGTGGTCTGATAGACCTTCTTTCAGCCTGGATAGCACATGACCTACACATGTGCACAGCAAGGGACGGGAGATCTTGTCAGGTGTTAATGAAGATCCACTTTATGTTGCAACTCACTTTTATAGGTTGAATAACGTCATTTCTTAGGGCCAATCCCAGACCCCTGTATCTCACCTCCTGCATACATCATTCAATCCCGCTCCACCCAACATCATGTGCTGGGTCAAAGGCTGCTTTCTCATGGGGTGGGGTCAGAAGAGTCTTATGACCCCTACACATGCCCCTGGGAGATGCTGTCTGAAAAACTAACCCATTCATACCTAACTCAAACTGGATTTCCCTACATGTAGAGCTGATTATTCACTATTGACAGGATGATAGCAAAGAAAAGAAGAGATGTTTAATGTCCATTGATAGTGTTTCAAGTTTCACAGAGAAAAATTATCTTTATTTTGTTTTCATGCTTTGCAGATTCAGCAGATAAAAATCCAGGATACCCAGTTAAAATTTAATTTTATGTAAACTATGAATAAATTTAATATATGTACTATTTGGGGAAGATTTGCACTAAATATACTTTCATTGTTTATATGGAATTAAAATTTAATAGTGAGACATTCAATATTTTAACTGGCCAATAAAATAAAATATTTTATTTGCTTAGCTCAATACAACCCACTCTCATGAAAGAGAGTTCTGTTAGGATTTTAGATGGATGGAATGACAAGGGACTGGGCTTAGAGTGGAACTCTGTGGCAGGTGGTTGTGTGGCTTATGCAGGCCTCTGAGTTCATTCCCCAGGGCCACAGAAAATTGAGTGTCTCAGAGAATTATTATGACCTAGAACCATGGTTTCCTTTCACAGACAGAACTGAAGGAACTGAAGACAATGGAAATGCTCTCAATTTGTTCTCACTGAATAGCAGAGAGAGTCCAGGCACTACTTAGCACTGATGCTGGGTATGTGGTACTTGTGACCATATAAAGGTGCCTTTATTTTCAACATGACTTTTATATGCTGGTAGAAAAATGCTGCATGCTACTTTTCTCTTCATTTTTATATCCAGTTATAGAGTACAGAAATTGCTTTAAAATGACCCACATTGTAAACCACCATTCAGCAGCTCTTTGTTTGGGAGCCCTAGACTCTATCTTCTTGCTATTGTATGACAACAGCTTTGTGCAGAATTTCATTGGTATGCCTCTTGTCTCCCCCCACACCCCCCCAGTGGTGGATCAGACTCTGGTGGTGAAATTATTGAACTTAATATTTTCAGGCACTGGGGAATGGGAGGGAAGCCCATTTTCAAGGAGAGGGAGATAAGGTAAAAGTTTGACAATCTTGAAATGAATTTTTATTTTTGTCATTTTTTAACAATGTGCAAGGAAAAAAAGATGTATTTTTCCAGTTTACAGTGATGTCAAATCTGCTTTTATGGGATACAATGTCTCCCTAGTGCAACATAAATATGAGAGATATGGAAATGATTGGAATTTTGGTTGTGAGCCTAAGCCTTTAACGGCTGCACCAGCTCTCCAGCCCAATGATTGGAATTTTACAAGCACCAGTGTGGTGGTACATACCTCATAATGCCTCATGTTTAAAATAAGGAGCTACACAGCACACCCCAAAGTGACCAAATCCTAATTTAGCAATAACCATAATGTATGCTGTTGAGAATCAAGAATTGGATGGACTCAAAAATAATTAGGATGGAGCCACTGGTTTCCATGGCTACTGCTTGCTCTAATTGTGATACATTAGTAGCAACAAGAATTGGATGGCTCAAGTCATTAGTTAATTAAACAGCACCTTGGACTGAGCCAAAAGAATCATGGGTGAAATCATCAGCCACTGAAATGCAGCTGTAGCATGTGAATTGCATAAGTCTTCTCAGCTGGTGGGGCAGGTGTGAGGGAAGATGAATGGTATGTTGTAGTCATGTCTTTATTTACCCATACTCTGTTACAAGACTCTTTTATAACATGTTTTTAAATGCGTTCTTAAATGAAAATCAAAAACACGGAGCAATAAAACATGGTTTTGCACTGCTGTTTGGACCAAGCAACAAACACAAAAATACGTAAAATTTCATAGAGAGGAGCATAGAGGCTCAGAGCAAATACAGAAAATGGTGAAATCACGGTCTTCCCTAACACACTGAGATTATGAAAATAAGAGTCTAGGTTGGAAGAAGCTGAGGACTGCCTAACCATAGCTCAGTCAGGTTTGGACAGCAGTTAAGCCGGGCTAGACTTGTGACCAGGAAGAGAGAAGGAATGAGAGATGGGTTGAAGTCAATGGGATGAAGTTTTTGAACTCTGCATGTGGTCTGGGGAGAGACCAGAGCAACCCTGTCTACACCTGACTTCCTAGGTGTATACCGGCATCTGTGACATCACAGGACACGCAGGCTTAGGCAGATCACGTGGTCCAGGTTCCTATGAGGAAACTGAGGCTCAGTTTTCAGTTTAAAACTCAGGAGTTTTCACTTTGAATTTATCCCAAATCACCCACTCTGTGCCATCTGCATCCACATGACTGCAGAGCAGAGCTTTATTAACAGCCAAGACAGCTTTATGTATGCTAGTTTGTTTAATTAGCCCACAACCATTTATTGATTGTCTGTTCTTTGGGAGGCAAAAGGGACAAAGGGGTGAGGAGAATCTAGCTATGATCCTGACTTTTGGCTTGCTTCCCTATTGCCTTTTCCAAATGTCTTTGGTTATGGACCAGTTGGTTCCATGCCCAAACATTCCCAAATGTCCCCTGAATATGTACAGTGTAGGGAGGAAGGGATAAGGCCTGAAGCAGACACAAACTTTCTTCTCTTTTCAGGGTGCTGTGGTCAGGTGGGAGAAGCATTATCAAATCTGGAATGGAAAGCTGTAACACTAAAGGTCATAAAGGAGAAAGATATGGTGCTCTGGGACACAGAATATGGTGTAATTGACCTAGTTTTAAGTAGGAATAGAATTTAACTCTGCAGGAAGGTTTACATTCAGTAAGAGAGACACTTCTGTGAGGCAATCAGAGTAGCTGGCTAAGCATAGTCTATGAGGTTATTGTCTTAGCAATTGGTACTGGAACTTTAAGAACTAGGGGCAGACAGTGAGAAGTTTAGAAACGTAGGACCTAGAAGGGCCGGCTGAAGTGTGTGCTTGTTGCCTTTGACTATGATGCTGTGTCAAGGAGCTAGCAACCCACCCCAACATCTGAGTCAAAGAAGTAAAGGAGGATCCCAGGGAAAGTAAAACATTTGTGGAGCAGAATATAAGGTAGCAGTGGTTGTGCTCTAAGACAAGGCAGGTGTTTGCTGCCACTCTGCTCTTCAAATCCCATGCTGGCATCTCTCAGTTGCCCCATATTAACTGGAAATTTTTAAGAAAGGCTAATCTTGGAGGTACAGTTCAGCCTGGTACGTTTCCACCTTCTACCGTCACTCCCCAGAAGAAGACAGAATGACGTGTGTAGCCAGAGATGTTGATTAGTGGGTAAGGTGTGCAGAGTTAAGGAGGAACAGGGACTCTTTGTTCTCAGAGGTTGTTTCTCTTGCCAACCTCATATCTTTCATTAAGATATTAGGAAAGTACCCCTCCTTCCTGTACCTTACTCTCTGCTGCCAAAAGAAAAAAATATGTGCTTGATCTCTGTGCTGTCCTGGAATGACCGTGTTCAGCAGAGTTTACATAAAGCTAAGTCAAGGAGAAAATGAATTGAAGCCCATTGTAGCTGAAGGGCCCCAAAATCCCCTTCACAGAATGGACACGCTGAAAGAGTGAAGTTAGATTCTGGAACCATGAGTTTGGCTCATAATGTCAACTTGCTTCCTAGACTAATGACAGATCAAAGCAACCATCTGCCTTGGTACATGGCCTATACCCAGGGATTTCCTAAAAGGAGTCACTAAGCACAGAGTGGCCTGATTGCTTAGCCCATAAGGCACAGGCAAAACTACTATACAATAAGAACATATTGCCTGGCTGTGACACAAGCCTAACAAGATATACAGGAGCTTGATGATGAAAAGGAGAGAGAAAATCACCTGCAAAAAGAGTTTCAAAATTCCTGAATAGGTCATTGTCAAACTCAGGTCTAGTTTAACAAATTGGGGTGAGAATTTGATATGGCACTGAAACACTTAGATTTCAACTCTAAACTATAGAGATAATAACTTATATCTGATAAGGTTGTTTTAAGAATGAATCAAACAAAAAGCCAGTCTCCTTAGAAATTATATTCAAAGGTTTATAAGGTAAGCTGTGAAGAAGAAAAAATGAGGTTATGGGTGCAGGGTGGGGTTGTGGCTTTGGAGCGAGAGAAGCATCTCAGAGAAGCCTCCTTACCCGTGGGGGTCACGTGAAGGGATAGGGTTAGCCTCCCTAACATCCTGAGATTCTTCAAATCTACTGATCATTTACACTTGGCCTTAAAGGAACTGTGTAATTGCACCTGATTGTAAATACTGAAGTATCTGATAATAAAGGATTTCTGAAAAGTTCATGCAAAGCCCTTCCATTGTCTATTGGATGCACAATGCTTCTTAGACCTTACACAAGTGAAATATGCTTTAACAGCTCCTGGCCTCAACTGATTTAGCTATAATTAGCTGTCATAACTCTGATAAGTCTGTGATTTCTGAGTCATTATCGAAGTTTAATGAGGTAATATGTGGATGATGGTCAAGCTAAACAGAATTTTCATCAAGGCATTTTACTTCAGGTGTCAGATAAGGAAGAAAGGAGAAGAAAAGGTGAAGAAGGACTAGAGGTTAAAAGACAACAAGGACTGGGAAAAATTAGAAGATTTCCAGGTTACATGGTATCCCCAAGCGAGGAAGGTGATAAGTCTAGAACCTTAGAGAGAGTAGAAGCTGTGTGGAGATAAATGCAGGCTTAGGAGCCAGATGGAAGATAAAGACAGCCCTCTTCTAAAGGCTAGAAGATCAAAATCAAAGTGCCAGCAGAGTTGGTGCTGTCTGAGAGCTAGAAGGAAGAGCCCGTTGCTTGCCTGTTAACGTTTCTCGTGGCCATGGCTGGCATCTGCCCTTTATATTCATACAGAGGTCCTCTGTGTGTGTGTTTAAATGTTCCCTTTATAGGAATGCTGGCTATGATGGATTAGAGATTCTCCCTGATAATGATCTCACTTAGGTATAGGGTCACTATAAATATAATTATTTGAGGTAAAGCAACTCTGCAAAATTAACCCATAAGGAGTAACTAATACATTATCAGATCAAGATCTGACATTAGCACAAATCCAAAAGTTCTCTTGAAACTCTGAAATAATGACTGTTTTTGCTGCCCTTTGGATGACCTAAGAGGACTGATAGTTAGATGGGAGTAAAGGCTTGTTGTCCTGCAGTACCCTCAACTATTATCAGACTGTGGAGCTTTGAGTCAAGTCTTTGACCTTTAGCTTCTTCATCTATATTTTGGAAATCTGTCCTCCGATGTCAGGAACTTCTTCTCTACACCAACGATCAGCAGAGCTTTTTTTTTTTTATCAGAGATTTCAAGACACAAAAGCCAGAAAAAAACAGTTCATTTAATTTTTCCTCTTATTGATCTGCACCTGTTCAAGCTCAAGCCTATGCCTTACATAGCAGATTCTGTACAGATATGTTACCTGCAGAACAAATTAATACTCTAGTTCTCTGTGGTTGGAGGACAGAGATCATGGCCCCTGTTCCCAGTGTTCTTGTTAGCTTATTGAAGTTAGATGTCTGAGGAAATAAGGATTATCTGTTGGGAAAGTAGCACTTCATATTCACGGACAATGAGAAAAGTCCTTGTGCAAGCACAGAAATGTCAATATAAGATACTTCACTCAGCATGCAAACCAGACACCTGCAACCAGCTGGAGCTGAACACTTGGGAAACCCTTGAACTTGCATTTTCAAGTACGCATCCCTAATGTATCAAGAATCTAACAGAGAACAGGAAGTTTTAAGTAACAGCAATGTGCATTCTCATGTACTTGGAAGCTAAGGGTCGGATATGAAGGTGTCACAGATATAGGAGTGGTCTCTGTCCTCCCATGGCCTTCCTTGTGCAGTGTCCAAGCCTACTTTCCTTAAAGAAGTATCAATTGTGGGCTGGAGAGATGGCCTAGTAGTTAAGAGTGCCGACCACTCTTACAGAGGACCCAGGTTCGATCCCCAGCACCCACATGGCGGCTGAGAACCGTCTGAAACTCCAATTCCAGGAGAACTCCAGTTCCAGGGGAATCCGACACCCTCTTCTGATCTCCGCGGCATTGCATGACATGGGTGCACAAACCGACATGCAGACAGTACATTCATATACATATAAAAATTTAAAAAAATAAAAAATAAAGAAGTATCAATTGTATTGGATGACAGCCTTTCCCATGGAACCCATTTTAAATTGATTGTCTTATAGCACTGTCTCCAAATGCTGTCACATTCCAGTAAGATGTTAGTGATTAAAAGTTCAACATATTAATTTTGATTCATAATTTAGCCCAGGTTACCCTGCTCTCTTCAGACCCACAGACTCTCACTTTTTGTGTGAAAATCAGCCTTATTTTCCTTTTGACTCTCAGAGCATATTTCCCAAGGCTTCACTACAACTTAAAACAGTTTTTCCAGACAATTTCAAGATATCTAAGGTTATATTTATTTTCTCTTAAAGTAGGAGATGCATGCTTTAGTTTTGCTACTGATATAACCCTCCTGACATGTTCCCCAATGGCCTACTGGGTCCCTGGCTTCTGATGCAGCATCTCAGAGAGTACCTGCATTGATGTCTAGTATATTTTATAACCTGGCCAGGAGATTACTGTTCTAAGAATTAGTCATTTGTTCTTCATCTCCATACTCTCAGCACCTGATACTCAGCAGCTATTATAAACTAGAATATAACTATTTTAATATGTTGAAGTAAAGGCAGTGTTAGGTCAGGAAAGTTCACCTTATGTGACATTGTCAACAACCGTGTTTACCTTAGCTCCCTTAGTTCTCAGTATGTTGTGGGCCAGAGGTCATGAAGGTAATTTTCAATTCAGTAATTCTACATTGAAGTGTCAGGATCTGGGGACACAGTGGAAGAATTCTAAGCTGTAAGAGTCCCAGCATGCTCGCAGAACCCAGAGAAGGCACTATTGTGGCTTCGACCCCCTGGTCTGTTCACCTCTAGTAACCTGGCACAGGGTACAGTCACAATATTCCACGGCTACGTAGGTGTACATTGGCACCTATTCCTCAGAGCAATAGCCCTGGGTGATGGTTGTTGGTACTTATTCAACTGTTACTGCTATTCTACTTATAAAAGTGCTGAGAATATATGTTTCATATTTTTACCTACACCACCCCTAACATTTTCAATAATCTAGCAAAGGCTGGATGATTCTACTCTGCTGGAAAATCTTACTTTCTAAAGTCTCCCTTAAGGAACGAGGTAATGTGACATTAGAACTTAAAATGTATAGCCATTGGTCTCCCTGTATTCAGCATTTAATATTTAAGGATGATGTACAGAATTATTTGACCAAAGCTGGTGTATATTATTCAGGCCAGCTGAAGTTACTTGCATGGCTAGTTTCTAGTGAGTTATCTACTGATGGCTTGCAGAAAGGTGCCTCTTCACTGTGTCTTGGTGGGGCCCTTTCTTCCTAGGGGAAGAAGAGGGAGCGGGGAGGGAGGGAGAACATTAGTTCAGGGATCTACCCAGTGGGTTCTTATAATCTTAATTATTTTCTATAAGACCAAATTTCCAAATAAGTTTGCCTTAATGGTTAGAGCTTACACAGATATATTTGGGGTACAGGATACAACTCAATCCATAACACGTTGATACAGGATTTGAAAAGCCACCTTTTACTCAGTATCTTACAGACCAGAGTTTAGTGTGGAAATAAAAAGTATTACATAGTGCTAAAATTCTGATCAAGTTTCTTAACTTTCTCAAAGAGAAAACAATTATTTTATATTCCAGTTAATTTTTCTTTTCCTTCTCTGTCTCTTTGCCTACTGAATTTTAAAATAGATTTGAAAATCAGGAAACCAGAGCCTTCAATTTATTCCCAGAACTAACAGCTAATAAGTGGAGAAAATTAAAAAAAAAAAAAACAGTTGTCTCATTTTCGTGTTTTGTAACACATAGATAGCACTTTGGTTTTGTAGGAGTTTAATTTGAATTAATCATTAGGCTCTCTCCAGGGTTAGAGATGTAGTATTTAAAGCAAGCTGAATTATTCAAATAAGCTGATACCTAAATTTTGCCTGAGGTATATCGCCATATAGATATAAGCCACATTGTTTTTTTATAAGAATGATTTCCAACTTCAAATTTAAATAATATGAATTGGGAAAGAAACTAAAGAAAGAAAGCCTTCTTAAGGATGTAGATGTGAGGGTGGGAAAGTAAGAACTTCCATCTGTTTTAAGAGGTTTCCTAAAACACAGTAATTTCTACATTTGGTTAAGTTTCTATGAAGTCACAAGTTATTGTGAAATCAGGTAACAGTGGCACCCTGCATCTCTGCTGAACTCATTGCCCATACTGCCTGGTATACCCATCAAGACAACTTCCTACCAATTGTCTTCTTTGTATTTTTTGCAGAAGGCTTTTGGGAATTTCTTGGACCTGCAAAGAGAGATTTGTCTGAGATTGTGCATTTGAAAGTTGGCTTATTCTGTCTGTTTAGCAGGTAGAACTAGTCACGTGATGAGGGAGAGTGAGCCATCTCTTCACAGGGGGAAAGAGGTAGCACTTTGTCAGTGACAGTTAAGCAAATGTCACATTTCCCAAATCTATAGAGGTCTGGGGATTTGGGCAGAAACTCTTGACTCAGGCTGTAACTCACATTCAACATTATATGACATTTAGTGTATGTTGAATAGCTTTTAATTTCTGTTTGGGCACCTGGCAATAACATAGATGATCCATCCATTAGGTAGAAAAGCAGATTTCTGTTTCATAATGCCAAATATAATCACCCCTGCAAAACCCTTGGATGATATAAAAAGGGAAATTACTGCAAATCTGTCATTTGAGGCCCCTTTGATCCTCTGTTCTGTTTCAGGGTAGACAGCTTGCCAAACATGCTGGGCTGCTGGGTCAGAGACCATTTGTCTCATCAACTGTGGGCACCAGAAAGCAGAGGTAACAAAGCCCCTCTACCATGGCCCCAGACTACCAGTGGGTAAGCAGCCAGATGGGGGCCCTTTGCACTTTGTTCTTTTATGCCCTGGGGGAAGCTTCTGCCTTCTGTGAATCATTGGCATTGCATGGGGTGAGGATTTCTGACAGTGGAGTGTTTAATGCCTCCTGTGGAAGGAGCCTGCAGTGGTGAACATTAGTGGACTCTAAAGATATTTCAACAAAAATCCCTTTTAATAGAAAGGCACTG
The DNA here is from genome assembly GCA_009823505.1 of Rhizomys pruinosus. NCBI lineage: Eukaryota > Metazoa > Chordata > Mammalia > Rodentia > Spalacidae > Rhizomys > Rhizomys pruinosus. The sequence continues at coordinate 1,173,526 of VZQC01014667.1, forward strand.
GTGGTGGAATCTGAAGCCTTGTACAGCCTTAAGATATTAGGGGCTTGCCTTTCAGTCTCATTCATTCAATAGGGCCTTTTCGAGGCAGGGATGGAAGCAGCCTTCATTAAGCTTTCAATGTGGTGGGGGAGGTAGACTATGTTTTCTCAAAATTGGAACTATTGACATTTTGTATCAGGTAATTCTTGGTTGGAAGAGGGCAGAGGAGGAAAGATGACCTGTGAATTGCATGCACTTACCAACATCCCTTGCCTCCATCCTCTAGAAGCTACTTGTGACCTCTCTTTCCCACTGTGACAACCAAAACTGTCCCCTATATACGATATACTTGTTGACAAGTATTTCCTTGAGTGAAGACAGGCCTAAGCTGGGCTTTAAAAAGTATATGTGTTTGGGGCTGGAGAGATGGCTCAGTGGTTAAGAGCACTAACTGCTCTAGCAGAGGACCCGGGTTTGATTCCCTGCACCCACATGGCAGCTAAGAACCCATCGTTAAGCTGGGTGTGGTGGCGCATGCCTTTGGTCCTGGCACTCGGGAAGCAGAGGCAGGCAGATCTCTGTGAGTTCAAGGCCAGCCTGGCCTACAGCATGAGTTCCAAGCCAGCTGGGGCTATAGGGAGACCCTGTCTCTAAAAAAAAAAGCATATGTGTTTATGTCCATAAGTCTCAGTGGAAATTACAACAGAACTAAATGTGGTATTAGCTAATAGAAGTTCAGAACATTAACTTCACTTAGATCTCATTGTCCTAAATAGAAAAGGAACTGTGCCTAAGAGACAGTAACTGGATGGGGTATTGTAGAAAGAATGAAGGACAATACACTGGCCGTGTAAGGGGAGGGTTCTGTTCACTCCAGATAGTAAAACAGGCTTGTGCCAAGGTGAGTGACAGGAATCTTATCATGCGGGGTCTGTGAGAAGAATATGGGTTGTGTTGTAGGTATGGTGGTAAGGCTTTGCAGAATTTTGAGCCAGGAATAGATTATAACCTGACTTGGATTTAAAGAACAAAAATTTTGCCTCCAAAATGTAGAGAGTCCTTGTGGCAGAGTTGGATTGCTACAGATGTCAGGCAGGTGGAGTTGCTCTCCAGCTGTTTCATGAAGGCAGTTTGCATATTTGACCTATTGCAGATAGATGTAGAAAGTACAAAACAAAATAAGAGCGAAAAGGACAATTTTACACAGCTCTATAAATATGGTAAAAATGATTTGCAGCAAATCCAGTCCAGCCGTGTATACTACCTTAATTAGCTTTCTGCTGCTAGTAAAAGTGCCTGAGTACAAACATAAACACTCCAGCTTGCCTCTGGTTAGAGCTTCTTTGGCTATAGACAGAATCAGCACAGGATCAAGAGGGGACAAAAGGAAGCATCATTTGTAGTTCAGGTATTCTCTTTATAACAATTCATCCTCATGAGAAATAACCTGGGTTCTGAAATACACTAATCCTTTCTGAAGGACCCTTTCAGGGACACATTTATACTTAAAAGGAAATGATGCTGGTTTCAAATTCAAAACCAATAAGTTCAATATGAAAAGTGTTTTGGATCTTTTTTTCTAACAGGTAACATGGGGATCCTAAGGGAAAACATTAATGAAGACAGGAAACAGAAATGATAGGCACAAAGCTCTCAAAAGATACAGAGAAGAGTGCAACATTAGTTTCTGATATGCTATTTCAAACCCTAAAACCCCCATAGACTTCACCATTCACATATGTAAAAAGACTTCAGTGTACCCTAGAAATAATTTGGAACAAAGGAATACTTCAATACAACTTAAATTCTTAATGTTTTGGATAGCCATTCGTGAATTTTGCTGAATGACCCTAAAAACCATTAATGGGAAGCCAGTAGCTCTCTCTATGATAGGCTTACTATCTGATGTCCATGACCATCAGAAGAGTTAGGTATAATGATTCTCACCTAAGGATCAAGAGAGGATTAGTAACTTGTTCCAGGATACATAGTTAGCAAGCAATATAAGCAAGATTGGTTCCATATATTGTCCCAATTATTAAACATTAAAAAAAATATTGCTGAAAATGAGGCGATCACACAAGAGAAGATCAGCTGAGTCTTGAGACTAGGGCACAGCAGCATGTGTCTAAACAGACAGGGGGCTTAAGAGGAGAGGGATGAACTTGGAGTGACTGGAGGTCCCAGTTCAGAAGACCTTCTGATTCTCCACTATTCTAGGCAGCTTCTGAGAAGTAGAATAAACTAATTTTCATTTGGCTATTCTGCACAATGGTTGCCTGTGAGAGGATGCTGACAAAAATCTTCCCATGACCACGGGTCTTATTTCTTCACAGGATAATCCCATTTTTTTCTTTCTTTGTATACATCCTGCAATTTATCAACAGGACCCTTTCAAGCTGAACTTTTAAGCCTAATTATTTCTTTTTTGCTTCTTTCCATGAAGCTTATTTTCATCAATTTAATTATATTGCAATAAAAAGACTTCTTTCTTAGTCAACAGCATCCTGGTCTTTGACTTTGGAGTATACATGTAACAATAGATAATGCCAGCAGCTCAAGACAAAATACCCCAATTTGCTTTATGTGTTATGCTTTCATTCTGTCCACAAAGACACTAGCTTTAATTAGTATTCCAACAGCATTATGGACCTCATTTCACGCATTAAAAAACCACATATGTAGAAATGCTTGCACTGTGCTACCAATTAGCATATGCTGTTGTACCCTGAAGTCTCTTCTTTCCATATGGAATTAGAAAATAATACATGAAGCAGTAGGTTTCATCTCAGAAATGTGTAGCTGCTATTATCCTAGCTCAGGTAGTTTACCAATACTTCTTATCTAATTTCCACCACCAACTGAATATTACTCAACTGACTTATCACTTCATCATTTTATTCACTGAGTTGCACTCTCGCTACAGGAATATATCATCCTTAAATACAATAAACTTTTCAGGAAGATTGAGAAGAATTGGGATTACCTGTAGTTGGGAGGAGTTGCAGAAGTAATTAAAGAAGAGCATACTCAAATGGCCCATCACTAGTCATGGTGACACCTCTGAAAACTAGATAGCTATTCAAACAATATGATAGGGAGGTGATACTACTCGGGGTGTACACAGATCACCACTGCCCAGTGTGGTAGCCACAGCCTCATTTAGGTTCTGATCACTTGAAGTGATGGTGTTAGGATAAAGGAAATCTGTCATTTTAATCAATGTAAACTGTTTAACTCATCACACAGTGTTACTTGTTCATCTCATCACGTGTCTACCATCTAATACAACACAGCTACAGATAATTCATCGGAATAATAAGCAAGAAGCAGCAGGAAATTCCACAAGTAACAATGGGCCCTGAACTTGAAAAATCCTGAAAAGTAGATAGCAAAAGTAGAGATGGATGAATTCTCTCCCAAGAATAAAGAGAGCTGCGCTAACGGCAAGCAGAACTGAAATGTTAAAGGCTGCGTCTCTTTCATCATGAAACTTTGAGGCATGAAGATATCCCACCAGCCTAAATCTTTAATAAAATGGCCTTTTTAATTAACTTCTTGAGATGATATCGTCACTAGTGTTTAAGATGAAATTCATTATTTCCTCACTAAAGGCTACACAGAGCCCTGCTGCTTTTTCGTGTGGGATCTTTAGTAGATAAGCAATTCAGTGCTCCTTGGGAGTTGTTCTCATTGATCTGAAGCCCCCGCTCTTCTGTATCACACCATCTCAATCCAAAATCCAACTTGCTGCAAGTCTTTATGAATTAATTTATCATGGCCCCAAAAGTCCATCTGACTTGAAACTTTGAAATAGCCCAACATTATCAAAAACAGCACATTTTAAAGCAAGTGTTTCCTTAAAATAGGCTCAGGCAAACCATATCCAAAGGCTCTTTATCATGAATACTTAGATTGTACATGAATCATATCTACCTGGCTAACTAACATTCATCCTTCAATATTTAACATAAATTTCAGTTTCCTTACAGCACCCTTTCTTACTCTAGGCTCTAGCAATCCCCTCAATTATGGGAATTCCATAGAGGTGACTATTCTGTTTCTCCTTTAGTTTTTCAGCTAAATAAAGACAGGGGATGTATCTCATTCTTACTCCTTTGCCTTAACATCTAATGGTACCTGGACACAGGCTCAACGTTCATTCTAAAATCCATGAGCACAGTTGTCCATGAGTATGAAAATGTCCAAGGATAAAGTAGTAAGATTTTGCTTGTTTGCATTGGGACAAATGCAACGGTAGATACTGTAGAGTCATAGACATCTGCTTTAGGAGTTTTAACTTGAAAAAAAGATTCAGTACCCATTTGACATTGAAGACAAATGTCCATATACTTTAGAGACTCCTCTAATCACAGGTGCCTCATTAACACGAACTTCTTCACATTAAAATGTGAGCCTGTAGATGCAGAGACAGATCCAGGATATTTTTGATGATGGGCAATCTAGATAGAAAGCTCAGACCATGTGCTAACAGATTTGATGCCCGTGACTTGATACCATGGCAACATGACACGTCTATCTCATTTTCAGAGCTGTTACCATGACTAGCAAATCATGAATACATTAAGAGCTCTGTCTACTAAAATGAGTAGTTTCTATATGGGGACAATCATGACTTTAAAGAGAATGCTTTCCAATAAATAGCTCTTAACTTTGTGGTCATGGCATGCTATATTTCCAGCTGAATTGAGCCACTCCAAACTCTTATCCCCCCCCATGGCATAAAAAGAATATTTACAAAATGCCTATGTGTGGGTAAGTAACAGTAAAGAAGATGAGCATTTCTCTAAACAGGAAGACTCAAGCTCCTAGTAGAAATGTTTTAGAAAGTGACTTGATGAGAATACCTTTCCTTACAAAGGAGTCGATCATAGGAGGCCAGTTATTGAGTCAAGGAACACATTGGTGTCTTTTGTTGAGAGGCTTCCCCTGAGAACAGCAATTCCGAGGTGCCAAGCAACAGTCCCTATTAACAAATCAGTCACATGTGAAGCCCTGCAGAGTCCCAGAAGAAAGCCCAATGGAAAGATATAATTTGCTTTATAGAAATACACTCCAACATGGAGTTCAGGAGCCTCTCACTCTGCAGGGAAAGGGGAGCATACCTGTATAAAACATGACTGGAAGTCGTTTGACACTAGCACACCTAATTGGGGACACTTTCAGGGCAAACCACTGACTCTGGTGACAGGGTTAGCCAACCAAAACAACCATGTTGCTCTGTCACTGTGGCATGTGAGCCTGTTATGGAAGTGACAGATTCAACTCACACAGGATCAGTGGTGCAATTCAAAGGCACAGAGCAACAGACTGAGTTTCTGAGCAACCTGTCCCATGAGGCTATGCTTCAGTCACAGGCAGCAGTCACAAGGCCGGATCTGACAGTTCCAACACTGACCTCACCAGACTCAGACAGCTGTGTTGGTACCCTGCAGGGACCATGGTGTCAAGGTACTGAATATTCCCTTGAGCAAAGCTTGATAACCTGCCTCTAGGATATATTCAAGAGAACTGACACTGGAGACAAAAATGAAGAGAAATAAAATTTCCCCACAAAGACCATTTTAGCAGAAATCCAGCAAATACCTACTTTTCTTTTAATCACCTGCACACACCCTCTGTCTTACAAATTCACAGTCAGGAGGGCAAGATTAAGTTCCAGAAAAATAAATTAATCCTTACAAAGTTTAATCTGCTTTTTTTTAGATTTCCACAGAATATAATTTAATAGTATTTAGGTCTCCTCCCATATCCACACATCTCCTTATGTCCCCATCCACCCAATTTAGTGTACTGTGATATATATATATATATATTATATAATCCATATATGTGGCCTCTAAGTCTAACTTGTGTCCCCAAAGTGTCCTTCAGTGAGGATCCATCCACTGGAAACTGGTTAACCTATAAAGTTCCATGTTTGAAAGTTTCTGCTTCTGCCATCAGCTATTTGAAATGCCTTCAGAACACAGTCCCTGATGAGAGAGTCCACACAATACAGGCACCGCACCCTTGGGAGATGGATGAACAACTACTCAATTTTACATTATGATTTGCACTTTTAGTGCGGTCTGACATCAAATGACTTAGTTGACACTGTAAATAGATCTCTAAGGTAGAGGTTATACTGCTATCATTAGGTTCGGAAGGGAAACCCAAGGCTAGTACTGTGAAGGATTGTTCTAGACTCAATTCGAAGGTAATACAAATAGGTAACGATCTTATGTCTCTGGGTTCCTGCTGTCAGAAAGAACCCACCCTAATAACAGTGGTGCCTGATAAGATCATTCCTCTCTTTCTGGGGATAAAAACTTGACCTAGTGTTTGAAAACCTGGGTTTTTTTTCTCAACTTTCATTACCACTGTTTGTGGATGATGTCTGTACTCAAGATGGAAGATCATTTCCAGGTATGCTCTTTGAACAATAGTTTTGTGCTTCTTTTTTTTTTATTGATGCTTTGTGCATTTCATACATCATTTTCCAATTCAGTTCAGGCATATTTCCCTTTCCCTTCCCCCCTACCCCCACCCCATCCCAGATCATGCATTTTGCCATAACTGTCCTGCATCTTTCTCTCAGTTTTTTTTTTCATTTTTTAGCTTATAAGTGATGATCCATGAGTACAAGCATCCTTCATGATGAAACCAATTTGCAGGCTGTTGTGCCCAAACCCCCACACACCCCACCATCCAGTGGGGGTGAGGGGTTGTATGTTCAATCAAGTTGATCAATAAGTGTCCAGACTACATTGCTGTATTTCCACATTCACCCCAATCGTAGCCCTTACATTCTACCATGGCCCCTCTTCCGCAGATTGTTCCCTGGCTTAGAAAAGGGGCACAGGTGGATTAGAAGCAAACAGTCCACTCTCTCTGGGGCTGTTGTCTTGGACTCTGGTCAATTCTGGCTGTTTCCTTTCATGGGCTGACAGTTTGTCCAGGAATAATCTTTCATCCTACTAATGAAGCACAAGCAATTAGATATATAGGTATTTAAACAGACTAAAGTTATGGTAGTTACTTTGGTATAGACAATATGGTATTATTGGTAATGTTAATCCATGAATACATTTTTTCCTGTTAAATATGACAGGGTCTTACTGTGGCTTATAACATCTCCTAACCTGTAGAGGATGTAAGCTTGTGGCATCGCCATGGGGTTATTCCTCCAAGGAGAGAGCCAATAGCCAATTAGGTTTGGGATATACAGGCATATGGCTGCCTCTGCTGCACAGTATTTCCAGGCAGGTGAGGTGTAGCTGGTGATGAGGTGGAGTCTTTTGACTCAGGGAGACCCGTATTTGCTTATCTGGTTGAGTGGCCTTTGGTAACACTCTCTGGTATTCCAGAGGCATCTGTACACTTGCATGTGTGGTCTCAATACATTTTCCCATGCTTACAAGCTCAGGTCATTGACAGCAGGGCCTTATCGCCTCTCTTCTTGCAGGTATCCCAGTTTAGAGGCAAGGAGCCTTTACCTTTTGTGGGGCCTTGGATCCCCTGGCCAACATCTCCCTGGTAGAATAATCCATTGCTGATGTCAGAGCTCCTGTATTAATATATTTTGCTTAAGTGCATAGCTTAAGGACTTTAGTATTATATTTGGTTCTGAACAGAGAATAATCTTTTTCACAGTTCTTATGTCTATTGGTCAATTATAGAAGGCAGTTTTACCAGTTTTATAAGAGATTACCTCTATAATAGTTGTCTCCAATTTACAGTTGGAGAGCGACCTCATCATCATCATATTTCTCCTTTGTTTGTGCTTTTTTTAAGTATGAAAGCTGAGTTTTCCTCCTGTCATGGCACACTGGAGACAATGTAGAGACATAGATGGACCTATCATGCAATTCTGAGATGTACTGAATCCATTGCCTGGTCAAGGGTAAGAAGTCAAAGTAAATCAAGGGAAAAAGAGAAGTCAGAACTTGGTAGGAACTTCTCAAAGTTCCCCATTCCAGCCACTTAGCTGTGCAGATTGTTGACCATGTATCGAAGATGACCTTTCTAGCCTGCACTGATTTATCTTATATTGAATATCCAACACTCTCTCATGCACCTATTTTTTTTCCTGTTGATGATCCACTTGATGATCCATTCTACCAACCACAATGAAAACCTTTGACCTCTCTATTTAATTTACCTCTCATATGGAGGCAAGTGAAAGACAGTTTCCATGTAGTATTTATTGAACCTGTTCTTTGTCCTCTTTCCTTAGCTCCCATTCAATAGGTCTAGCACCAGTTTCAGTTCTTTGGAAACCTAGCAGTCTGCTCACTCATTGTGTCAATCTCTTTTTCCTGTGCTCATCTTGGGCACACAAGCAAGCAAAGGATTTATTCTGTTCTTACTACAGAACTTATCCAAGACTCACCACAACATACTCTTCTCTTAGACAGGAAGATGTGATTTAAATATAATTCCCTAATCTTGTTTATTTATTTATTTATTTATTTATTTATTTATTTATTTATTTATTATTTGTTTCTTGAGGCATGGTCTCCCTCTATCCCCAAATGGCATGGAACTTACTATGTAGACCAGGCTGGGCTTGATCTCACAGAGATCCACCTACCTTTGCCTCCCAAGAGCTGGGATTGAAGGTATGTGCCACCATGCCCTGCCCTAAACTCCATTTAATTCCTCCTCCTATTTTTACTTTGTATGTATTCCTTTCCCAATTGCTGTAAAATACAAGCTCCCTAATCCTTCAATAACAGGTTCTTCATTGACTGTGCACTGTATAAGAGCCATTTCAATGTCACTATGTGCCTTCAGTCTTCTGAAAGTTTATCCAACATCCTTTATACCTTTTAACTATGATAATCATTCTTATAATGTGTGATTGTATATCGATAGATAGATAGATATAGATACATAAAGTGATGAAATACATAAGTATTAAGTGCACTAAGGTAATTTTTTCTTTCCTTTAAAAATGTGTTTATTTTATGTGTATGACTATTATGCCTGTTATATAGGTAAGTGCACCCAAGTCCTTCAGTACCCATGGAGGCTAGAAGAGGGTGTCATTTTCTGCATGGAGATGAATTTTGACCATGGAATGTTATTCTCTATGAAGATACAGGTTTTCATCACTCTGCAAATTCCTGTGTCTCTCTTTCATTTATACTCACCTTATACAGCTCTCATTTATACTCACCTCATACAGCTCTCATTCTTCCCGGATCATCAAGGATTAATTCTACCTGTTCTTGAACACCAGGTGAATGAAATCGCAAAGTACAGACTCTTTTGTAACTAAGTGTTGTTTGTTGATAGGTTGAGATCACATCCTGCATATGTAGAGTTCTACCCACAACAAATGTCCTTTCAAGGGCAGAATCTACAAACAGCTTTTCTTCCTGATTCCTGTAGTGTCCCACATAACATTTGACATATATTTGGTTACTAATACAGATCAGTTGGCCTCAAGTAAGCCAGTAATCAATTCTACTCTTGGGATACCAAATGTCTTCAGCTGAAAGGACAAATGTATGCTGGGTAGCATGATTACCTGAAACCATGCCACTGGGGATAGAGTTTTATGGAGATGAGGGTTGGGGGTGCACAGTGAATAGAGGAAGAAAGGGCAGTGTCTGTAGCACTGTATTACATTCTGGGAGGATTCTTAGCAAGGCTGAAGGACTCATGTGGAGAAACAGTGTCTCTGTCATCAGCAGGTGTCCAAGATAGAATCATTGCCCTCAATTCTGTGAATTTTATGGCCAGAAATTTCAAACTGAAATGTCAAAAATTCTACTTGTTTTTGAATAATGAACTGTGATGAAAGTGGAAGAATTCAAAGTCTGAATGCCAGTCAAGCACATATTCAGTAATATAATATATTCTATTTGCCCTTTGAGTTTGTGTGTAAAGGAACTCTGAAAGAGTTTGAGAAGTGTTATTTATAGCAAGAGCTAGAATCTGGTACTTTAAGCTTATTAAGTCTTAGCAATAGACACCAATCTAATGTTGTTGGAAACTGGAGAGATTTTACTGAGTGCTATGACTCTATCTGTAGTGATATCATGTGTTTTTGTGGGGAAAGGGCACTTTGCAGAACTGGACTATGTAATGCAATGTCAAGGCCACTAACTCTCAGCTAAGCCATGACACATGACCAGGACCAATTGGCTGTGCTTCTCACAGATCCTTTTCCTCATTCAAAAGCCATTCATTAGAGCACTCACAATTACCAATCGACTAACTACTCAGCAGAAAAATTGTAGAGCTGATAGAATGACAAGAAGTTTCCATTGCATCTCTCTGGTGAGAATTGTCAAGAGTATGGTCCAATGATGTAAACTGAATAAATTACTAAGTTTGTCATTAATCAGTTTGTCATTATTTGATGAAAGGGGAGGCTTCTAACAGTGACTGGTCAAAAATGAAGCAACAGTTCCAGCTTCTACTTTTTTTCTAAAAACTCATTGAGATCAGAACTTTCTAGAACACTTTGCTTCTGTGGTCTTAACTCTGTAATCCTGAAGTATTGTAGTAATACCCTCTGCAATTTTGGCATGAGACTAATTATCTGTTGCAACAAAAAAGTGGAATTATTAAAAAAGAGAAAATGTGAGAGTATTTTTAAAAATTTAAGCATCTTCTAGATTGAGCACAAATTTATATCATATAACAAGATAAAAAGAGAAAGAATTGAAGGATAACCATGGAATAATTATAAGTTCTTTTGATTGAATATTATTTCATCGTGCTACATGGAAGGACTTTCTAAGATGTTTCTCAGCCTTGGCTGAACAATGTTGAAGCCATTGATGCCCATGGAGAACACCAGACTTGTGGGAGCTTCTCTTACTATGAGTAGGTACAGTGCAGTCCTGCTAAGGGAAGGGGAACACAGTGACCACCTGCAGTCACGGTAGGGAACTGACCCTTTGGCCCAAAGGTTAGTTCGTTACCTTTGTGACCCAACCTGAGACATACTTCCAACTCAGGTCCTTAGCCTGGGAAAACAGAACATTTCCCATCTGGCCGTGCTTTCCCACCTGCGCAAAGACTGCACAGAAATAACATCCAGGAATTCTGTCTAATGATGGAAATGGAAAATTCGATTTATTGCCCGCTGCAACTCTTTTGTTAAATTATTTATTTATTTATTTATTTATTTATTTATTTATTTATTTGAATGTATTGTCTGTGTGTAGGTCTGTGCACTCGCGTCGTGCAATGCTGCGGAGGTCAGAAGAGGGTCTCGGACTCGGACTCCCCTGGAACTGGAGTTCTCCTGGAATTGGAGTTACAGACGGTTCTCAGCCACCATGTGGGTGCTGGGGATCGAACCCGGGTCCTCTGCAAGAGCGGTCAGCACTGTCAACCGCTAGGCCATCTCTCCAGCCCCTGCCTGCTGCAACTCTTATAAGCAAAATGATATCAGCTTCCAGAGCCAATCACAGACCCCCAGTTATGTGCCACGGTATAATGCTGCTCTGCCGAGCATCATGTGCCTGGGCCACGTTGCTTGCTCCCTCTTGGAGTGGGGTCAGAAGAGCCCCATGACTCCCACATGGTGCCCTGAGAGGTGCTAGCTGAGAACTAGCCCCGAGTTCACACCAGATCTTCCCACAGAGACTAATCACATCAGAATATCTGGGGAGGAAAGAGAATCAACCATCAGTGGCTGACAGAGTTCCTCCCGGTGTTCCCATTTGCAACTCCGGCTGGACATGATTGCTCTCAATGTGACAGAAAAATAAAGAAGAAATAATAAAATAGTGCCTAGTGATCCATGCACAAACCTAAAGATCTCAATAAACGTAACAGAAAACCTCAAGGAAAATCTCGGAATACATATAAAAATGTCCTTAATACATATGTAATTCTCGCATGTTCCTAAAATATTTTCAACATTGTCGCTTTTTTAAAGTTTATATATATATATATATAGTTATAATATACAACATATATATATATATATATATATATATATATATATATGCTGACATTTTCCATCATACTTGCTTTGATATCAAATCATTGTTCTAATCATCAATACTTCCTGGAAATGTGGAGTGTGAGTGTCCAATTTTCCCGTGTTCTAAAACTACTTGCACCATCTGTCTACAAATCAAAGCACCCCATCCAAGGTGCCATCACAGTGGTCTAAACCCATGTCTGGCTCTTCAAAACTGGATAAGAAGACATCAGGTGTTCTGTTGGATATCAGCAATACTTATGAATTCACAGCCCTGAGCTATGTTCAGGAGAGGCTAGTCTTCTACACCAAGATTCATCCTCACCTCTTCTCATATTGAGACAGAATCTCCATACATTGCCCATTCTGGTCTGAAACTGAATTCTCCTGCCTCAGCCTCCTGGGAGGCTGCTGTGACTGGTGTGTCCCATAACAACCAGCTCTTGGATCAAATGTTGAGAGTGAGTATAGGAAATCAACTTTCCAAAACTTGACAGAGGGCCAACCTTCTATCATCTGTGTTCTTTTTTTTTTTTTAATTTTTATTGATGGTTTGTGCATTTCGTACATCATTTTCCAATTCAGATCAGGCATATTTCCCTCCCCCCCCATCCCAGATCATGTATTCTGCCATAACTGTGTTCTTTTTTTTAAGGTCTTTTTTTGAGACAGGGTCTCCCTATAGCCCCAGCTGGCCTGGAACTCACAGAGATCCACCTGCCTCTACCTTCCTGGTGCTATGATTAAAGGCATGCACCACCACGCCCTTCAAACAGAACATTTGGCTATATGACCAATTTTAGTAATTACCCACTTTCATGGCACATTGTCTAGAAAATAAAAGTCCTTGAGTTGTTTTTAAAAAAGAAAGGATTAAGATCAAGTAAGGCAAAGCTTAATGTCTGATGGTCACCATGAATGACACAGGGTTAAAGGAAGTGGGTAAGTTCTGTCTAAACACTAAGACCAGGCTTAAGAACATTAAGTTAGGGGAAGGAAAGATGGCTTAGAGTTAAGACAACATAGTGCTCTTGCAGAAGATCCAAGTTCAATTCCGTTTACCCTCATCAGGAAACTCATAACTGCCTGGCATTCAGCCTCAGATCATCTGATACTGTGCTAGTTCGCTTTTCTATTGCTGTGACAAAACACTCTGACCAACACCAACTTGGGGAAGAAAGGGTTTATTCAGCTCCCATCTCCTGGGTCACAGTTCTCACTCAGGGAGCCCAAGGCAGGAACTCAGGGCAGGAACCTGGAGGCAGGAGCTGGAGCACGGGCCATGGAGGAATGCTACTTACTGGCTTGCTCCCCTAGCTCATGCCCAGCCTGATTTCTTATACCATACACAGCAAACTGCCCAGGAGTGGCACCATCTATAGTGGGTTGGGCCCTCCCACACTGCTCAGCAATCAAGACACTACTCCAGTGACCTGACCACAGGCCAGTCCAATGGAGCCAAATCCCCAGTTGAGGCTCCCTCAACCCAGGTATGTCATTGATACTAAAGCTATCCAGCAGATACCCTCTTCTGTCCTCCATTGGCACTGCATTCATGTATGCACATGTACACACATGTACACATATGGACATACATAGACACACATGTACTCAGATGGACACACATGGACACACGTGGACACATGTGTACTCACACATACACACATGTACGCACAAGTACACACATGTACTTGCATGGACACATGCACTCACATGTGCACACATGGACACACATGTTCTCACATGAACACACATGCACACACATGTACAGACATGTATTCACATGTACTTACATGGACTCACATGGACTCACATAGATACACATGGACACACATATACTCACATGGACCCACATGTACACACATGGACACACATGGACACACAGACACACCATATACATATAATTTTAAAAAATTAAAGAATTACAAGTTAAATACCAATATAAATTTGGGGTAGACCAGGTCTTAGCTCCATCTAGCCATCACTCATTAGCTGGAAATCTCATGGCTAGGCTACATAATGGCATGTAGATCCTGTATAGCCAAACATAATATGTATTACAAGGGTGGCACTCAATCAATGTTTGAAGAATGAGGGAAAATGCAGAAATATAGAGAAAGAAAATATTATCAAACCATTTTTCATTTATTTATATAATAAATGAATCTAAATGCCCTTAATGTTACATTATGTAGGGACAAAGAGCCCCAAAGTCTGTGAAGGACCCCAATACTCAGAATGATTCAATACAGAAAGGGAGGCTAATCATGACCAATGAAGCTCCTTAGGATAGTGCTCCTTGCATGTTATCATAGGCTAGGGCTGTGCCTACATGGCATCCTGGGTGAGTATTCAGAATGGAGATCCCTGGGATTACAGAATGCAGATCAACTCACAAGTCTTCAGGACCACTTCTATAGAGGTGGGCAGAGGATACCTTGCTTCCAGGGCTCTGGTATCAGTTTATGCATGTACTATATGATTGTTCCTTCATCTTAAGCACTTTCATAGCTTTTAAGAGAACTGGTTATAAACTTTATTAAGCAGGGAGTGTAGGAACAAACAGGGTAGTAGTAATGGACATTAAGATACTGTGGGACTCTGACAAACTGAAACATTCACATCCTACTTTAAAAGGGATACCCCCACTGGGCTCTACAGTACCTTATGATTTTTTAAAAAAGAAATTGGGAGCTGGGTGTGGTGGCACACACCTTTAATCATATCACTTGGGAGGCAGAGGCAGGTGGATCTCTGTGAGTTCGAGGCCAGCCTGGTCTACAGAGAGAGCTCTAGGATAGCTGGGACTAAGGGGAGACCCTGTCTCAAAAATACCAAAAAGAAATTGGGAATTTAGTTTGCCTAAAAATTTGGGGCTTTTAAATGGTAGTGATTATTTCTCCATTTTAAATCACTTCATGTATGCTATTCTTTTTTTTTTTTAATGTAAAGGAGTAGTCTTTTTTTTTAATTTAATTTTGTAGTTGACGGTTGGGCTTGCATTTCTTACATCATTTTCCAATTCAGATCAGGCTATTTCCCTTTCCCTTTCCCACCCACCCCCACCCCATCCCAGATCATGTATTCTGCCATAACTGTCCCTGCATCTTTCAGTGGTTTTTTTTTTTTTTTCTATTTTTTAGCTATAAGTGATAATCCATGAGTATAAGCATCCTTCATGCAAAACCAACTACTTGACTGTTGTGCCCAAACCCCCACAGTCCGCACCATCCAGTGGGGGGTTGGTTGACAGTTGTTTGTTCAATCAAGTTTGATCAAATGAGTGTCCAGACTCTTCACTGTAGTTTCACCGTTCACCCCTTACATCGCAGCCTTTGACATTCTACCACGCCCCCTCTTCCGCAGATTGTTCCCTAGGCGCTTAGAAAAGGGCACATGGGATGAGAAGAAAAACTGGTCCTCTCTCTCTGGAGCTGTTGACTTGGATGTCTGGTCAATTCTGGCTGTTTCCTTTCATGGGCTGACAGTTGTTCAGGAGTAACCTTTCGATCCTACTAATGAAGCACAAGTGATTAGATATATAGGTATTTAACAGGCACTATACGTTATGGAGGTTACTTTGGCATAGACAATACTGTTTGGATGTAGTTATCCAGGTTACATTTCTTCTGAAGTAGGTTTTAACCTTGGTTTCTGGTTTATAACATCTCCTAACCTGTAAGGATGTCGGCTTGTGGCATCAGCCATGGGTTATTTCCTCCCAAGGGGAGAGCAATAGCCATTAGATTTGGGATACACAGGCACATGGCTGCCTCTGCTGCCACAGTATTTCCAGGCAGGTGAGGTTTAGCTGGTGCGACGGTGGAGTCTTGCTTGACTCAGGGAGACCCGTATTTGCTTTATTGGTTTAGTGGCCTTTGGTAACACTCTCTGGATGTCCAGAGGGCCATCTGTACACTTTGCATGTTCGGTCTCATATCATCCCTCCCATGTTAATGTCAGGTCTTTGACAGCAGGGTCTTATTGCTCTCCTCCTGCAGGTATTCCAACTTAGGGGCAAGGAGCCCTTACCTTTTGTGGGGCCTTGGAGGTCCCCTGGCCAACATCCCCCTGGTAGAACAAATCCATTGCTGATGTCAGAGCTCCTGCATTAATATACTTTGCCTAAGTGCATAGCCAAGGACTTTAGTATTATATTTGGTTCTGAACAGAGTATAATCCTTTTTCACGGTTCTTATGTCTATTAGTCAATTAAAGAAGGCATTTTTACCAGGTTTTATAAGAGATTACCTCTATAATAGTTGTCTCCAATTACAGTTGGAGAACGACGTCATCATCGTCATTATTTCTCCTTGTCTATGGAGGGGGGAAGGCAAGAAAGTCATATCAAAACCTTTGTGGCACCTAGAAGGTATAAGTTTCATTAGGACTCATTATAAATAGTTGTTACATGTAGGATCCACGAAGGGTTCGATGTTTATGGCAATCTGAGGCTTTTCTTCCTTTCAATGTTCAGACGGGTCAACCTTTCAGTTGCCACTTTTGGTACATCCTACTCAATGCAAAGCTGTATCTTTTCTTTCTCAGCCATTAAGTTTGTGACATTTTGTCCTGTTGGAACAAACAAATCTTTTCCCGTAGTTAGTTTTAAGATTTGAATTGCAAGGTTTTTGACTAAAACGTTCATGTCTGTCTGTTCCCCCCCTTTTTTTTTTTTTTTTTTTTTACCCATAGTCTCCAGAAGACAGTTGTTTTACATAACTATAGGGTGGAATCAAGCGCACAAGATTCATAAAAATTCACCCATGTTGTTTTGGGTGACTATATATGATAACTTGGGAAGCAAACATAATTTTTGCATTAAAAATCATCTTAAAGAGAATGCTACAAGGTGATACTGTACAACAGAGAAATTAGAGAGAACATTTGTATGTGCCAATCCCAAAGTTATTATTTCTACAGATTTTGTGTAAAACAAATGTGGACAACAGCGAATTATATCTGCTACATTTAACTCAGATGCATTACCGTTTTTATCAGAGTCTGTAAACCAATGTTGTTTAATATACAACATATTTACTTTTACTAAGTCCTAAAACACCATGTACCTGTAGACAGGTGTCTAGGCGACAACTGGTACTTGCTGAACTCACGTCATTAAATATGCCTTGATCGAATATAATCCGTGTCCCTCTCCCACCCATCCCCTTTCCCAATTCTCACCATTTCAGTCCATTTTTCTGATGCAGTCTTTCTGTTGTTTGTTCTTTTATTATGCATCCTCCTCCATGAGAAATATTTATATCTGGGTTGTTTGTGTTGTACGTAGCAGTCCACATATGAGGAGCACCATTTGTTTTTGTTTTCTTTTGGGACTGTTATTTCACTTAACATAAGTCTTCCACTGCGCATCCATATTACCTGCAAAGTTCGAGTGAGTTGTCCCCTTTACTGCTGCATAGAAACTCCATATGTTGTTACATGTACCACATTTTCTCTATCCACTTGTCAGTTGAGGGGCGACCTGGGCTTGGTTCCAGCTTTGCTATTGTGAACAGAGCTGCAATAAACATAGCCTGTGCATGTATCTTGCATGTATTAAGGTTGTATCTTTGTGGGTATACCCAAGAGTGGTATGATGAGTCAGGGGTAGGCTCATTTTGAGTCTTTAAGGTTCTTTTCCCACACGCTTTCCATAGTGGCTGTACAAGGGTTTACATTCCCACCAGCACATGGATGAGTGTTCCCCTTTCCCCACACACCTCTCCCGCATTTTGTATTCATTCATGTTCCTGATCCTACACCAGTCTTATTGGAGTAAGTGATAGTCTCAAAGTGGTTTTATCTGCATTTCCTGTATTATCAGTATGTTGAACACCGTTCTTTAAGATGTTCGTCCATCTCTATTTTCCTTCTGTGAAGTCTCTATTCAGATCTTGCTCCATCTTTTGAGTGATTCCATGTTGTTTTCTTTCTTCTTTGTTTTTAGTGCGTCTGTTATATACTGGAAATAATGCTTTGTCAGATGTTTCACTGTTGAAGGTTTTCCTCCCACTCTGTGGGTCTTCTCCTCACTTCCTTTATTGTCTTCATTTGATGTACAGAAGCTTTTGAGTTTAATGAGGTTCCCAGCTTGTCAATTGTCGATCTTATTTCTTGTGCAGCTGCTGTCTGATTTAGGAAGTCTTTTCTCTCTACACCTTATTCTTGTAGTCTGGCTTGCCAAGCTCTCTTCGTATCACCTCCAGAGTGTGGGTTTCACGTGTGAGTCTTTGGTCCTATCTGGAGTTGACCTTTGTACAAGGTGAGAGGTAGGGTTTAATTTCATCTTCTACAAGTGGTGATCCAGTTTTGCCAACACACTGCTGAAGATGCTGTCTTTCCTCCATTGTGTCTTCTTTTGGCCCCCTTGTCAAATATGAGGTGGCTGAAATTGTATGAGCTCAGGTTTTGGATTGGATCTTCTGTTTTATTCCATTGGTCAACTGGTCTGTTTTTGTGCAGTACCAAAAAGCTGTTTTTATGACTATAGCCTGTAGTATAGTTTGATGTCTGGTATAGCGATTCCCCCCTGTATTGCTCTTTTCACTCAGGGTTGCTTTGGCTATTCGGCTTTTGTTTTCCCAATGAAATTAGGAGAATTTTTTTTTTCCAAGCCTGTGAAGAAACTCTTGGGATTTTGATTGGGATCACATTATAATCTGTACACAGATTTGGGTTAGGATGGACAATTTTACTATATTATTTTTCCCATCATGAGCATGGGAGGTTTGTCCATCTTCTGATGTCTTCCTCAATTCCTTTGGTTTCGGGGTTTAAAATTTTTTGTTGTAGAGATCCTTGATGTCTTTGGCTAGGGTTTTTCCTAGGTAGTTTTATTGTGTTTTGAGGCTATGTGTAGTGGGAGGGTCTCCTTGTAGTCCTTCTTCAGTTGCTTCTTGTTTGGTGGGTAAAGAAAGGCTACTGATTTTTCTAGGATTTATTTTTGTTATCCTGCCACTTTACCAAAGCCTTAATGCATTTCTAGGAGTTTCGTGGTGGAGTCTTAGCATCCCTTAGGTAGCATCACTATCATCAGCAAAAAGGGATAAGCTTTCTCTTTTCAATTATAACTCCTTTATTTCCTTTCTTGCCTTATTGCCCTTGCAAGGTTTCAAGTACTATATTGAAGAGGAGTGGTGACAGGGGGCAGCCTTGCCGAGTTCCTACCTTCAAGGGGAAATGCTTCTGTTATTTTCCCCATTTAGGATGATATTGGCTGTGGGTTTCCTGTATATGGGCTTTGATTACATTGAGGAAGATCCCTCAGTAGCCTATTCCCTTCAAGGACTTTTAAACATGAAAGGATGCTGGATTTTGTCAAAGGCTTTCTCCGCATCAATTGAGATGATGGTGTGGTTTTTGTCCTTCAGTCCATTGATATGTTTGATGATGTTTATTGATTTTCGTATGTTGAACCATCCCTGCATCTCTGGTATGAATCCAACTTGGTCATGGTGGATGATTTTCTTGATGTGAGTCTGTATGTGATTTACCAGAATCCTGTTTAGAATTTTGGCATCTGTGTTCATTAGGGAGATGGGTCTATAGTTCTCCTTTTTGGTTGTATCTTTCCCTGGTTTTGGTAGTAGCGTAATGCTGTATGCTATTCTATAGGTCAGAAGTATCTATTGGCTATCAGTTTAGAGTCCCTTGTCTTAAAGCCTCACATTCTTTTTCCTTTTTAACTGTCAAATGAGACTAATCACACACTGGATTCTGTGGCAAGGGTCAGAAATAATGTAAGTGAAAAGCACTTTATAAATCACATCGCATCAAAGTAAGAGGTTGTTAGTATCATTATCATCATTATAATCACTGGACCAAAGTGTTTTCTATGTTAACCAAGGGAGAAGAAGGGATAGTTTATTTATAAAGTCTACATGTTCACTGGCTGTTGAGACAGTATGTACCTTTCTCTACCATCTCTTTTAACCAGATGAGAAACAAACAGATGCCCGGGCAAGGGGCTAGGCAATCGTAGACCACATGAGTGTTAGGGATACCCCTTGCCAAAGTTCGAAAGGAAGGTGAAGTGTTCAGGAGTCCCAAGAAAGTAACACGACTCACTGAAGAAGGTAGATGGAGTTAGAGACCCTCACAAACCAGTTTCTATGACTACAGACTTTCTGATGCTGTCATTTTCAGGGATTATTTTAATAGTGCACATCCAATCCCTCTGTTGCCTCCTGGCCATCATTTGATATCTACTGTATCAGAGAGTAGAGTAATTTTTCTTTATTCATTTTGTCAAGTTATCTAAATAATTCAATTCCCTTCCAGACACGTTCTAAGAATATTAAGAGCTGCAGAAATTGTGGAAAGATGATTTACGCCAATGTCTTTGTTCCTCAGCATCTTGGGGTGGTTAATACTGATGGTCCACTTGACAGGAATAAGAATCATCTCGGAAACAAATCTGTACATATCTGTGAGGGGTATTCAAGATTGGGATAATTATGGTGCACCATACATGCAATAAATGTGGATAGTATCATCCCATGCACTGAGGTCCCAGACTGAACAAAAAAGAGAAAGTGTTCCAAGAATTAGCATTCATCTCTCTGTACTTCCTGAGCATAGATGCAATGTTCCTGGCCCCCAGCCATCTTGTCTTCTCCACCAAGATGGACTACATCCTCAATGTGTGAGCCAAGATAAACCTTTCCTTCCTTAAGTTGCTTTGTTCAGGTATTTTATCACAGCAACAATATTATTTCTTTCAAATATTTATAGTGTTTGAAAGGGTAATGCAGGGATTGCTAGCCGGGGAACATGGAGTGTGCAAATTGTAATCTCACAATGCCAGTGTCAATTTTCAGGGGACCAATTTATATGGATTTTTACAACTAGTTTCTCTTTCTCTCTTTGTTCCTCCCTCCTTTGCTTGCTTCCTTCCTTCCTTCTTTTCCCTTTCTCTTTTTTCTCTTCCTTTATTTTCCTTTCCTTTTTTCCTTTCCTTTTTTTCTTTCCTTAGTTCAGTTTTTTTGGGGGGGCTGGTTTGGAACAGGGTCTTCTTATAGACCCAGTTTGCCTGGAACTCACTACGTAGACCAGGCTGGTCTCCTCTTACTCATAGGGATCTGCCTGCCTCTGCCTCCTGAATGCTGAGGATATAAAAGCATGTGCCACCATGCTTGGCTTCACAACTAGTTTCTTTAGTCTATGTTATTTGGAAAACTGTTTCCAAGACTTTGTACTCTACAGTCTATATAACTTTCTTTAATTTTTTTTTTTACAAAGGAATTTAGAATAGTTTTCATTCCCCTAATCTGGTCAGGTCCAGAGCTTGGCTTCTTGTTTGCTCCTAAGTGAACTATAAACAAACTAACTTCCTGTTTGGTTTCCCACTCAGACACAGGAAGTGACCCTCAGTTCTCTTCTCTCTAGAAACATCTTCGCGTTGACCGCCTGTTCAGTTTCCAAATTCAGCATGGTACCACTACATTAATACAGAACTAAATCCCACTTTTCTAATCTCATCTCTAACTCACTGCCCTTTACTCTCAAATGTGTGTTGTAGATAATTCAACAGGAAGAATTCTCAGACCCTGCCTCAAAAAAACCATTGATGTGTCATTGAACCTCTCACCTTCCAAAACCAAGAAAGATTGATCAGTGACCATGGAAAGCAGTCAAGAAAAGATAAATTCTTCACTGCCAACCCCTGGAAAAATGAAATCAAAATTAAAAAGCCTGTAGCCCCTATCTTCCTAGACCCACAAAATCCAGTTGGCAAGCTAATCTCTACAACAGCAAAGAATCATGGGACAGGACATCTTAACTTGCTTCCCAGAGTACAGCATTGGAAGAAGCAGCGTGGTGCTACCTGCTGCTGGGACAGAGAATTGGAAGTGAGCCTTTGTGGACCTGTTTCTGACTGAAGGAAAAGCCTCTGCATTTCGCCTCTGCAGGTGGCTGGCTGTCTTCCTCAATCTGACCCCAATTTTCCTTTCAGTGTCCAAAACCTCCTGCTATTGAGGAGTACGTGGAGACAGAATTTATCATACCCAGTCCCCACATAAATAAGCCAATGTGTTGTGTTTTAGCCTGGGAGGATCAGGTGGGCTGTCTTAAATCAGAAAGTCTTCCTGCTAAACTCTCATAAACATGTCCAAAGATCTATTGGGATATTGCAGTTCTTTGTTCTCTTCCTTTCTTGATATTGAACTTAAACCAAATGTAAAACATGTTGCCAAGGCTTTGTCCGTACAATGCTACAGTTGCTCTGGTTCTTTCTTCCCCCTCTTCAGTTGTGTTCGCTTGGGTGGACCGGGCTCAGTTTTCAGGCTATCATGTTGTAGTTAGTCCTGTCAGATCCAATATTCGACCACTTGATGGACCCTATTAATGTCATATCAAGCATGTGACTCAAGAGACAACCTTGTAATGTTTTGTCTACAGCCTTTGCCAAGTTTTCTGTGTCCCATAAAGCCAGCAATGTGTATCCCTGTACTTCATGGTGAGCCAGGGTATGTATTTACATCTAAGTGAAGCAAAATGGAGAAGCTAGAATCTTTCCTTATAATGACTGGGTCTGGGGTTGCAACCCCTTTTTGGATCACGAAAAGGTCCTTTCTTGGTCTAAAGAACTATTCTCAACCGGACTATTTAATGAGTCAGGATGGGATTCCACAGGGAATCATTTGAAGTATATATTATACAGGCCATTTTCAAAGGCTAAGGCAAGAAAAGAGTCTGTGTCCTGGAAGTGACCTGGGTCACAGAACAAAGTGCTTTCTAGAGGCATTCTTTGACATTTGGTCCTCCTTGCCCACTAATTGTTTGTAATGAGAGTTTGCTAAATGGATACTCAGTGATTTCCTAGAAAAATGATATAAAGAGGCAGGTTATGGATAACTATCCTGTAAGAATCAGCCAGGAAAGCCCTCATTATTTTCCTCTCATAGCCACGTCAGTTTTCACAGCCTGGCTCTGACTTTCTATTTAGTGAGCTTCACATTGGTCCATCCTTGAGCTTAGGGCTATAGAGAAATAAAACAGAAATATGTTAGAAATCCAGGTAGTAAAAAATAGATGTATGGAATTAGGTTGAGAAATCTAAGCAATATGGAGTTGTAATCAGCAACACTTTGGTGGAGGCTAAGACTGGAGAAGCAGCAAAATCAAGGCACAAGCTTGAGTGTGCCTTGCTATATTTTTTTGAACGGTACCTCATGTAGCTCGGGCTGGCCTCAAACTCACTATGTATCTGTGGATGACCTTGGACTTCAGATCCTCCTGCCTCCAGCTTCAGATGGCTGGGATTACAGGTTTGCATCACAGTGCAATGTTTACATGGTACTGGGGATTGAACCCTGCACTTTTAGGATGCTTAGAAAATACTCTGGCAGTTGAGCTACTACCTCACCCTCCATTTTGGTGCTGAAATTGGTTGGGTTTGAGGATAGCCGGAAGCACTCAAAATGATAGTACCCACGTCTACTTAAACTCTCACCCTGACCTTTCATGGTTAATACTATTTGTATTACATTCTATTTATTTAGCCCTAGGAACAGGGTATTTCAGCTAGATGAGACTCATTAACTCCTAAGCCCTGACTGTCAGTTCATAATTACGTCTTCAAAACAATGCTAGAAATAAATTGGGGCATGACACAGTAATGTGCTAGAAACTTCCAGAGCCCTGTGGTCACCCATCTCTCCTTTTAGTGTGTTTTGGGATTTCTTGAACAAAGGGAAATGATACCTCCCCTTCTCTCTTCTAATGTGGCTCTATGTTTAAGTCATTAGCACTGAATAATTTTCTTATGTTCACAACAGAAACATAAATCATTTGGTGGGAAGCAGAATACAGGAAAGAAAACCCGTTGGATAGTTGAAACAAAGCTAGATAGAGACATCTGGGTCACAAGAAAAGGCTCATTTCCCCCTGGAACTTGGGCAGAGAAGTCTAATTTTGTGAAAGACATTGAAAGGTCTGTAGAGTCAACTAACCAAGCTTTTAACAGCATGTGCTATCTGCCAAGATGCCACAAAAATAGGCCCCCTAGGACATGATAGAAGCCAGACTTTTAGATATAATTTGTTGCATTCCCATTGGACAAATGGGTTCACTGAAAGAGAGCTTCTGAATCCTCAGGCCAGCGTCTCCCACAGTTTAGTCAGCAGGGCCCAAGATGTTTGTTAATGGGGCAAAGCAAAGAAACCTAGACCATTCCACCAGGCTTATGTTGATGACTGACACTGTCAAGTTCACCCACCTGTAACCTCCCCATCGTGTTACTAAATTTTCAATCAATTAACTATGTGTTTCATTAGGGCAGGATAACAAAATAAACCCTGCTGCTGAAGTTTTCCAAAAATAAACTTCTCTAGCCTTCTCGCTGATAGTTCATATGTGTCTAGTTTTGCTTACCAACCAATGTCGCATGATTATATGAATCAGGTAAGGCTGTACAGTCAAGTAAGCATGTGCACACCACAACTTCATAGCATTCCCCTTGTTTGCCTGGATGAGCAGATCGTTTTTTTATAATATCACATTTATCATACATAACATTTATAATCTTGCCTTTAAAGAAGCTTGAAAAAAAAACCACCAATGCTCACAAACTCTGATCTGCAGCCATCCTTCTCCCCTAAATGGTCTCTACAGAGTACAGCCCATGTCATTTTCTACACAAATTTATTTCTACTACTAACTAGACAAATGAGAAAAACTAAGGGGAGGGTTCCTGTCACCGGGAGAGATATTCCAAGCAATTATGAATTCTGTAATAATTGTTAATTTCATTGTGGTGATAATGGATTGTTATTTTTATAATAATTACAGCATACTATTATCAAGTCTTCAAATGGAAAATCAGAGGACTTAATTATAGGGTGAGTTGTTTGTTTTTATGTTCTTCCCCTACGTTAATAGGGAATTGAAGGCTTATGTCTAGATACCCAGTTCACTCAGTCAACAGAGGGAACCTTCTGTCCTAGATAAGAAAACCTGGTCATTTCAAATGAGCGACTTAATGCTATTTGGAGGTCCGTGATATTAACTGACATGAATGTGTCTCAAAGATTTGAGGCAAAGAACCCAGCTCTGCCCTATAACTATAGTATATAGTGTTGAATAAGTACATAGCTTCTCTAAGCTTTCTTCTCTTCTCTGCACTCCATGATAATAGTGGTAATGGTACATATCTCCTCTGTTGTTAAAAGATTAAGTGAGATATGTGCATAATCGCATCCAGCTCAGAAACTTATACCTGCCCTACTGCATATAAGCTTAACGCATTAGGCCAAAGGGAAATTTCTAAAGCACTCTCCCTGTCAGTAATGACTGTCTGTTTTTTCGCCTTGAAAAAGTAAACGTACTGTTACTCCATGAGACTCTGGCCCTAAAATTCAGTTCCTGATATGTAAAATTATTAATTGCAGTAATACTGCCCATGAAGTGTGGCATTTATTTCTGTCTGCAGAGGGTAAGCAGAGGTCGTTTGCTAGAAACACAGTAAGAAAATTCAACGATAAGGTCCTGCAAACTCAGATCAGTGGCAAGGATTCTTGAAGCCTGATGGCGAAGGCACTCATGAACATTCATAGGACTGGTTTGCTGGTCTTGTTCTCAGGCACCAATAGGCTGTCACTTCTACTCTCTGAAGGAAAATGGCAGGGAGGGAGGGAAACACGAGCATTGTATTCACTCAGCACATAACACTTAAATGGCACAAGGTGTTTAACAGAGCTCAGCTCAGTTCTACCTGATAAATGACAGGATCCCTCGGGTCAGGAACCCAAAAGATTTCTTTCTCTTCTCTGGAGTTTTGCTTCACCCTCTTCAGTATAGAGATTTAGCTGCGACCTTATGCTAGGAAAAGAGTTAAAGCCACAGCTTAAACAAGTTGCAGAGATGGGAGGTTGTCCTTAGGTAAAAATAAAAGTCAGGCTATTTGTATTTGCAGATGGACTGTGCAGGCTTTGTCCTTCAATATTCATTGCAGCTGTCTATGAACTGCCAGTTGATTTGTTTGCAACACTGGCCTCAGTGCTATTGCAGAGATGTCAAGATGTGGTGGTTATTTATAGGCTCCTTAAAGACTACTTGGCTGGACCTGAGAGTTTCTAGAACTGGCCAAGCTTCTGATCTTTAAAATGGAGGCTAGAAGCAAAAAGAAAAGTACTGAGAATGATTTATATACATCCCATAAAATCCCCCTAGGAATCCCTCTTCAAGGTGGTACCTTGCTGTACTGTTTACTCTTCTTATCACTGTGAGCAAATAACTGATGGGTAGCCACTTAAGGCAGGAAGGATTTATTTCGCCTCCTGGTTTGAGAGGAGGTTGTCATGGCAGGAAAGTCTCTGTGGGAGGAGACTACATGGTATCCCAGCAGCAGTCAGAAAGCAGAGACTAGCACCCAAAGGGAGGCAGGTTATAATGCTCAAGGCGTACCTTTTAGTCACCTACTTCCAACAGCTAGGCCTCAGCTCTTAAAAGTTCCACAGCCTCCTAGAACAGCACCACCATCTGGACACCATAGAGGCCCATAACTCCCAGCACTAGAAGGGCAGACACAGAGGGATCCCTGGGCCTTGCTGCTCAGGCAGTTCAATCTAACCAGTAAGCAACAGGTCTACTGAGAAAGATCCTGTCCATTAAAAGTAAAGTATAATAGTGATTGAGGGAGACACCTGATGTTGACCTCTGGCCTCCTCATGCACACACATGCATCCACAAATATACATACACACCAAAACATACATGATGACTGATGCTGCTTCCAGCTCTGCTGCCTTCAAACTTATCCCCTTCCTTAAAGCATTCTGAATGCAACCTCAAACTCAGAGTCATACCTGCTGCTTGGCTTGCAGCTTCCTAGCCTGGCTTCTTCTGTCTATCAGATTGCTATCATCGACCCCCTTCTCTCAGTTCATGTAGTTTTATGGTAAAACTCTTAAAATGCCTTTGAAAGGACCTTTGTACAAGTGGAGAGGGCACATAAATAAGCTGCAAGGTAACTGAAACTGTGAAGTGTCACAGAACTTGGACTTCAGTTTGTCCTTTCAACAGACTGGTGTACTTCAACATAGTAATGACAAAGGACACTGCGTCTAGCCTCCTCCATCACTCCCACATCTGTTGGATGACATCTTTAGCCTTTCTGCTCCCAGTATAATTAAAGCACTGCCAGCTCGTCTGTGTTTCTGTCTTGCTGTGTCTTTTCTTTATGAATGAATGGCCCTAGAAACTTATTTTCTTTTTAAATCAATAAGGTATCCAATGGAGGGAGCCAGAAGCTGTCTGTCCTTGATTAGTTTCTAGTGCCGTGCTGTTCTTGGAAGAGCACTTCTAGTTTATCATTTGGGTCTGTTTCCAGCTCAGTGAAGACGGTGAGACATGAGCTTTGGAACTGGGAAACTGTGGACCTGAATCCAATCTCCTAAGCATGGGAATTTGCTCCACCTTCTAAATCAATGGACCTGTGAAAGTGTGTGTGTGTGTGTGTGTGTGTGTGTGTGTGTGTGTGCGCTCAGGACAGGGATTGCACATATGTGTGCTTGTGTGTAGAGACCTGAGGTGAACCTCTGGTGTTTTCGTCATTTACTCCCCTTGTTTTTCAAAACAGGGTCTCTCACTTTTACCTGGGGCTCAGTGATTCAGCTAGGCCACCTAGACAGCAAGTCCATCTCTCCTCCTGCCTCTACCTTTCTCATCGTGGAGATTATGGGTATATTGTATCCATGACATCTGGCTTTTTATGCTGGTTCTCGTTTGTGTGTGTTTGTGTGTGTGTGCTCATGTGTGACTATGCATATACATGAGTGAGTGCATGTATGTAAGGTTAGAGCCCATCTTGGCTGTCATTCCTCAGGAGCCACCTACCTTCCTTTTGAAGACAGCCTCTCTCACTGGGACATGGAGCTTGCTATTCAGGCTAGGCTGGGGGCCAGTGAGTCCCAGCCACCCTCCTGTCTCTGCCTCCTTAGAGCTATAAGTAGGCACCACCATACCCAACTTTTTAAAATGTAGTTTCCAGGGCTGGAATTCAGGTCCTCATTCTTGCTGGGAAAACACTTTACCAAATCAGCTCCCTATTCCCAGTTAATGACTTTTATCTCAGTAAATGGGGATCACCTAGGACACATATCTAGGCACTGACAGCTAATGTATACAATGTATAAAGCACATGGCAGATACATCCCTCTTAACCAGAGTTTCCCTTTCCAGAGTTTCCATGACTGATGGCCAAGCATTGAGGAAATTCCAATATTGGGAAATTCCATTATTAGGTCTTTCATAAAAATTTTAAATCACAAGCATTTGTATGGGCATGATGAAAAATCTTCCTATCCTACTTGTGTATCATTTCTTTGATCAATGTATCCATATGCCATTGCTAACTGTGTATCCGTCACTGAGCAAATGTCTCATTGATCAGAGCTGCTATGGAGTCTTAGCTGTTGCATTTAAGTAACCTTTATGTTACTACGTAAGAACTCCAAAGCACAAGTGTACTAATGCTAGAAATGTGACTATAATACATGGGTCTAGCCATTCTGTATTATTATTAGCTATCACCATTAGTCTCTGACTATGCCTACCATATGAGTTAAACTTGATCTTAGGTGTGACTACACCAGGAAAAAGCAGAATATTCATGCAGAGAGCTTGGATCTGTGGTTTTAGGTGGGCATCAGAGGTTTCACACCACATCTACTGTGCATAGATTAAAATTACTGTGCACAGTAAAATGGCTCAGAAACAAAATGCAGACACACAGAGGCCTTGAACTTCTATTCCTGTGAATTTCTGTCTATAACTGAAAAATAATCCCAAAGCTTCCCACACATGTTTCATTTTGTCCAGTCATGCGACTTAAAAGACTGGAAACATTCCTCCTCCTCTGCTCTTTCTTTTGCCTATTTCCTCTTACAGTAAAAGGAAGTTGGTGAAAGTACTTGAATTCCCTCCTAACCACTGTCTCAGTCACCCCAGAGTTCATATAATTGAGTCATTTTCACAAAAGACACTCACTATAGACAAGCCCAACATAGGCCTAGCTGGAGCCCTGTAACCACAGAGACATCCCGGGCAGGTTATTTTAAAAAGAAAAAAAAACTAGGAAAACAAGCAAGCTAACATTAAAATTTCATCCCCAAAAGTAAATTTCTCTTACTTTGTTGGCAGAGACCAGAAGTTTATGGTCAAACATGGGGCAGAGGAGCTGGGAATCTTTTCAGAAAGTCTTGCTGGTTACTCTGGCTTCTCTAGTGGATCACCTCTGTGCTTTGCTGAAATTTCTTTGCAAACTATCCAGATAAATGCCTCAAATCCAGGTCCACAGCATAGATAGTGAAGCCCTGGTGATGTTAAAGTGTCGTTCCCCACCCACCGTCGAGGGCCTGGGCCCTGTGCAGACTGAATTGGTTCCAGTCTTTGTTTATACGACTTGCAGAGGAACAGGAGCAGATACATGACAGCAGGCTAAAACAGCTCAGGAGAGAGAGGCTGTCCCTGACCCCTAAACAGCAGCAGCAGCAGCACCTATACATCAATCCTTTTCTTTTTTTTTTTCCTTTTTAAAATTTATTTATTATTTTTTTACGTGTATTGTCTGTCTGCATGCAGGTTGGTACGCCCCTGTCATGCAATGCCGTGGAGGTCAGAAGAGGGTGTCAGATTCCCCTGGAACTGGAGTTAAAGATGGTTCTTACTTGCCATATGGGTGCTGGGGTCTTCTGCAAGAGCAGTCGGCTCTCTTAACCACTCTTAACTGCTGAGCCGTCTCTCCAGCCCCACATCAATCCTTTTCTAAGTGTTGGATGTTATGGTCAGCCGTTCATACATACGTTTAGTTATCCCATAGCCAGCAAGCCTGTGGAGGTTATGCACACACTCAATTTACACGGCGGAAGTTACCGGAATTAACCAGGGCTAGGCCGTCACGGAAGGGAAGATGATGAATTACATCAAACTCAATAGAAATCAGGAAGGTCATGAGAAAGAAATGCCTGTGTGATTTTCTGGATGCTGTGGGAAACCTGAGAACTGACATCAATAATTTCTGTTTACTCATGGTTATTAATCACATACAATTAAGAAAATATGGTCTAATAATAGAGCATATTTATTATAAATTCTAAAGAAATACAAGATATAGAGAAAGCTAGCTTCTTTTAAAGTGTGGAGAAAACCTTGGTTAACAAATTGTAGGGATTGGGGTTGGAGAGATGGCTCAGCAAGTAAGAGTACTTGCCGTTCTATCAGAGGACATGTGTTTGGATCATATCTGGTGGCTAAAAAATTCCCGTAACTCCAGCTTCAGGGGATTGGATGCCCCTTCTGGCCTTTGTGGGCACATGAATGCATGTATATGTGAATACACACACACACACACACACACACACACACACACACACAAATTTAAAGGGAAAAGAAATTAGCGAAAATTAGAAACACAAAATTCTCATCTCATTTTAGACCACTGAAATTAAAAGGAGTCTAGCTAGGAATTTCCATTTTTGGTTTTAGTGACTGAGTAACTTCCATGACTGCTAGATTTAAAAGCCACATTGGTGGATCAGCCCTTTTGCAATGCAGGTAAAGGACTGAGTTCTAAAAAGTAAAAGTTGTAACACCCAGGATCCTATATCCATAAGGGTCGGAAGCTCTGTTCCAGATTAAAGTCAACAAGTGTCATTCAACTGTTCTTGGGACAGCCAGCCCTGCAGCCCAATGCCAAAATTATACAATGGTGGGAAGCCAGGATCCCACACAGTAATACCCTCTGGGTAGCCATCTCCAGCCCATAATTAGTCCTCATATGAGACTCTTATTTTGGGGATGGAAACAGAGAGAATTCATGCATGGTTGGAGGAATGAACTAAACCTGCCAAATGCTATTTTTAAAACATAGTTTAACTCTTATTCCCATAAAATCACTTTCAAATATTTGAGACAGTTGTCTGCTGTTGGGAACACCATTTAATCCAGTGGAGGCTGACCTCCAAATGGCTTCTTGGTTTGAAAAGCACTTCTAATCTTTAGAGATACTACTGGAAAAGGGAAATGCTCACTGTGTGGGATCTAGGAGTGAGATTTCTCTCTTATAATCACCTCAGTGTAAGTTTGTCAACAATATTTATTGTTAGATAGCAAGGAGTTTATGAGAAAAGTAGACCACAAGTGACCCTCCATCTCCCCAAAGCACCATGTGGCTTCTAACTGCAGAAACAATTTCTTACTATGAATAAAAACCTGCTCATTGAGGCACTCATACAGATATCCCAATATATGAGAACATCAAGTGCATCTATTTTATGATTTCTCACTTTTAATGTGTGTGCATTCACTGTACACGTGGAGGCCAGAAGCCAGAATCAGGGTTCTTCCTTCACCTTAGCTTTTCAATCAGGGTCACTCACTAAAACTAGAACCCTCATTCAGCTAAACTGGTTATCCAGCAGGCCCCAGGGATCTTTGCTGTCACTGCCTCCCCAGCACTGAGATTATAAGAGCTCACTGGGATTTCAAGTACATATCACCACATCTGGAGTTTTACATGAGACTTAGGGATTAACTCAGGGTTCTGTGATTACACAAGCACTTTTTCCCAATGAGCTCTTTGCTGAGCACCATTGACATGATTAATTTTATTTCTTTCTTATTTATTTATTTATTTATTTATTGGCTTTTTGAGACAGGGTCTCCATGTAGCTCTGGCTGTCCTGGAACTCACTTTTAGATCAGGCTGGCCTTGAACTCACAAAGATCCATCTGCCTCTGCCTCTCAAGTGCTAGGATTAAAGGTGTGCGCCATGATTTATTTATTTAAAAAAATGCATGGGCTAAAGAGATGGCTCAGTGGTTAAGAGCACTGATTGCTCTTGTGGAGGACCCAAGTTCAATTTCCAGCACTCACATGGCAGCTAACAACCCTGTAACGGCAGTTCTGGGGGGATTTGACACCTCTTCTAACCTCCGTGAGCATTGCACCACATAGATAGACCTAACTACATGCAAGCAATACACTTATATGCATAAAATAAAAAATAATAAAATATTTATAAAAATAGAAAATGTGCATAAGACAGGTCTGGGTTCTACTCCTCCTTACATGCTATGTGATTATGTGACCATATTCATATATAAAGAACCAGGGCTTGTAAATTACTAACATGAGAATGGCAACATTATTTTAGCTTACAAATGTGATAACAAATTCAAAGCACCTCAACTGAAATTCACATATTGTAACAATTTGAAGAGAGATTGCTTGCAGAGTCTCCAGTGCATGGAGACATGTCTTCATTTTAGATACTGTTTGGATCTTATCCATAGATTAAAATCCTTGTTCTGGACTATATCCTGAGTCTTCATGTGCATGGAATTAAATGTACATTTTTAGGAGATTTTCTAGAAAAAAAATATGGTGGCAGGCAGAAAAAGAACAAGTCATGTTTTATGGACCCCATGGCAGAGAGGTTAAACTCCAGCTCTGTGAACGTCGACATTCATTTACCTCAGAGTCAAGGCACTTGACAGCTCCACATAAAAGTACAAATTACCACCTACTTCAGGATTGCCATTTGAATAGTATTGAAAAAAAAAACATCAAGAAGAGGTACTAGAAAAACAAATTCAATAATTTGAGCTGTGGGACTGTTCATTAAAATACCAGGATGCCCCTATGCACTGAAGGATTGCATCTCCAAAAAAATGGCCATAATTTCCCTGACATTGAGCTGAGAGGGGAATTCACACTGACTGTTGCCACTTGAACACTTACTGTACTGAAAACACAGTGTCTACTTCAAATGAAAGATATTTGAAATCAACAGGAAAATCCAGTGTTTTTTTATACAAAGTAATGTTACAAAGTCAGGAATGCCAAAGAAATGAGGAGTTGTGCTTAGGAAACCAAAAGCTGTTCCCCATGGTTCGACAACCTGTAAGGGCTTATAGTGGTATAGAGTCCAAAATACACTTTCAGGAGTGGTGGCGGCATTTGAGAGTTCATGTCTTCTAATAAGTTGTACTTTGCTAAATGAAAACCAGAAAACAGAAGATAGAGAACAATTGTAACTAGGGGGAAATGTGAAAAATATAAGAAATATTTATTGTTTGGGTCCTGTTATCATGGAGCCAGAAAGAGCCCCACATGTAGAACCCAAAGGAATTTGCATCATCTCTTAGAAACACAATTATAGACGTGTGAGTGCGCTTGTTGCTGTTTACTTGGTCCAATCCTTAGAGAAATGAAAGCATTCAAGAAGCTAGGACTCACATTTGGAAGAGGATAATGGTCTTCATTACTATTGAGGTAGACAATAGTTACAGAGCCTTCAAAAGAGGGGTGGAGAAGGCTATAGTACATATGTGTTATAAAGGGGAAGGGCAAGTATCAGGGATGGAAGTAGGTGGGGGATGAGGGAGACGAGAGACAGAAGGGGATGGAGGGTTAATCAAAAGTGATTCTACATGAGTGCTTTAATGAAACCTGCTACTTTATAAACTAATCGAAAAATTCTAAAAAGCACTCAGATAATTTTAAAATATTGAGAAAAGAAGAAAATATAAGAATCTTCTTGTGTTTTTAGTATGGAGGACATCTCGTCTCTTTAGACCTAAATGTAAGAACCTTGGCTCTCAGAATGAATGGTGTCTCGTTAGAAGCTCCTGAAGTGGTGCAGTTGTGTCTTAGAAGAGACAGGCCATAAGAGATTCAATTACAATGATGATATTAGAAGGAACCCTTATTCCATCTATGAAAGTCAGGTAAACTTGACATTTAGTCTCTAGGGGATAGACCAGAATAATTACAGAGGAAGCCCTGGCCTTGGTTAGCAGACCACAATGGTGGGTATGGAAACACTGGTCCAGAGGTCTCTTCACCTAAATGAGGCTTGGAGAGCTTGCCCTGCTTCTGGATATGTGTCCACTCATACTGGTCCACAACATGTAGAAGAGTGACAGAGCCAGGCTTGGTAGGGAGGATGATCACAATCTGCCATGTTTCTTCACAATCCCCAACTTCATCTGCATCATAAACCATCCCTCCTGTCTGAAGGAAGGGTAGGCTACGTGGGCACATGCACGATCTGAAATATAGATGGATGCATGAATCATTAACCCTTGAAGGATTTCGGAGGGAATTTTTTTAAAACCAAGTTCAATACATTTCTCACAAATTTAGAGAACACAGTGGTTAAGACCTCCAGATAGGAATGAGGATACATTCAGTTGTAGAGTACTTATCTAGCACACCTGAGGCCCTGGACATTATCCTCAGCACTAAAAAACTGAAAAATAAAAATAAATAAATAGAAAAACACCAACAAAGAAAAAAAAAGTGAAAGAAATACCCCATTTTCACTTTATTCTTTTGAGTGGAGAATATTCTAAAACGTTGAGGGTGGAAATATTTATATGAAGCTTGACCAATATAATTTTGGTATCAATGAAAATTGTTTTTGCCTACTAAGAAGTATCCAGCAATTTACAGTTTTTTCATCTTATCTTAGCAAATCATTTAATCTGTGACATTTACTGAGAGCTAGTTCTAGGCAGAGCTCCTGGGATGAGAATATACAAAAAATTCCACTGAAAGCAGGAAACAGCCAGCTTTCAGAGAGAGCCCTGACACCCAACAAATGAGCAGAACCATGTCTGGGATGTGCTACACGCGGCCATTTTAAGGGGACTGCTCCACTGTCAGGGAAAGAATTCTGTAGATAGTAATACTGTATCATTGTTGATTGAGTAGTCTGAATAATAGAAACCACCAAATGAAATAACTCTATGTGCCTAAAGCATACTTTACCTAGATGCACTGTTAATTCTTTGACTTCTTCCAACAATATCCTGTTCCTTCTGGGTTTACATGCATTTCTGATTCATGGAAATACAATGTGGCATGAAAAATAGGAAAGTCTTAGAAGGTCAATGCTAACATTTTCCATAAACAAAATGTGGAAGTTGTTTGCTAGCATTTCTTGTAGACCAGACTGGTCTCAAACTCTTAAACGCTCCTACCTCAGCCTCTGAAGAGCTGGATTGCAGGTGCACACCACTATCCTCAGCTTGTCTTTGCATGTTTATTCAAGAAATTTTAAGAACTTTGCAAACCTTGCTCTGAATGTTGAAAGCAATCCCGAACCTGATAACTGAATGTTCTTATTTTTGAATGGCTCATAGTTCTCTGTCTTTAAAACGTGCTGTCATTTAAGCTACAACTTGTTGACTGTTGGAGGCTTCCTGCATGTTAAAAACGAATGTTGCTGGTTCCCTACCTTTGAGTGAAATGATATTTCAGAAATATGCTTTAGCACAATAGCCAATGAAAAACAGAGTAAAAGAGGTGTCTACTACATTAAAGCAAGGAGCTCAAATTATTTTAAAATAGTCATATATGCAGTCTCCCACAGAATAATGCCTGAAACATATATAGCAAAATCCCAAAATAACTGAGTTCTTACAGAGTATAAAATATATCCTGTCTAGAAATAAAATTGTTACCTACTGGATGCCCGACCTACTCACAGGTAGTACACATCACTGTGTGAGCGAAGGACATTTTTGCTTTTGTTTAATGTTGATTTAGGGCCTATAAAACAGATTGTTTCATAGCTTATAAACCTATAAAATTGATCAATGCCTAGCTGGCTCCGTGGTCTTAAGGTATCACTAAGAGACTTGCAGAATGTGCATTTTCAGAGCTCAGAAAAGGACTTACAAAGGGTGAGGATTCTGTTTTCTCTTAACTTGATCTCCCAGGAACCCATGGCCACTTGTCCTCCCAAGGAAGCACGAACATTACAGTGATTACGTGGTCGGGAGCAGGGCGAGGCAAACATTTTTCTAGCGGCCTAATAATAAGGGGGTGGGGCTATGGGTAGTAATTAGATCCCTCTCCAAGCTACACAGAAAATTGATGTTCTGCTTACCAGGAGATAAAATAAAATTATTGATAATATATAGTATGAAAATTTTAAAATAATACTAAATAAAAAAATAGAGTTTAACTTTTCACAATGTTGCGTTTCTATGTATCACCCCTAGATTCTGTCTCAAGTATGATAAACTAGAGCTTTACTCTCAGTTATGTAAGCAAATGATCCAACTAGGCTTTGCCACAGTGGTTCAGCCTGCCACTGTGTGCCTGACATGGTGTGCTCTTGGGTCATCTTGACACACCTGGGAAGCTGGAGCCTCCACTGCAGAATTGCATGCATCAGATTGGCCTGTAGCCATGTCTGTGGGGCATTTTCTTCATTGCTGATTGGATGTAGGACTGCCCAGCCCACTGTGAGCAGTGCGATCCACAGACAGGTGGGCCCAAACTATATGAGAAAGGTAGCTGAAAGTGAGCCTGGGAGTAAGCCAGTGAGCTTCAGGTCCTCACTTGGCTTCCCTGAATAATTAACTGTTTATTATATATATATTATATATAATATATAATATATTCTATATAATTAATATATATAATTAATATAATATATATAATTAACTGTTTATTATATATTATATATAATATATATTATATATATAATTTTTAGATACTAAAAGAAAAGATTCTCAGCACAAAAACTAAAGAAATATTTATGGAGATTAAAATATTAATTATCCTGTTTGAATATTATATATCATGTTTATATGTTATTCATCATATTCTATAAACCTATTGAACTACTGCACAGTGTTCCATAAATCTGTTCAATTAATAAAGATCAGTTCTTGAACATCATCTTAAGAAGTAGTTCTAAATGAACAGGCTGATATGTTTGGTGATGGATCGCATGTTTCAAAGTTAAGATTGAAATTCTCTCTACAAGGTCAATCAATGCACTGAGAATCCCCACAGGTTTCTTGTAGTATTTGGCAACTTATTTCTAAAATTCAAATGTAAATGTACAAAACCCAGCTACAACAAATATAATTTGAGAAAATTAGAGCGACATTACCATTTGACAACACTGATTATTATAAAGACAGAGATATAAAGACAAATAGATCAATGGAACTGAATATTATTTAAAAACAAATCCATGACAGGCATGGTGGCACACGCCTTTAATCCTAGCACTCGGGAGGCAGAGACAGGCGGATCTTTGTGGGTTCGAGGCCAGCCTGGTCTACTGAGTGAGTTCCACGTCAGCTGGGGCTATAGGGAGACCCTGTCTCAACAGACCAAAAAAAAAGAAAAAAAAAAAAAAAAAAAAAAAAAACCAAAACGAAACAAAACAAAAATATTGGACAAAAGATTTGAACAGATACATCATAAAAGAACATGTACAAATGGCAGAAAACCATAGGAAATGTGCTCAAAATCACTATCCATTGGGCTCATGGATGAAAATCACAGTGAGTCTCTACTTTGCTCCTATTAGAAAGCCATCATGAAAAAGACTGGTGGAGCCCCATGCTCCTGTGAGCCCAGTACTCAGCAGCCTGTGGCAACATGTCTATAAGTCCTACGTAGGAGAAAATTCTGCTACGCAGTGAATTCCAAGCTAGCCAGAACTACAGAGTGAGAGAGATGCTGTCAAAAACCCAAAGGTGTGATAAGGACAAGGGTAAAGACAGACCATATTAAAAGGAGACCTTTTGAATGGATAAATAGACTATATCTGTACAGTGGAAGACTAATGAAAACTGTGAGTGGACTATTACTATAAACACTGTATAGTTTTATCTTCTACAGATATGCTGGATGAAAGAAGCCATACAAAAGAGTAGATATTATATAATATTATTCACATAACATTTTACACTGCAGATTGACTAAGACAGAAAGCTTACAACGGGAAGGCAGGGATAAGAAATGCAGTAGAAGTAAAAGGTGATCATGGACACTTGTGGAATCCACTAAGAATTTCACTACTGTACACATGCAGAAACATCCGATTTCTACTTTTGGTATCTGGGTAGCTTTTTTCTTGGTCATACAGCAATAAAACTGCTTAAAAACCCAAGGCAGGGGAAATTGTTCTAGATTATAAGTCTACAGAGTCATAACGAAATGCAGTCTGTCAAACTTGATTGGATTTGGAGTTTGGGAAAAGTCATAAAAGACATTTTTAGAACAAACACACAAGGTTGGCTTTGTGTCATATACTGAATGATATTATGAAATTATTGTGGTATTTCTCAGCTGTGCTGGTGGTAATTGTGGTTATGTAGGAAAATCTCCTTTTCTTTAGGCAATGCATATGGAAATGAGACAAGACTAGATAATCACAATATATGTGACATTAAAGTAGTTTAGCAAAAAGAAAGATAAAAAGAGACAAAGCATTATGGCAGGATATGTTCCCATGCTGACGCTGTTTAGATTGCATATGGATGTTCTGTGTCAAAGTTCTTAAAATTTCAAAGTTTTCAAAGTCAAACTTGGAAAAAAATGTATATATACTGGGTTTGTTAGCATGCACCTGGCTGAAAGCATATGAAAGATAGAGTTTGATCCTTCAGATAATCCTCAGGGTAGAGAACTAAGTTCTGGCAGACGATTTGTCTGTTCTGACGGCAGCTGACTTTGCTTAGCACACGCTCTGAGGAAGCATGGTAGTACTCTACTGATCTCATAGGTAAGCGTTGGGACAGGAGTAAGAGAATGCATTTAGAAAACTCCAGATTTTAACTGGAATTTGTCAAGTGATAATCCTAAAGTCAGGATTGGACTTCTGGGGAGCATTGATGAAGGAAATTGAACAATACTCTGTCAGCTACCCAAAGGACATAAAATAAAGAGTTAGGACAGGGGAGAAGTTAGGGGAAGTTGGGCAGTGATGCAGGTTCATACAGACCCCAACCTCCCTCAAGGAGATGTGAAGCTACCCTATAGAGCTGTCCTCTTCCAAGTCAAAGGACAGGGGGCAGTTTATGCCCCAACATTTGCAGTGATTACAGGCTGCTCCAGAGAAATGAGCTCGTCCTTACAAGAAATGAGTCTCTTCAGACAAAGCAGCTCTCAAAGAGGGCTGCATGCTAATGTGTGCCCTCTGTTCTGAACTCTTTGCCTTCGTCCCTGTGGGCTGTACAGGCCACCATCCAAGGCATATTGCTGCTAGTGTCTATAATTTTATAGCAGTTGGGTATGTATACTTGTTTATAATGCTTATTAAACACCTGACATATATTTCCAAGTAAGATATAAACATTGTTGATATATTAATCATACCTTCTCTGGTGGCTAATAAGAACCAGCCCATCATTGTCCCATCAGCTTTGCTTGGGCCTTGGCCCCTTACTGCTGAAGTTGTGGGAGATTGCCTGACTAGCTGGGGTGAGTTAGCCAAGTCTGGCTGCCATGCCCATGCTCCTGCTTTGGGAACATACCAGGCCTGCTGCCCCAGAGCTCATGCCTTCTGTGCTAGCTGGTAAGAACCACCCCATCCTGTTCTTCCCCCTTTTTGACCTTGGCCCCTTTTTACACACACACACACACACACACACACAAATATGTATATATATGTATATATACATATATATGCATATATGTACATATATACATATATATGTATACATGTATGTATACATATATACATATATATGTATACATATATACATATATATGTATGTATGTATATACATATATACATGTATACATATACATATATATGTATATATATGTATATATGTATATATATACATATATACACATATATGTATATATATGTGTATATATGTATATTAGAAGCAGAGACTTTTGTGTATAATAATACATATGCTGAATAAGTCTCAACTCTGCAGGGAGAAAGGTCTAGTTCCTTACACACATACAGAATAGGTCTGGGTCGTGGAAGACCCAGTCCTGAGAGGATAGAGATGGACTTAGTACCTTGGCGAGAGGGTGAGCCAAATTGGTTGGAAGACAAGGTTTCTATCCCAATGGCAACAAAAGAGGCAATCTTTGAGTTGGCCTAAGACTTAACCATACCTGCAAAGGAGAGGAAGGGTCTGAGTTGAACAGGGAAGGGGAACACCCACCTCTAGGAGGAGGAGCGGGTGACTTAGGCTAGTCATGCACAGTCTCTTAAAGCACTGACTCTTTGATACATCCTGAAGGGTCTGGGAAGTTTGGTTGGCTAGCTGTAGGACACAATCATGTGCTATTTGTCCCACCTGTCTTCTAATGTTAAGCTATAGCAAGGATTCCTCCAACTAGAGGTGTCTTGGGACACACTTTCCTTGTCCTTCCGGTGACCAAGGTGATACCTAAGTTCACGTTAACACTTCATACCTACATTCATTATTCACTCCTGGTGGAGACATGAAGACATTTGATATGTGGGTTGAAAACTTGAATTCTAGTTTCTGCTGTGTTACTTAGTAGTTGTGGGACTTTGAACAAGGTTTTTATGAACTTTTGCATGGCAGTGGATTATTTGTGCTTAGCCTTTCTGATTGGGTATGAATAATTAATTGGTCTGTGCTTCAGGTTTTCCCTTTTGATTTTTATTGGAGAGACCAGATAGATCCAGGCAGGCTAGATAAGAGCTTTCTATGAATTTGAAGGAGCCTAGGCCCAAGTCAGGGTGAAGGGGATCAGCTGGGAGCCCTGGAACTGAGTGACTTAAGATATATATATGCCCAGGTCATCTGGGACTACAGGGGGACCCTGTCTCGAAAAGACCAAAAAAAAAAAAAAAACATAAGGCTCATGTCAGTACCCTAAAACTGGAACACTTTATATTCCCCTTCATACTGTGCCATATTGATGGAATTTCCTTTCTCTAATTTTCAACATTGATTGTCTCTTAAATTGATGTATTAGGGATGGTAGGCTGAGCTTAGATTTTGGGGTCTCCCAGAACTGGATTTTTTCCCCTAAGGCTCTAGTAACAGATATATAATTTTCTGAAAATTTCATGCAAAAATTTAAAATTCTGTGTAGTGAGAATGGCATTGAGATCCTTTGTTAGAGCTGAATATAGAGCACCAAAGAATACCAGGAAAGACACACATGAGAAAGACTAGCTTGGAGGTGGGAAATTCAGGCATGTCCGATGCTACAAGGAGCTGGGAAGTCTTTAAAGCATGCTGCAGAGGAACTCACAAGGTCTCCTTTCAAAGAGTTCTCTGGTTGTTCTACATAGCTGCTTGAAGGGAAGCAAAGCTGGATACAGGAAAGGCAGATGGAACACTGTAAATGAAGCATAGGCACCACATGGCAGGGCACTGGGAAGAGAAGTAAGGCTATAGTTTAAACATAAATGGTAGCTATTGCTCTCTGTGTCTAAAATTTTATTTAGTTAAATATGCTTAAGATGAAGATGGGAGATTAAAAGGAGATTCCAGAAATATTTAGCCTATAATATCAGCCCATGTAATAGCAGTCTAGACATAAAGTGTAAATGAGGAGGGCAAAGAAAGTATTAAAGGATGATACTTTAAGTTCTCCAATTTCGTAGACAGAAGAAACTGCTCTGAAGTAAAAGAAAATTCAAGTATTAGAAAGTTTAAAAGGGAACCCTCTGCCTTATACCTGTTAAAGATATTACTTTGGTTGTCGCAATAGCTCAGTGCCATTGGAGATTAGGACTCAGTGTTAAGATGATAAATATCTACTTACATGGATGTAAGAGCATCTTTCTTGGGGCATTCTACAAGGTCTGTTGTATGCACCTGACCTCCCAACAGACATCCCTTGTGACATTACCAAGGAGACCTTTCCAATTTTGCCTTGTTCCTCATAACACAAAGGTATGATGATTCTATAAGCCAAGACCAAATAGAGAAAGTGCTTTTAAAGTTATCTGTGTAGACACTTTCATCCATCTTTCTTGGAATTATATCATTTTTATATGGTTTCATTTCAAGTCCAGTGAAACAATATACTTTTTTCTCATATCTGCTTTCCTTAAGTTATAAGCACTATATCCAAGAGCCTAGATATTTTTCTGGATTGCAGACAGTAATTTATTATTCCCATTTTTTAACTTTCCATTTTACAGTTCTTTTCAGTAGCTTCTAAACAAAGTGACTTTTTTCTTCCTATTTTATTTTTGGCATGTAGAAAGCTTTATTGTAAAGTTGGCCAACATAGAGGCTCTTGGATCAGTTGAAAAGGGGAATTCATAGGAAAAGAGAGGAATAGAAGTACTGCATGGTGAGAAGATGTCTTAGAATTCTTTTGTGCGGGGTCCCAGGTCATTATGCCTCTTAGCTCACATGTTTCCACTTAGGGCTGTGGTCATCCTGTCCTGTGAAGGGAACTTAAGGTTATGATATTAAAAGATCATTGACCATCAGATTCACCAGCTTCACCAAATGCCCAGTCTTGAAAAGCAGTTTTCAAACTACTACTGATCACATTCTAAAGGTCCTTCCTAAGAAAGAACTTAAGCACTTTGATGTTTAAGAAGTTGGGCCCAGGCCTTTGCTGGCTTCAGAGTCTGCTGGTCTGGGAAGGGCTGCTGGGCAGGTGGAATCTTTGAGGAGTCCTGGCCACAACATGCAAGCTTTGCTCCTCTACCCTCTCCTTTATGAGTGTGTGGAATTCTCAGTTTCCATGTAAGGCAAGTAACATAATTGATCAGCGAAATTATTTTTCTAAGAAAGAGAAGTGTGAATTTTTAGAAATAAAGTTTCATTGAGCTTAATATACCTCAGAGAATATCTAATTACATATCTTTATCATGTAAATGAGGAAATTGGTTTCCCAGAAGGTATTTAAATAGTTATCCATTTATTTAAAATGGTTTATTTAGAGTCTCCTTTGTGAACTGGGGTTCTCTGAAGGAGCCATCTTTCTACTGAAGATCCTGCAGACTCACTCCAGCATTATTATTATGGAGAGAAGGAATGTTGCAGACAGAGATACTAGATTATCTTTTCCCTTAATGGAGACTTACCATCCACCACCATGTCTGACCTCGCACCCTCATGACTTTGAGGTAAAATTCTTAGAATGTATCATAAGGTATGGTAGACCTCTAGCTCTGCCAGCCTTCACTAAAGGAAATAATGCTCTAAGATAATACCTGAAAATGGAAGATTCCCCTACCCCACTCTAACCCACCCACCTGAAGCCTCCACCAATGTATTGTGTATAAATTTACATAAATGTATTGTTACATTTATGACTTTCTTTTGTCCTATGACTGCAAAAGTTCATGCAAATTCTTCCACATTCAAGGACATTATCGAAAGCAAACTTTATATTCCTTTGCCCGTAGTCACTTATATTTGGCTTAGAAGAAATCATCTCTTATTTCTTTTCATCAAGAATTGTATTTTTCACTGGGGGATATTTTCTTTTCTGAAAAAGTAAAAAAAAAAAAAAAAGACTAAAGGAATCATATTAATCTAACCATCTAATAACAAATTACACATACAATATCTCTACATGCATCCATGTGCACAGCTGAAGGCTACATAAAAAGAAACATTGTCACACAGGAGAAACCTTCCTTTGAGCTGTTGACCAGGGTAGTACAAGAGACTCACAAAATTACATAGGCTATTGCCATAGCCCTTGACTGCCTATCAGAAAAAAACCTGAAGGTGAGACCCTACTGCTGAAGACAAGGCATACTTCAGGGTCTGGAAGCCACCTCCCCGAAGGCTAGCCATCGCAACTTCTTTGGTGCATACTATGCAAGCTGATAAGGGAGAACAACAATCAGTGGTCCAAGGCCAGCTTTAAGAAAAAATATACACATCAGTGTCAAGCACAGCATATGCCATCAGTGCAGTACTGGCATTTTTATGTTGGGGACCATCAATGAATGGCTACCTAATTGGACATGGGAGGAAACTCACATGTGGTACTGTAAGCATAACCAGATACACATGGCTAGAGAGGACATAGATCTTAGAGAAATTCCCAAAGTTGTCACATCCTTAGGCTAAGGTAACATCTTACTAACTGAAAAATCAATATCCTTGTATTTACAGATGAACATTCCAGGCACACTCAAGAAAGAAACTTCTTTTCCACCAGTTGAAGAATATTACAGAGTCCCACAACTTGACACACAAACATTGTCTGTGAATCGCCCAAGCCTAAGCAGCACATCTACAATGCAACCTCTATACCCAAGGGTGACACAACATAGAACAAGGGGCCAAAAGGACACAAAGTA
The DNA here is from genome assembly GCA_009823505.1 of Rhizomys pruinosus. Classification (NCBI taxonomy): domain Eukaryota; kingdom Metazoa; phylum Chordata; class Mammalia; order Rodentia; family Spalacidae; genus Rhizomys; species Rhizomys pruinosus. The sequence goes on from VZQC01014667.1 coordinate 1,217,509, forward strand.
ACCTATTAACTCTCATTGAGGAAGCTCTCTCATGCAACTGAGAATCAGGAACTCAAAAGGTCATGAATGGACAAACTGTGGAGATTAGGAGTCTACAGAGTGTGGGTTCATAGCCTATATTCATAGTTATTCGCACAGGGCTCAGGGAACATTTCAAGAGAGGAAGGGAAAAGATTGTAAGAGCCAGGGAGGTGGTATAAAACCATATGGAAATAGACTCCTACAAGCTCCTGGGACTCTGCTCCATATGAACCTACAGCATAGGTGTCAGCATGCACAAGACCAATGCAAGCTCAAGCATACCAACAAAAACCCAGCACGGTACTACAGAAATGGGTAGCAGAACCCAACCTTAGCTGAGGAAACATTGGCAGCTGATTGCTGTTGGGTGAGGAAGAACTGGCCTTCTTTAAACAAGGAACTCTGGATAGGCTGACTAGAGCTCAGTGGATGAACTTGCACTGAGAAATGGCCAGGGAGATTAATTTGTCAAAATAGACCTTAACACAAAGGATAGAATGTATGAATTCCAGAGGGGGCTGGGGAAGGGTGCCAACAGAGAAGGGGGTGGAAAAGGGGGTAGAAGGACTGAATGAGATGCTGAATATGAAATACACAAAAATTCAATTAAAAATTTACAAAAAACTCTCTTCTGAGGATGGAGAGATGGCTCAGTGGTTACAAGTACATTACTGCTTTTGCAGAGGACCCAAGTTCATGCCCCAGCTCCCACATCTGGTAGCTCACAGAGTCCTGTAACTCTAGCTTCAAGGTATCTGATGCCTTCTGGCCTCTGTAGACATCTACACTCATGAACATACCAACACACAGGTACACATATATGCACTCGGGAGGCAGAGGCAGAGGCAGGTGGATCTCTGTGAGTTTAAGGCCAGCCTGGTCTACACAGTGAGTTCCAGGACAGCTGGGACTACAGGGAGAAACTGTCTCAAAAAGACCAAAAATAAATAAATTGAAAAACAGAAAAGAATTTAGCCTTGCACATTTTTTTAAACTTAAAATGTAGGCTCGTGGGGCTGGAAAGATGGCTCAGCAGTTAAGAGTACTGCCAGTACCCACATGGCAACTAAATAACTGCCTGTAACTCCAGTTTAAGATGATGCAATATCTTCTTCTGACCTCCTTGGGGATTCCATGACATGGGTGCATTACATACATGCAGGCAATATACTCATACACATAAAATAAAATTAAAAATAATAAATAAAATTTAAAACATGTAGGCTCATTAAGTTGGAATGATGAAAAAGATGAAATCTTTGATGATGTATTTTGAAACCATGTAATTGTTTATGAATGGTTTGTGATAGAGGAAATATTTGTCTCAATATTTTCTGAAAAGTACATAAATAAATTTCATATTATAATCAGGACCATCTTTTATATGAACTCCTGTGATGGTTAATACTGACTGCCAGCTTGACAGGACTCTGAATCTCCCCTGCAGACAACCCTCTGAACAGGTTTGTAAGGGAGTTTCTAGATTCAGTTGGGGTGGGAAGAGCCACGTAGCTATGGTGGCACCATCCCATGGGCTGGGGCCCAGAGTGAATTCAAAGGAGAAATCAGGCTTATCATCAGTGCTCATTTCTCTCTGCTGGCTGCCTATGGATGAGATATGAAGAGCCACCTCAGACTCCTGCCACTGTGATTTTCCCACCATGATGGACTGACTGTGTCTCCAACTAGAGCCAAAATAAACCCTTCTTTCTTTTTTAAAGTATTATTGCTGATTCTTTGAGAATTTCATACAATATATTTTTGTCATATATAAACTCCCTCCCCCAGCTCCACCCCACCTTACTTCCCTTCCCCAGTTTCATGTCCTCTGTTGTTTTTCTCTGTTTTAAAGCTTGACAAGCCTAATTTCTGTTCCCCAAGTAATCTTGGGTGTGAGTCTATCCTTTGGAGTCTGGTCACACCCTTAAAGAAAACTGAGTCTCTTTTTCTCCCAGTAACTGTCGGTTGCCAGTGCATCTCTGCTAGAGCTGGGGTCTCTTCTGCACGTCATCCATTCATGCTGGGTTTTTGTCTGGCTTGAGCTTGCACAGATCTTGTACATGCCATTACAAGTGCTTTGGGTTCATATGTGCAAGTGCCCTGTGGTGTCCAGACAACACTGCTTCCTTCTGTTCATCTACATCTTTGACTCTTACAATTTTCTAATCTCCCTCTTCCATAACAAACCCTGAGGCAAGGGTGTGATATAGGTGTCTCATTTAGGATGATCACTTCTCAGTCTCTTATTCTCTACCTGTTTGCCAGTTCAGGTCTCTATGCTAATCACCATGGACCGCAAGAAGAAGATTCTCTGGTGAGAGTTGAGAGATACAGTAATCGATGGTTATAAATAAGTCGTTAGGAGTCAGTTTAATACTATGTCTATTTAGTGGAATAATAATAATAGTAGTGTCTTCTTTAGTGCCTGTGACCAGTCAACATACAGATTCATGGCCCCAATAACAGTGCCACATATGCAGTCCATCTTGTTAAGTAAGCCCTAAGGCCAAGCAGATGGAGGTTAGTTATTCCCATGACATCTGTGCCACTATTGTACCCAGTGGGCTTATCTTGTCACTTGTGATTTTTTTTGACAAGTGGGACATTATGATATAGTAAGAAGTATATATTTTGGTCTCTGCCCACAGGTTCTAGCCAGAGCTCCTTTTAAAACCTTGTCGGTTTCAGAAGTAACTTTTTCAAACTTTTGTTACTGGTTCAAAAAAACTGAGAAGGTTCAGATTGGAAAACAAAACAAAACAACAACAACAACAAAAAACCAAAGTTCATGAAGGATCTCAGTCAAGTTAAAAGTCCAGATGTATGTGTGTTTATGATCGATGCCTAGATTCCTCCCTGAGCTGTTATGGCAACCTCCATTTTTCCATTGAAAGAAGGAAGTGAGATGCTCACCTGAAAGCAAAGCTCCCATCCTGCCAAGGGAGACAGATTGTTGGCTTTTCATTGCTGCTATAGGCCTGGGGAGTCATTACTGATAACTTTGCTTTATTTTTACTAAGTATATGAAACCTGGGTTACAATGGAGATAGAACAACACAGTCTACTCTCTCCTTGGACCAGGCTAGGTTATGCAGAGAACATCACCCACTGGAAGTTCCATGCTACTTTCTCCTTCCCATCAAGTACTTTCCAAGCTCTCTGCTCTCTGAGGTAGAGTCACATGAAGAACTAAAGACTGAAAATGGAACCTCTGTCTTGATATACCCAAGATGTCCTTCCCTCCTACTATCATAGAATCTTCCTATTTTCCATCTGCAGTAGTAAACACAGGGGGACAGAGAATTACAAGCTACACAAATAGAAAATATGCTTCCTGATAGGGAATTATATACTACCCTCCAATACACACACACACACACACACACACACACACACACACACTGAAATCTGAAAGGCAATGCTTACTGTAAACTTGTAACAGTATTACCTAACCTTGTATAGAAGTCACAGCTAAGGACATGCACTAAAATGGAGACCTTCAGCAAAAATTTAAGATGAGGATGGTGGGACAATTTTCTGAGGAAAATGCTGAACATTAGGAAGACCTTGTGGCCAAAGGGCCCATCAAATACCACAGATTTGTCAGAACCCAGCTCAGCTTAGGGGAGGGGTGGTGATGTTTAAGATGGAACTTATGAGTGACTTTGAAGTTGGCCTGTATTCCTCAAATGAAGGAGAATGTTCTCATTCAAAGACACATAGCGAAGGAGGCATATTTTATTCATCAGTCACCAGGATATGAGAGAAATTAATTATGGCCTCTAATTCTTTCCTTTCTCTCCCTCTCTGACTCCCACCAAATATTTCAATTCTGTCTCTATTGTATAACTCGCTTCACTTCATAAGATCTAAGCCCAGATCAGCAGGGTGGCATGAAACTGTTGGGGTTGTAGTCAGCAAGTGGCAGAGCCTGCATCCAGATCCAGCTGCGCTGCTCCAAGCCTGGTGTCCTTTCCACATGCTAAATAGTTCTTCACTGCACAGCATCTACTGGAGAATATCCATCCAGTTCTCCAGCTGCTACAAACCAAGCACTTACTGTGTGACAGTGAGTCAGAAGAAATATGAAGTCTTTTGAAGAGATGCTTAATAAATTCACAATAAATGAACAATCATCAAAATGATTAAAGAAACAAAGGTGGGGACCATTGACACCTGACAGTCAATGAAGCCACCACTAGAGGAAGTAAAGCCAGGTAAAGGCCCAAGGGCACAGTAACCACAGTGTAGGAAACATCGTAGGCCTAAGATGGACAGGACATGGCTCAGTCAAGTGACTTGGGTAGAGTGAGGAATGGCAGGAAGAAGACCCAAGGACTTCCCTGGGCCTGATAAGGGACTTCTGCTTTTATCTGATGTGGAATAGAAGTCGAACAACTGTAACAGGAAGGTGTTAAAGCGTTAAGGCTCTAGCACTGCAGCTTTTTGTTTTTATATTCTTATTGAATTTTTGTGTGTTTCATGCAAAACATCTTAATCATCTTTATGCTCCCTCCCCCACCCACATGCCACTCTAGGCCCTTGCCCTCGGGATTTCATGCATTCTGTCATTTATATTAGGGCCTATTGAGTCAAGTTAGTGAACCCAGACATCCCTCAGTGCAAGTTCATCTGCTGGCGTCTAGTCAACCAATCTACAGTTACTCCCTTAAAGAAGATTGTTATTAGGGTTTTTTTTTTGTTTGTTTGTTTGTTTTGTTTTGTTTTGGTTTTGTCTTCTTTGAGACAGAGTCACTTCTAACCCCAGCTGTCCTATAGACCAGGCTGGCCTTCAATTCACAGAGATCCATCTGCCTCTGCCTCCTGAGTGCTGGGATTAAAGGCGTGTGCTACCATGCCTGGCTAAGAAAATTGTTAAAAAGACAATTAAGACCTGGAGAAGACTATGCCACAAGGGGTCCTGCAAGGTGTCTAGGAGGAGGCTAGAGAGAGAGTTCAGTGATTAAGAGTGCTTGATGTTCAACTGTGAGCACTGGATCTGGCACCCACATATCAATGGGACATGCAGTTCACACCTCTAACCCCAGCTCTTACTGGGATAAAGACAGGAGGAAGCCTGAGGCTTGTTGGCTCCCTGCCCAGTGGAGAAAACAGGAGCCCCAGGTACTGGGAGAGGCCCCGATGCAAAGGAGGGTAGGGAACACAATGACTCTCCCTTCCGGTCTCTGCACGCACGCACACACTGCGTGGACATCAGTGCATACGTGAACACAATGACGCTCCCTTCCGGTCTCTGCACACATGCACACACTGAATGGACTTCAGTGCATACGGGAGCACAACTGCCGCTCCCTTCCCGTCTCTGCACACACGCACACACTGCATGGACATCAGTGCATACGTTCACAATACACACAAATAAGTAAGTAAATGAAGAAACAAACCTTTAAGTCTAGGAAACTACAAGGCAGACTTGGGGGATGACAATAGAGACCAGACTTCGGGCCTCAGGAGAGCATAGTTTAGGAAACTGACTTTTAAGATTACTTGATGCAATTAGTTATAGAAATCGGGGGGGGGGGCAGGGTGCATATTGGATCTTAGGAAGTTGAAATCAGTACCGTCAAGCACCTAGCTCTTAGTCCTGGGCTGCCCAGGCCCACTCTCTCTCATTATATCCATTTAATGAGATGAATGACATCTCTGACACATCTTAGAGCTCTATATAGGGACTGAGTGACTCTATGGACAATTTCATTAGAGATTTCCTATTGGGTTTAAACCACTCCACAGCTGAGGACTGTGATGGGGAGAGGGAAGGACAGAGCACAGGGTTATCCTAGGAAACCAACTCAACAAAGCTCGGTCACAGCCGTTGAAGTCATTAATGTTCTTGACCTCTCACATGAATGGGTGCTTTGGTGTGTAAAGCAGTGAAGACTGAGGTCAGGGACTCTAGCCTTGTTCAGGGCAGCGCAGACATGTACAGAGAAGGGAGGAACCTCATGCAAAGCCAAAGACGTTGAAGGGAAAGGAAAGACCACAGTTCAATGGCAAGAAAGGAGGGAGCTACCCTCTAGCAATGAGGAAGGCCAGTGCAGGCAGCAGCTAGGTCTAATGGAAAGACAAGAGAAGCTGGGTTGTCCACGATGCTCAAAACTGGCCAAGTTCAACAGAAAGCCACTGCCACCGGCATTCAGAAGTAAGATGAGAATGAACGGCCTTTGTGAGAATCACACTTAGATCTCTCATCAATGATATGCTTTGGTTTCACATAAACTCTAGTTTTAACCACATGGAGTACACACGAGGAATGCTGAGGTCATTTGTTTCTTTAATCCTTTGTCTGACATCAGTATTTTTCATTGGTTTCTTCAGTTTAAGATCCTTAGAGCCATAATGAAGAATTGCAAGCTTGGCAAGCTTTGACAGCTTTCCACTTGTGACATCAGAGAACTCACTGTACCTTTAGAAACTGAGCACTGAAAGCTAGGCTGAAATTCATGGTTCAATACCAACTGGTTGACTCACAAATTAACACAGAACACTCTCATATCACATCCACGATATCCCTGGTGACTTTTTATATAATAAGGTAGAACGGGATGTAGAAGGCTGTTAGGTTCCGTCTGGGTGGATATGTCTGGAGACTGAAAGGGAGATAATGAAATCTGACAGAAATGTGTCTCTCCAGGCTGATGGTGGAAGAAGTGCTTTGCCCTTTGTATGTTAAATCACCGCCAGGCAGAGACCTAACATTTCTTTTTTGCTCTCAAACAGCAGGAGTGGTAAGTAACCTTTTAGGTAGCACAACAGAGCATACAGTGACAGTATTAGTTACATAAAAGAATAAAATGCCCAACTTGCAGTTGAAAATGGAACACATTTGAAATCAGAATTGAAAAATCAGAGATCAAATAAGAAAGAGAAAGTCTATATTTGAAAACAAGTTCACCTACTTGTTTATCTGTGTGTTTATGTGTGTACACATGTATGTGTGTGTGTATGTTTGTGTGAGTGTGTATGCATTTGTGTACATGTGTGCACATGTGTATATGTGTTCATATGTTTAATGCTTGCTTGTACACATAGGAGTATGTGTATAAGTTCAGCTGTGTATGTGTGTGCATGTGTTTATGAGTATATATGTGTATGTGGGCCCCATGTAAGTGGAAGATCTACTTGAGTCATCCATTGGTGGACAGGAGTTGTCTGGTGGGGGGAAAAAGGGAACTTACTTTCCCAAGGATGTGGTCAATAGGAATAGAGTGTCTCTGATTTGCCATGTAAGAGGATATCCAGCATCAGGCTTCCATTCCAGAGAGGAAAGCTCTAACATGAGGCATGATCAAGGTCACTGGTCTAATGTAGCAACTGATTTGCATTCATGTGGAGTAACAGCCAAATAGATGAAGTAATTATGTGTTGACTGTATCACATCTGCCTCATAATAATCAACGATGAAAACAGAGTGCAAGAAGCTAAGGTTTGCCTTATGATCAATTAATTAAACACCACCATGTCTATCCCAGAGTACTTGACGTGTGTCTGTTTAACTCTATTGTCTAGCCAGGTAGCTAGCTAGCATCTATTTAAATGAAAAATGTCTCAACAGAGACACATGAAAGGTACTTTCAGACTATGAAGCTATCTCCTCTACAAATGCCACTTGTATTTCCTGGATAGCTGCCTACTGCCAGGCACTGTGAAAAGCCCTTTCACAAGGGATTTTCTTCATCCTTCAAAATTGTTGAGAATGATCTCCTAAGGAGTGGTGGGAGACACCTGATGTTCTGCCATCTTGACTTTTTCACTTGTTAGAGTTGAAATTACTCAAAGCTGAATTTGCCTAAAGTCACCCACCAAGATCTAAAGTCAGTTCTAATACTAAAAAAACCTCTTATTTTCTTTAAACAATATTATTCAAAGATATGAATCCCTTACACTTAATAAAAATACATTCTTTCCTCCATTACATACTAGAGTCTTCTATCATTGTGTGCTTCTCCACATATAAGGAGAAGTCCTCACCATGTCAGCATTTGGAGCTGATGTGAGAATCCTAACTGAGTAATCTGTCCCCTTTCCAGTTGTGTGACATTGTTTCTTTCTAAAATATATGGTCACTTTAGTTAGGCAACAAGGGTACAAATGTTAAAAATTGAAAAGACTGGTCTTTACTTCCAGGAATTTTCATTTCAATTTAGTCCTATGAATATTTCAAGTATCTGCCAGGTAGCAAGGTACACTCCTTCTTTACCATGACATCAAGCCACATTTTTCATTTTTATTGCCCAGGCTACAGGATGTTAGGAACATTGTGAAACTTCTCCCAGCCTACCTACAGACTCAGTTAATGCTCTCTTGTCCCAATTTTCAGTTGTCAACTGAGAAAATGCAAAATTGATAGTTTCTCATAAAATAGTCAATGACAGATGAAATAAGAGTTCAAGTAAACTTCCAAACAAAAGAGAAACCAATTTAATGAGATTCCCTCTCCCAAATAAGCTGTTGTTCATTGAATTCTACATGAAAGAGTTATTTCAATATGCATTAAAAAAAGCAAAGTATAGGTGGGGTATGATGGCATATGCCTTTAATCCTAGCACTTGGGAGGCAAAGGCAGGAGGATCTCTGTGAGTTCAAGGCCAGCCTGGTCTACAGAGCCAATTTCAGGACAGCTGGAACTATAGGGAGACCCTGTCTCAAAGAGTCAAAAAAAAAAAAAAAAAAAAAAAAAGAAAGAAAGAAAGCACAGTATAAGTATAGAAAGTGGGTTGTTCTATATACTAGCCAGTAACTACATCAATGATAGTAACAGCCATACTGAGTTCTTACTACCTCCTTGGCATTATTCTGTATATTTTACCGTGACCATCTCATTTGATCCCCACAATATTCTTAGTAACTTCAATCTCCACTTTTATCATGAGGAAACTGATGCACACTCCTAATAGAAAAATACTACTAATGGTCAAGGGATGGCAACTTTTTCTGGAAATAATGCTGAATTCTAAAGATGTTTATCATGCCTAATACTTGTCTCAAGTGTAAAACTTTTTCATCAACCAGAGTTTAAGAAGTTTGTGCTCAATGGCAGGCATGACATTTATTATCTAGTTAGTTGTACTGTAAGATTGTTATAGAATTAACCTAAGAGTAACCAAGAGTAGGGTGAAGACTCAAAGCATACTAAGTTTATCATTTATTATGTATGGGCTTCAGAAAACTGAAGACTGGATTAGAAATATATAAAGTTTTTATGGGATTTTTCACATCAGCCTATGGTGGTAATCATATTGGTATATTTGAGACTTGCAGTACATAAGTAAATGTGCCCTTTAGAATATTACAGGAAATTTAAATGGTCAGCATCTTTACAAAAGCAGATATTTTAGGCAAATGTGGGCAAGGGTTGTGGCATTCCCCAGTAACATGATATATTGTGGATGCCAGCACAATCTTAGTTCTTTTTTTTTTTTTTTAAAGACACATTGCAGCAGGTGATTCTTCAAAACCACGGCCAGAGGCAGCATTTTCAGAAAGTCACAGACTGTGGTTTTCATGGTTGTCTGCCTTGTCTGGTCATGGCCTGAGACTGAGCTCAGAGTGGCCTTTATGATTTGAGTATAAGTAGAAGCTTCCAAAAATCCTGCTACTTCTACAACTATCAGCATGCACACTTATTATTAGGAGAAGTATGGGTCTTAGAAAATACATCTGTTAGTGTTTATTCCTCTACCACATAGAATAGAGTTGTACTGGATGTCATAATTCTTTAGTTCCACATTAGGTTCATTTTCCCCCAACAAGATGACATTTTGTTTCAAGATTTATTTCCAGTCTTTCTTATTTTATATGGGTGAATACTTCCATCCATGTGTGTGTTCTGTATGTCTTCCTGGTACCTGCAGAGGCCAGAAGAGGCATCTGATCGCCTGGAACTGGAGTATGAATTAGTGATGACTGTGAGCTGGCCTATAGCTGCTGGGACCTGAACCCAGGTCTTCTGGAAAAAAAAAAAAAAACAGCAAGTGCTCTTAACAACTGAACCATCCCCAGATATGCATTTTTAAAGAATCACCATGTTAGGCAATGCTGTGTAATACAAACCATAGGATGAATGGAAAGATTTTTATTATGGATGCAGTACTCACAGACATTGTTTGTGACACACATATAACTAAGGAAATGTTATGTAGTTTTATAAATGCATTCATATTAAATTTAGTTTAGTAAATAGATGTCTTTAAAAAACCATATGGTACTTAACCTCATAAGAATGACCTAAAGTTTGCTTATGGAAGTAGATAGCTGCAGGTATCTTTTGTGCATTCCACTAGAGCTTCACTAAGCTAGGTAGGGCTTACTAAATTCCCTTACTGCTACATGTAGAAGAACCTCCATATGTGTAAATATGCACTTTATGTGATACTCCAGGTGCTTCTAATGTATCCACCTCATCAGAATGAATTTTCCTTTTCAAAGCAAGCACTATGGCTCACGGACTGTGCTTTTCAAGGCAAAACAAGGTGAGTGCTGTCTGAGCAATACAGAGGCAAAAGGAACTCTTCTAGCTAAGTTTCTATTGTTGTGATAAAGCACTGACCTAAAGAAACTTGGAGATGGAAAAGGTTTATTTGCCTTGCATTTCCAGGTCACCGTCCACCCCTGAGAGAAGTCTGGGCAGGAAACCAAGCAGAAAGTAAAGCAGAATCTATGGAGGAATCCTGCTTGCTTGCTCGCTCTCTGAGCTACTCGCAGGCTATTACCCAGCTGGCTTTCTTACACAGTTCTGGGCAACTTGCTCAGGGATAAGCCCTTCCACATCCATCTACAGTTCAAACAATATCCTACAGTCAGCCACAGACTATGTCTGATGTAGGCAACCCATCAACTGAGACTCCTTCAGATGACTTCAGATTTATAAAGCTAACTAGGACTAGAACTGTCCAGAGCAGAGAGAAAGTCTTCTCTGGAAGAGACAAGAGTAGACATTACATATAAGCAAGCTAACAAAGATAGGTAGGAAAGCAGAGGGCATTTCAAGAGGAAGGGTTAAATAGAGACCAATGTCCACTGTTCGGAGATGTAGAGAGCAGTTGTTGAATAACTTAGTTATTTATTCGTGAACTCTATGTTTAATTCACAAATAAAATCTACATGTTTTTGGGTCCAGGACATGATGTTCTGACATGCCTATAATGTGGAATGGCTAAATAAATCGAATTAAAATATATTACCCCCACACATACCTTTTTGTGGTAAGGAAACTGAATGTTTTCTCTCTTAGAAGTTTGCAAGCATTGAATACACTCCTATTAATTATAGTCATCATGTTATAAAAGAAATCTGATTACTTTGCTCCCACTATTAGAATGATGCTCCCGATGGCAAGGCACATGTCTGTTGTGTTTGTGTTCCAGCAAACTAGTGCAGGTACACAGCAGTGTCTCAATAAAATCCTGTTTCCAAGGTGGGAATGGAAAGGATACTTCAACATGCAGGGTAGCTGCACAACATTATGGGAGTGAATTTATAACATATCTTGATGGCTGTTCTCCCATGTCACCTATATTACGTGACACCTGTAAATTGCTCAAATTCTTTGCTTATACATTGCCCTTTATGTAGATGATTGTGGTGGGACACATGTAGGAATACATTCAAGGTCATTTTATAATTAGTGTTAAAGATAATAGTAGTGGGGAGTTAGATGTGCAGACAGCACAACACCAGCTTGCACCCAGGTGAGCCCCGGCTGCCTTGGTGCTTTGCACACCCCTCCTCCCCTGTTTAGGCTTGGCCAACAGGGAGGCAAAAATAGCAACACAAACCCCCTTCCCAACCTGGTGGAGCTGTGGTTGAGAGGCTCTAGCAGGCACAGTATTAGTGATTATAGTCTGCACAGCCAATGGTGAGATGCCAGGATCCAAATAAATAAATAAACAAACAAATCCACATGCCAGAGACACAAAGAAAAACATGGGAAAAGATCATACTAAATCCACACCGAACTCTACCAACCCTGCAGAAGATTCCTACAATGAGATCTCCCTGGAAGGAAACCAAGACACAGACCTTAGAAGAACAATTGTAGACATATTCAAAGAAATTAGAGAAGTAAAGAGAGAGAATGAAAAACTCAAGAAGGACCTAGAGGGAGATAATGACAAATGTTGGAAAGAACTAAAGGGAGAAAATGACAAACTCTTCTGGAAGGAAGTGGAAATGCTGAAAAGATAACAGGCTGAAATGAAAAAAGAAAATGACCAACAAACGAAGGAGCTACAAGATGAGAATGACAGGCTCCTGAAGGAAGTGGGAATACTAAAGAAATCACAGGATGAAATGAAAAATGAAATTGAACATTCGTCCAATCAATGGGACAGGATGGGAAAAAGCCTCAGAAGCAGAATGGAAGAAGCAGAAAAAACGAATATCAGACCTGCAGGATAACACGGAACAACTAGAATGCTCAAATAAAGATTATGAAAAAATTTAAAAAACACAAGAGTGGAACAACCAGGAAATGTGGGACACTATGAAAAGACCAAACATCAGCATCATAGGGATAGAAGAAAAGAATCCCGGATCTGAGATCTCCCGAGACCAGCTGAAGCAAGCACAGGTAGGTAGGTAGGTAGGTAGGTAGGTAGGTAGGTAGGTAGGTAGGAGCTGGGTGCTTCAACAAGGCTGATTGTTGATTGACTCAATCTAGTTAATCTATTAATCCAGTTGTTTTTCCACTTAATTGGCTTTTGTGACTGTGGGGCGGAGTTATCCTCCCATCTGGTATAAAAGGTAGGGTTGTGTGAGACTTGAGATCTGAGAACTCCTGGGACCAGCTGAAGCGCAGGTACTGGGATGCGGGCTAAAGAGCACCCCCCCCCCCCCCCAACTGGGATTAAGAAGGCATCTGAAGGAGGCAAGCAAAGCAAGCATTCAAAACAGTGAAGAGGCATTTAGGACTCATGTTGGAATACAGGCAAGGAGAAGCCCATATGCCAGGAACACAAAGAAGAGACAACATGGGAAAGGGGCAGGATAAACCTGCATCAAGCTCTACCAACCCTATGGAAGATTCCTACAGTGGGATCCCCCTGGGGATAGCCCAGGACACAGATATCAGAAACACAATTGGGAACATATTTAAAGAACTACAAGATTATAAAGAGCAAATCAAAGAACTAAGAAAAGAGAATGAAGAACTCGAGAAGGACTTAGAGAGAGAGAATGACAAACTCCAGAAGAAAGTAGAAACACTGAAAAGATCCCATGCTGAAAAAGATATGGAAACCAAGCAGAGAAGCAAAGAACTACAGGCAGAGATTGAGAAGCTCCAAAAAGAAGTAGAAATACTAAAGAAATCAGAAGAGGAAATGAAAAAGGAAATCAAACACTCATCCAATCAAGAGGAAATGAATGGAAAAAGCCTCAGAAGCAGACACGAGAAAGCAGAACAAAGAATATCAGACATGGAAGATAACACAGAACAACTAAAAACTTCAAAGAAAGATTATGAAAAATTTAAAAATACACAAAAGTGGAACAACCAGGAACTGTGGGATACTATGAAAAGATCAAACATCTGCATCATAGGAATAGAGGAAGAATAAGAATCCCAAGAGAATGGTATTGATCAGATCTTCAACAGAATAATAGATGAAAACTTCCCCAAACTAAAAAACGACAAATTAATACAAATAAAAGAAGCACACAGAACTCCAAACAGACAAGACAAAAAAGAAATTCTCCATGCCACATCATAGTTAAAATGCTAGACACCCAAAACAAAGACAAAATCCTTAAAGCCACAAGAGAAAAACAACAAGTGACCTATAAGGGGAAACCTATCAGAATTACAACTGACTTATCAATGCAAACTATGAAAGCAAGAAGAACCTGGAACAAAGCATTCCCAGTGTTAAAGGTCAATAGATGCCAACCCAGGTTACTATACCCAGCAAAAATGACGATTATAATTGAAGGAGAGAAAAAAACCTTCCATGACATAAACAAGTTGAAAGAATACATGTCCAGAAAACCAACCCTTCAGAGAATAATTGAAGCAATTCAAAGGACATAATAATGGAGCAACCATCCCCAGGCACCTAGAAAGAGAAATCAATAAAAGCATAACTGCAGAAGTAGAAACCTAAACCCAAACCGCAAATGGATAATAAGGCAAAAGGAAGCAACATAAGCATATCAGTCATAACCTTAAATATTAATGGACTAAATTCCCCAAACAAAAGACATAGATTGGGAGATTGGATTAGGAAACAGAATCCATTGATATGCTGTCTAAAAGAAACACATCTTATCTTCAAGGACAGGCACCACCTTAAAGTGAAAGGATGGAAAAAAAATATTCCAATCAAATGGTAGCAAAAAGAAAGCAGGTGTTGCTATTTTAATATCATACAAAATAGACTTCAAAGTAAAAGAAATCAGAAGAGACAAAGAAGGCAATTACGTTTTTATCAAAGGAACAATTCACCAAGAAGATTTTACAATTATGAATATATATGCCCCAAACTCTGGTGCGCCAAACTTTATAAAGACAATTCTCCAGGACCACAAGTCACACACTAACTCCAGTACACTCTTAGTAGGGGACTTCAATACCCAAAGGTGGGTATTGAAGTCCTTTGGATAGGTCAACAGGACAAAGAATAAACAGAGAGACATCTGAACTGAATGATATGATACACCAAATGGACCTCATAGACCTCTACCGAATATTCCACCCTAATACCAGGGAATACACTTTCTTTTATTTTTTATTTTTTATTATTTATTATTTATTTTTTTTAATTTTTATTTATTTCTGTATGTGTATGAATGTACTGTCTGTAAGCAGGTTTGTGCACCCGTGTCGTGCAATGCCGCGGAGGTGAGAAGAGGGTCTCAGATTCCCCCGGAACTGGAGTTCTCCTGGAATTGGAGTTTCAGACGGTTCTCGGCCGCCATGTGGGTGCTGGGGATCGAACCCGGGTCCTCTGTAAGAGCGGTCGGCACTCCTAACCACTAGGCCATCTCTCCAGCCCCGGGAATACACTTTCTACTCAGCACCCCACAGGACATTCTCCAAAACAGACCACATACTGGGACACAGAAGAAACCTCCACGAATACAAAAAGATTGAAATAATTTCATGCATTCTATCAGACCACAGTTCAATAAAGCTCAACATCAACACCAGGATAAGCCCTACTGCCTACAAGAGCACATGGATACTAAACAACACAGTCTTGAATAATGAATGGGTCAAGGAAGAGATAAAGAAAGAAATAAAAGCATTCCTGGAACTGAATGACAATGACAATACAACACAACAAAACCTATGGGATAACTTAAAAGCAGTCCTAAGAGGGAAGTTTATAGCTCTGGGTTCCTACATTAGAAAAACAGAAAGAGCACAAGTAAATGATCTAACATTGCAGCTAAAAGCACTTGAGAGGCAACAACAGATGAACCCTAAATGCAGCAGACAGGAAGAAATAACAAAAATCAGAGCAGAAATCAATGAAATAGAAACAAAGAAAACAAAACAAAACAAAAAATCAATGAATCCAAAAGTTGGTTCTTTGAAAGAATAAACAAGATAGACAGACCTCTAGCCCAGTTAACCAAAAGAAAGAAGGAACAATTCCAAATCAATACAATCCGTGATGAAAAGGGAAATAAGCCTAGGGAATAATCTGCAGAAGAGGGGGCATGGTAGAATGTAAGGGCTGCGATCGGGGTGAAAGGTGAAACTACAGCAATATTGTCTGGACACTCGTTTGATCAACTTGATTGAACAAGCACCCCCCTGCTGGAAGGTGGGACCCTAGGCTGTGTGTGTTTGGGCACAACTGCTTGAAAATTGGTTTTACACGAAGGATGCTTGTACTCATAAATTATCACTTAATGTTAAAAAATGAAAAAAAAAAATGAGAGAAAGATGCAGGACAGTTATGGCAGAATGCATGATCTGGGATGCGGTGGGGTGGAGTGGGGGCAAGGGAAATATGCCTGAACTGAATTGGAAAATGATGTATGAAATACACAAAGCATCAGTAAAAAATGAAAATTAAAAAAAAATAAATAAAGTATTTGTTTATGTTAAAAAAAGGGAAATATCACAACAGACAAGGAAAAGATCCAGAAGATCATACGGGAATACTTCAAAAACTTATACTCTACCAAGTTTGAAAACCTAGAAGAAACGGATGAATATCTGAAATCCTGAGAATCACCAAAGCTCAACCAAGAAGAGATCAGCAGCTTAAACAGACCCATAATCCATGAAGAAACTGAACATGTATTAAGAAATCTCCCAACTAAAAAAATCCCTGGCCCAGACGGTTTGACGGCAGAATTCTATAAAACATTGCAAAAAGACCTACAACCATTATTACTGAAACTGTTTAGAAGGATACAATCAAAGGGAATTCTCCCAAATTCCTTCTATGAAGCCAGCATCACTCTATTACCAAAACCAGGCAAAGATACAACTAAAAAGGAGAATTATAGACCCATCTCCCTCATGAACACAGATGCCAAAATTCTAAACGTGATACTGGCAAATCACATACAGACCCACATCAAGAAGAACATCCATCATGACCAAGTTGGATTCATACCAGAGATTCAGGGATGGTCCAACATACGAAAATCAATAAACATCATCAAACACATAAATGGAATCAAAGACAAAAACCACACCTCATCTCAATTGATGCTGAAAAATCTTTTTGACAAATATCCAGCATCCCTACATGCTTAAAGTCCTAGAGGCGAAAATTGGATTGATGGGATCATTCCTCAATGTAATCCAAAGCCATATACAGGAAACTCACAGCCAATTCATTCCTAAATGGGAAATAATTAAAAAACATTCCCTTTAAAGGTTGAACTCGGCAAGGCTGCGCCCCTGTCACCACTCCTCTCCCTCTAAGTATATGTGCTTGAAACACTTGCTAGAGCAATAGCCAAGAAAGGAAATTAAATGAATACTAATTGTGTAAAATAAGAAGAAGTCTAACGCTATCGCCTATTTTCTGAGATATGATTTGTGTTATACTTAAGGGATTATAAAAAACTTCCAGCCCAGAAAACTCTAGAAATGATAAACAGCTTCAGCAAAGTGGCTGGATACAAAATTAAACCTAAAAAAATCAAATGGCCTTTCTTTACACTACAGAACAGAGAAGCCTGGAGAAAGGAATTCAAGAGAACGCTTCCCACTCACAAAGTAGCTCTAAAACAATAAAAATATACTAGGTGAAAACTTTAAACAAAGACACCAAGGGATCTCTACAACAAAATTTGTAAACCTTTAAAGAAAGAAATTGAAGACGACAATCGAAGATGGAAAAACCTCCCGTGCTTCCTCATGGATTGGGAAAATTAACATTGCAAAAATGTCCATAATACAGAAATTCATTTTTTTAAATTCTTCATCATCTTTATTTCTGTCTCCCCTCCTATTCACAAGGTATCACATGAATAGGAGACTACTTGTAAAGATGTCTTAAAGAGGAGGGGGAGGTATGTGCAAAGCATTGCTGCTGCCTAGAACCTCGGGAGTATAGACTTTTCACACTGTCATTATCTTTTAATTAATTAATTAATTTATTTATTTATTTTTTTAACAAATCTAGACCGTGCCCCCATTCCCCCACCCCACCAGAGGCTCAAAATGAATTTTTCTTTTCTATATTAATTATAATATTTTTTTTTCTTTTTTTGTTTTCTTTCTTTTTTTTTTTTTTTTTTTTTTTTTATTCATGCCCCAAAACTGCTTTTCATCTCTTTCTCAGTCTTTCTCAATACTCTCCACGTGGAAGTTGACTGTTTTGAGCAGAAGTTCACTGTTTCAGTCAGTTCTTTGATGAAGTCCTTTCTGTTATTGTTGCTGTTGTTGTTGTTGTTGTTGTTGTTTCCAATATGCATCACTCCCAACTGCTTTGGACAAAATCTCAAGGGGCATGCACAAGAAATACATACAACTAGGTAATTGGCACTAGCATCCACAGATGAGGGATAACATTCATCATTTGTTTTTCTGGGACTGTGTTACATCACTCAGCATGATGTCCTCTAGCTCCAGCCATTTTCCTGCAAAGCTCATGATGTCATCTTTCTTTACTGCTGCATAGAACTCCATTGTGTAGATGTACCACATTTTCTCTATCCACTCATCAGTTGAGGGGCATTTGGGTTGTTTCCTTCTCCTTGCTATTGTGAAGAGAGCTGAAATAAACATGGCTGTGCATGTATCTCTGCGGTGGGGTGAGTCTTGAGGGTACATACCTGGGAGTGGTATGGCTGGGTCAGGTGGTAAGTTCATTCCAATTCTTCCAAGGGTTCTCCACATTGCTTTCCATAGTGGCTGCACAAGTTTATATTCCCACCAGCAGTGGATGAGTGTTCCCTTTTCCCCACAACCTCTCCAGCACTTGGTATCATTTGTTTTCTTGATCCTAGCCAGTGTTATTGGAGTAAGATGATATCTTACAGTGTTATTGGTTTGCATTTCCTTAATGATTAGTGATGTTGAACACTTCTTAAGGTGTTTCTCAGCAATCTCTAGTTCCTCTTTGTGAAGTCTCTGTTCAGCTCCTTGCTCCACCTATTTAGTGGGTCATTTGTTTTCTTTCTTCTTTGTTTTTTGACTAGTTTATATATTCTGGAAATCAATGGTTTGCCAGATGTTTCTTCGGTGAAGGTTTCCTCCCACTCTGTAGGATTTCTCTTCACTTCCTTGATTGTTTATTTTGATGTACAGAAGCTTTTGAGTTTAATGAGGTCCCATTTGTCAATTGTCGACCTTAATTCTTGCGCAGCTGCTGTCTGATTTTGAAAGTCTTTTCCTTCACCTATGTCTTGTAGTCTGCTGCCAACTTTGTCTTCTATCGCCTCCAGAGTTTGGGGTTTCACGTTGAGGTCTTTGATCCACCTGGAGTTGACTTTTGTACAGGGTGAGAGGTAGGGGTTTAATTTTTTCTTCTGCAAGTGGTGATTCAGTTTTGCCAACACCAGTTGCTGGAGATGCTGTCTTTTCTCCATTGTGTCTTCTTGGCCCTCTTGTCAAATATGAGATGGCTAAAATTGTATGTGCTCAGATTTGGATCTTCGGTTTTGTTCCATTGTTCAACGGGTCTGTTTTTGTTCCAGTTCCAGGCTGTTTTTATGACTATAGCCCTGTAGTATAGTTTGAAGTCTGGTATAGAGATCCCCCCTGTGTAGCTCTTTTGGCCAGGGTTGTTTTGGCTCTTTGGGGTCTTTTCTTTTTCCAAATGAATTTAAGGAATATTTTTTCCAAGCCTTTGAAGAAAATTTTGGGGATTTTGATTGGAATTGTGTTAAATCTATACAAGAGTTTTGGTAGAATGGACATTTTTACAATGTTGTATTAGCGATTTTTCTGTTGCTGTGATAAAACACCATGACCAAAGGAACTCATAAAAGGAAGAATTTATTTGATCTTATGATTGATTGTTCCAGGGAATTAGAGTCCACTGTGGTGGGAGGCATGGCAGCTGGAGCTGGAGCAGCAAGCCGAGGGTCACATCTCGCATTGAGCACAGGAAGCAGAGAGAGAGTGACTGGAGACCACAAGGCTTGTAACTCACTAATCCTGCCCCCAGTAACATACTTCCTCTAGCATGGCCACACCTTCTAAGACCTCCAAGAACAGTGCTACCAACTGGAGACAAATATCTGAATACTTAAAGCCTATGGGGGACACTCATTCAAACCACCACATTCCACTCCCTGGCCCCCATAGGCTCCTGACCATATAAAATGCAAAATGCATTTAGTCCAACCTTAAAAGTCCCCATAGTCTTTTACCAGTTTCAATGCCATTCAAAAGTCTATAGTCCAAAGTCTCTTTTGAGACTCAGGCCAATCTCCTAAACTGTAAGCTCCTGTAAAATCAAAGACAAATTACTTACTCCCAATATACAGTGGAACCAAATACACATTCCCATTCCAAAAGGGAGGAATAGAGGCATAGTGAGGAAATACTGGACCAAAACAAGACCGAAAACCTGCAGGGCAAACACCAAGTCCAGTAGCTCCATGTGCGACTTCTGGGACTTGACTTCCAAAGGGCTTAGATGGCTCAGCTCTTCCAGCTTTGCTTGCAACATACATCTCTTTCTTAGGCTGGTACCACTCCCTGTATGCAGCTCTGCTTGGCAAATATCTCACAGGTCTGGCATCTCGAATGTCTTCTTG